>CM037093.1:36189899-36589899 GCA_020916435.1 Oxytropis ochrocephala | reverse complement strand
TATGGATGAGAATGAGTTGGGTTGTTGCATGCAAGTAATTCCTCTCTAGTCAGACGTTATAACGTTTACACGCGTTATTACGCATAAATGCTATCTCAGTATAGACGGCCACGCTTGAACATTTGTTGCAAAAGAGCTATGCTTTTCAAAGACAAAACGCCGAGTTTCAAGTATAAGAGGTCCTATGTCTAGGTTCTAAATAGGCCCACTCTCGTATTTTAAGCACCCACAAAGAATGTTCTATGAACTATTTATCCTTTCTATGTCTAGACTTAGATAAAAAATGCCTAAATGTCTTTAGTGCACCTTTTCGTTCATATAAATCTTTGAGTTCTTTTCATAGACCATGTCACATACCTATGAATCTACCTATTTTAAGTGATCAGTCTCAAAACAAGTTTGGAAATATTATCATGCAAAGATTTAAAACATGTAAGCGTCAATACTTCATAACATTTAACTAGAAATTCATTACATGCAAAACAACAACCCAACTACAAAATGTTTAGCTCATGCCGAGCATCTCTACGAAAGATAAGAAGTTAAAATACCATACATAATCGAAAAGAAACCGAGTGCAAAAGATACACCTAAGTAACTTTCCCGCATGCGATCTGTAGAGAGACGTTACAACGTCTCGAGCTTCATGATGAGTGGTTATGATGGAAATGGAGTTGAGTAGAGTTCAAAACCGAGAAGTTCGTGTCCGTAACTTCGTTTTGAGAACTCTTTCTGAACAATGGAGGAAGGTAGATGATGGAGGTGTGGACTGGTATGATGCAGGTGTGTGTATGCATCTCTAGAGAGAGACAAGTCTTCCATTAAATAGCCAAATGGGTCACATGTTGCTGATGTCATTTGCCCACCTACCAAGCTTCATGCGCATACGAGCCGAATCGACATCAGCGATGCTACGAAGCGTCATCCAGCGTCAAGAACGAGAAGAGAGAAGATCTTCGACTTGTTGAATCTTTGACCATCATTATTAGTGCAAAGACAACCGAGATATTTCTTTCTTGCTTTGTCGCCTTTCGTAGACGTGGTGAGGGCGTTGCGGACGTTCGGCTCTAAATTTCTGCTGACAAGCACAAAAAGCATCAAAATGCTCACAAAGGCACCAATTGGTGCCAAAATGCATGAACTCATAATTTAGCCCCTAGCTAACTAAGAAACAATAAATTAACAGAAAACTAATAGAATCAACCTACTAATGCTAGAGAACTTGCATGATTTATCTTTGAATAAGTATAAATAACTCATATAAATATGAGTTATCACACCCCAAACTTAAATCACAAAGAATGTTCTATGAACTATTTATCCTTTCTATGTCTAGACTTAGATAAAAAATGCCTAAATGTCTTTAGTGCACCTTTTCGTTCATATAAATCTTTGAGTTCTTTTCATAGACCATGTCCGTACTCTATGAATCTACCTATTTTAAGTGATCGGTCTCAAAACAAGTTTGGAAATATTATCATGCAAAGATTTAAAACATGTAAGCGTCAATACTTCATAACATTTAACTAGAAATTCATTACATGCAAAACAACAACCCAACTACAAAATGTTTAGCTCATCTTTGAGCATCTCTACAGAAAGATAAGAAGTTAAAATACCATACATAATCGAAAAGAAACGCGAGTGCAAAAGATACACCTAAGTAACTTTTCGCATGCGATCTCAGAGACGTTACAACGTCCCGAGCTTCACGATGAGTGGTTATGACTGGAAATGGAGTTGAGTAGAGTTCAAAACCGAAGTTCGTGTCCGAACTTCGTTTTGAGAACTCTTTCTGAACAATGGAGGAAGGTAGATGATGGAGGTGTGGACTGGTATGATGCAGGTGTGTGTATGCATCTCTAGAGAGAGACAAGTCTTCCATTAAATAGCCAAATGGGTCACATGTTGTTGATGTCATTTGCCCACCTACCAAGCATGCTCGCACTTACGAACCGACATCATGCGAGTGCTCTGAAGGCGTCATCCGCTACACAACGAGAGAGAGAAGATCTTTCGACTTGTTGAATCTTTGACCATCATTATTAGTGCAAAGACAACCGAGATATTTCTTTCTTGCTTTTGCCTTTCGTAGACGTGGTGAGGGACGTTGCGACGTTCGGCTCTAAATTTCCTGCACAAGCACAAAAAGCATCAAAATGCTCACAAAGGCACCAATTGGTGCCAAAATGCACAGAACTCATAATTTAGCCCCTAGCTAACTAAGAAACAATAAATTAACAGAAAACTAATAGAATCAACCTACTAATGCTAGAGAACTTGCATGATTTATCTTTGAATAAGTATAAATAACTCATATAAATATGAGTTATCAGTAGGGTTTTCTCCATTTGAAGGAAAGAAAAGAAAAAAAAGAGAGGGAGAAAGGAATAGAAGCCGACGGTCAGCAAGGGGAAGGAGGAGGAAGGGTTCTTCTTCATCTTGGCTCTTGGTAAGGGGATTTTGGTCCCATTCTCTCTCATTTTTCTTCCTCTTTCCATTTATCTAAGTTTCAAGCTCTCATCCCTTCTCAAATTCGTTTACCATTGAAGGAGTTTGAAGCTCAAAGGTTGTTTGAGTGGGCATTTGGTGGTTTTTGGAGTTGTGGAAGGAAGGTGTTTGTGTTTCTTCAATTCCTAAGGTTAGGGGGCTCTCTTTTCATTCATAATAGGTTATATGATGAGTGTTCTATGTGGGTTAGGTTTTAGGATAGTTAATTGATTTATTTATGTGCTATTTGTTTTGGTTGGTGTTGTGTTGAACTCAATTTGATGAACCCATGTTATTTGTTGTTAAAATGAACTTGTTATGAACTATGTAGATATGGTGTTTGATGTATTGTCTCAATGAAATTGAGTATGAAAATATGATGATTGCAAGGTGTTTGATAACTTGCCTAAATGAATTGGTGTTGAAATTGGAGTGTGAGACATTGTGCCGTGATTATAATTGGTTTGGGTGATTGATCATGACGAGTGTTACTTGCTTATGGTTTTGTGCGTTTCTGGACAATGTTTCGGTCTTTTTGAAACTGGTACTGTTTGGTTGATTCAAAAATTATGTGGCTGAGTGTTTTCGAAATAGACTTAAAGCCGGTCGTTTTGGCACTGGTTTCGTTCAATTTGGAGTTGTGTAGCTCCAGTTATGAGTCTCCAAAGTCGGGTCAAATTTCTAGAATCAAAGCGTGAGTAGGTTTGGTTTTTTGCGGGTTTTATGTCTTCAAATGAACTCCGTTTTGAACGATTCTTTTTCCATTAGAAACTATACTCAAATTGCTTTTGTTCGGGCTAAGGTTTTGTCCCATTTGGTCAAGTTTAAGTCGGTTTAGAGTGAAACTATACTCAAATTGCTTTTGTTCGGGTTGTTTCTAAAAACTGAACTAATTAGCTCATTGTTTTGAAACTTTAAAGATATATTCAGAAACTACACATCCGTGGCTTTCCGACAAGTGGTCTTTTGTAATTTTTCGATGTCGTTTGCTATTTTAAGTAATCCGCCGAAGTAGGTGTCTATCTTTGAGGAATCCAAAGACTTGTGCGGGTGTCGCCCAATGTTGCCCAAAGTGTCTAAGTGCAGTTTTGCTTATTTTTGACTGTTCCGTGTCGGTGACTTAACTAGTCTATTTAATTGGTGTCGGTGTAACTGGTGAATTAATTGCTAGACTTAGAGCTATAATTTGAGGTGTGTGAATTGGAGATGTGCTAATGGTGAAATTAATTATTTGGTGAGCAGAGGCTTCGGCCTATTCGGTGAGTGCCCTCAAGGCTTATTTTGGTGGTGGGTCTATGACCTCTATGTGGGTGATGGTGAATTAATTAATAGCAATTGTGAGTCTATTAATTTTTGGTGATGATGTTTATTGCTCAATGTGGTGAATATGGTGTGTATGGTGCATTGTTCATGGCGTCGCATAAACCATGTGCATTTATTGGTGAGCAGAAGACTTCGGTCTTATTGGTGAGCAGAAGACTTCAGTCTTATTGGATCCAC
The DNA here is from genome assembly GCA_020916435.1 of Oxytropis ochrocephala. Classification (NCBI taxonomy): domain Eukaryota; kingdom Viridiplantae; phylum Streptophyta; class Magnoliopsida; order Fabales; family Fabaceae; genus Oxytropis; species Oxytropis ochrocephala. The sequence continues at coordinate 36,585,909 of CM037093.1, read as the reverse complement.
ATGCATATGCCCGTGGAGTTGGGTTGCATTTCATGCATCAATCATGCATTCGGTGATATTTCTTGGAGTTTGTGGATTCAATGATATATGTTGATATGTTTGTGAATTGGTGCTTCTAGTTGCCTTCCCTAGTATAATGCTTATCCTATTTGCTATTATTTATGTAAAGAGACTCACCCTACTGCTTTTATGTTGCTTCTCATGTCGGCAACGTGCATGTGATAGCGAGTGAAGGTTATTCTACCTTCCATTTGGGTCTGTAGAGTCATGCTCTGATACGTAGCACCGGGGGCGTAGTAGTTTATGTTTTATTTGACATTGATGTTGTTTCACTCTTTACTTTTATGGTCTAAAAGAGTTATTATCATGATTTTGAGATATTCCGCTGCGAGATATTCATTATGACTGTGATGTACTGAGACAGGTGTATTTGAGGGCTCGTCCCAACTTGATGTGCTATGTATCATTGACATTTTCTATGTGAGCATGTATTGATGTTAGCTCGCTTTGAAGTAAATGTGACACTCGCTTTCAAGTGTGTGAAAAGTTTTTGAAATCTCTGATTTTATCTATTAAATAGTAGTCTATTAGAAGGGGGTGTTACATTAGTGGTATCAGAGCATTAGTTCGGTCTGTCCGACCAAGTGGCCGGTCGTCATGTCTGTTAGTTCTAATTATGTCTTATGTGTAGTGATTGGATAAGATGGCTGGGAGAAACGATGCTGCTCTTGCTGCTGCTCTTCAAGCAATGGCTCAGGTTGTGGGGAATCAGCAGGCTGCTGCTGATGCTGGTGCTCGTAGCTTAGCTACTTTCCAGAGGGAGAACCCTCCTACTTTCAAGGGGAGGTATGACCCCGATGGGGCTCTTGCATGGTTGAAGGAGATTGAAAGGATTTTCTAGGTTATGGACTGTACGCCTGCGCAGAAGGTTAGGTATGGTACTCACATGTTGGCTGAAGAAGCAGATGACTGGTGGCTTGAGGTTCTACATAGGTTGGAAATTGCTGGTGAGGAGATCACATGGGAAGTCTTCAAGAGAGAATTTATGAGAAATTATTACCCTGAAGATGTGTGTGGCAAAAAGGAGATTGAATTTCTAGAATTGAAACAAGGAAACAAATCTGTAACTGAGTATGCGGTGAAATTTGTGGAGTTAGCAAAATTCTACCCTCACTACAATAATGCCAATGCTGAATTCTCCAAGTGTATCAAGTTTGAAAATGGTCTGAGGCCTGACATCAAAAATGCAATTGGTTACCAGAAGATTCGGGTGTTTGTTGATTTGATTGATAGTTGTAGGATCTTTGAAGAGGATAGTAATGCTGCTTATAAGATTGTGAAAGAGAAGAAGAGTTCTCAGCATCGTGGGAAGCCCTATGATGTTTCTGGTGGTAAAGGCAAGTGGAAAGCTGGTTCAGGCAAGAAGCCGAGTGGGGGAGATGCCCCTGCGAACATTGTGTGCTACAAGTGTGGTAAGCCCGGTCATAAGAGTTTTGATTGCCCGGTTGGCAAGTGTTTCAAATGTGGCAAAGAAGGTCATATAGCTGCTAAGTGTGAGAAGAAAGAGGTTGTGTGCTACAACTGTGGAGAGGTGGGGCATATTAGTACTGCGTGCACCAAGCCAAAGAAGGAGAAAGCTAGTGGAAAGGTGTTTGCTCTTGCGGGGTCCGAGGCGGCTAATGAGATTAGAGGTACATGTTTTATTAAGGGTATTCCTGTGATTGCTATTGTTGATACTAGTGCTACCCATTCTTTTATTGCTGCTGTATGTGCTGAAAAGTTGAATCTTACATTGTCTTCCATGATGAGGGAAATGGTTATCGATACTCCAGCTAAGGGTTCGGTGACTACTTCTCTCGTGTGTGCTAAGTGTCCTCTATCGGTTTTCGGTAGAGATTTTGCTGTTGATTTGATTTGTTTGCCGTTGGATGGGCTAGATGTTATCTTGGGTATGGACTGGTTGGTGAATAACCATGTGCATATCAATTGTTTTAGTAAGTTTGTGAGTTTCCCTTCTCCCGAAGAGGAAGAGTCTAGTTTGTTGTCGGCTGATCAGTTGCATAAGGTAATGAAGGAGGAAGTTCATCTGTTTGCCTTGATGGCATCCTTGTCTGTTGAGAGTCAAGCTAAGATCGATGAGTTGCCAGTGGTGCGTGAATTTTCTGAAGTGTTTCCCGATGAAATTCCTGATGTGCCACCTGAAAGAGAAGTGGAGTTTGCTATTGATCTGGTACCTGGTACTAGACTTGTGTCTATGGCACCTTATAGGACGTTTGCATCTGAGTTGTCTGAGCTAAAGAAACAACTTGATGATTTGCTTGAAAAGAAGTTTGTAAGGCCAAGCTTGTCGCCATGGGGAGCTCTGGTGTTGTTAGTAAAGAAGAAAGATAGGAGTATGAGACTTTGCGTTGATTATCGGCAGTTGAACAAGGTGACGATTAAGAACAAGTATCCGCTTCCAAGAATTGATGATTTGATGGACCAATTGGTGGGAGCTCGCGTGTTTAGTAAGATTGACTTGAGGTCGGGTTACCATCAAATTAAGGTGGAGGACGAAGATATTCCTAAGACGGCGTTTAGGACTCGGTATGGTCATTATGAGTATTCGGTGATGCCATTTGGTGTTACGAATGCTCCGGGGGTATTCATGGAATATATGAATCGTATTTTTCATGAGTATCTAGATTGTTTTGTGGTGGTGTTTATTGATGACATCTTGGTTTATTCTAAGTCTGAGGATGAGCATGCCGAGCATTTCAGGTTGGTATTGGAGGTCTTGAGGGATAGGAAGTTGTATGCTAAGCTATCAAAGTGTGAGTTCTGGTTGAAAGAAGTAAGTTTTCTTGGCCACGTTATTTTTGGTAAAGGTATTGCGGTAGATCCTTCTAAAGTTGAGGCTGTGTTGAATTGGGAGGCTCCTAAGTCAGTCACTGAGATTAGAAGCTTTTTGGGGTTAGCCGGTTATTACAGAAGGTTCATTGAAGGGTTTTCTAGGTTGGCACTGCCACTAACTTGATTGATTTGTAAGGGAAAGGCGTTTGTTTGGGATTCCCGTTGTGAAGAAAGTTTCAATGAATTGAAGAAGAGGTTGACAACGTCCCCTATTTTGACGTTGCCTAAGCCAGGAGAACCTTTTGTAGTGTATTGTGATGCTTCTAAAATGGGGTTAGGAGGTGTTCTTATGCAAGGTGGTAAGGTAGTGGCTTATGCATCCAGGCAGTTGAGGATTCATGAGAAGAACTACCCTACGCACGATTGGAGCTTCATGGCGGTTGTGTTTGCATTAAAGATTTGGAGACATTATCTTTACGGTTCTAAGTTTGAAGTGTTTAGTGATCATAAAGGGTTGCAATATTTGTTTGATCAAAAAGAGTTGAATATGAGACAAAGGAGATGGCTGGAATTGTTGAAAGATTATGACTTCAGTTTGAATTATCATCCAGGGAAGGCTAATGTTGTAGCTGATGCTTTGAGTCGGAAGTCTTTGCATGTGTCAGCAATGATAGTGAAAGAGCTTGAATTGATTGAGCAGTTCAGGGACTTGAGTTTGGTCTGTGAGGTGACACCTCAGAGTGTTAGATTAGGGTTGTTGAAGATCCATAATGAATTTTTGGATGTCATTCGAGAAGCTCAGAAGCGAGATATTAAGTTAGTTGAATTGGCGGTTGGGATTGATCACTCCGAAAGTAAAGACTATGAGTTGGATGCGCAAGATGTGTTGAGATACCGTGGAAGGATTTATATTCCTAGTGATGAGGAGATTAAGAGGATGATTCTTGAAGAGGGTCACAAAAGTAAGTTGAGTATTCACCCAGGAGCTACAAAGATGTATCAGGACTTGAAGAAGTTGTTTTGGTGGCCAGGTATGAAGCGTGACATAGCCCAATTTGTGTATGCTTGTTTGACTTGTCAGAAGTCGAAGGTTGAGCATCAGAAGCCTGCGGGGTTGATGCAACCGTTGGAGATTCCGGAATTGAAGTGGGATAGCATTTCTATGGATTTTGTAACAGGTTTGCCTAGTACCGTGAGAGGGTTTGATGCTATTTGGGTGATTGTTGATAGATTGTGAAGTTCTGCTCACTTTGGCCAATTAGTATTACTTATCCGATTTGAAGTTGGAGAGAGATCTATGTTAAGACGATTGTGAAGTTGCATGGTGTTCCTACGAGTATTGTATCCGATAGGGATCCTAGATTCATACGAGTTTTGGAAGAGTTTGCAAGAGGCTTTGGGTTCTAAGTTGAGGTTGAGTTCAACGTACCACCCGCAGACAGATGGGCAGACGGAGAGGACTATTCAGTCACTAGAGGATTTGCTGAGGGCTTGTGTTCTTGAGCAAGGAGGTTCGTGGGATTCACATCTTCCATTGATAGAGTTTACCTATAATAACAGTTTTCATTCGAGTATTGGAATGGCTCCTTTTGAAGCATTGTATGGTAGGAGGTGTAGGACCCCTCTGTGTTGGTATGAATCGGGAGAAAGTGTAGTGCTTGGACCAGAGATTGTTTGTGAGACCACTGAGAAAGTGAAATTAATTCGTGAGAAGATGAAGGCTTCGCAGAGTAGGCAAAAGAGTTATCATGATAAGAGAAGGAAGGATTTGGAGTTTCAAGCTGGTGATCATGTGTTCCTGAGAGTCACTCCTGTGACCGGTGTTGGTCGTGCCTTGAAATCTAAGAAGTTAACCCCTCGTTTTATTGGCCCGTATCAGATTTTGGAGACAGTTGGGAAGGTTGCTTATCGGGTGGCTCTGCCAACTAATCTTTCGAACTTGCATGATGTGTTTCATGTGTCTCAGTTGCGGAAGTATATCCCTGATCCATCTCATGTGATTCAAATGGACGATGTGGAGGTGAGGGAGAACCTCACCGTGGAGACAATGCCGGTTAGGATAGAAGATCGTGAGGTGAAAGTGTTAAGAGGTAAAGAGATTAATTTGGTGAAAGTGGTTTGGTTGGGAGCCGTTGGCGAAAGCATGACTTGGGAGTTGGAGAGTAAGATGCGGGAAGCATACCCAGAGTTGTTTGATTCAGGTAATTTCGAGGACGAAATATTCTAAGTGGGGGAGAGTTGTAACGCCCCAAAATAATTTAGTTATTCATTTAATTAAGTTATTTAAGGCTTACAACATTTTATTAAGTCAAGTAATTAATTTAGAGTTTTATGTTATTCAGGAGGTGTTTAAGTATGTGAGGTGGTGCAAATAAAGGGCCCATGACCCATTAGTAGGCCCATATCCAATGAAATAAGCTTAAGGTGTAGGGTTTTCTCCATTTGAAGGAAAGAAAAGAAAAAAAAAAGAGGGAGAAAGGAATAGAAGCCGACGGTCAGCAAGGGGAAGGAGGAGGAAGGGTTCTTCTTCATCTTGGCTCTTGGTAAGGGGATTTTGGTCCCATTCTCTCTCATTTTTCTTCCTCTTTCCATTTATCTAAGTTTCAAGCTCTCATTCCTTCTCAAATTCGTTTTACCATTGAAGGAGTTTGAAGCTCAAAGGTTGTTTGAGTGGGCATTTGGTGGTTTTTGGAGTTGTGGAAGGAAGGTGCTTGTGTTTTTTCAATTCCTAAGGTTAGGGGGCTCTCTTTTCATTCATAATAGGTTATATGATGAGTGTTCTATGTGGGTTAGGTTTTAGGATAGTTAATTTATTTATTTATGTGCTATTTGTTTTGGTTGGTGTTGTGTTGAACTCAATTTGATGAACCCATGTTATTTGTTGTTAAAATGAACTTGTTATGAACTATGTAGATATGGTGTTTGATGTATTGTCTCAATGAAATTGAGTATGAAAATATGATGATTGCAATGTGTTTGATAACTTGCCTAAATGAATTGGTGTTGAAATTGGAGTGTGAGGCATTGTGCCGTGATTATAATTGGTTTGGGTGATTGATCATTATGAGTTTTACTTGCTTATGGTTTTGTGCGTTTCTGGACACTGTTTCGGTCTTTTTGAAACTGGTACTGTTTGGTTGATTCAAAAATTATGTGGCGGAGTGTTTTCGAAAATAGACTTAAAGTCGGTCGTTTTGGCACTGGTTTCGTTCAATTTGGAGTTGTGTAGCTCCAGTTATGAGTCTTCAAAGTCGGGTCAAATTTCTAGAATCAAACTGTGAGTAGGTTCGGTTTTTGCAGGTTTTATGTCTTCAAATGAACTCCGTTTTGAACTATTCTTTTTCCATCAGAAACTATACTCAAATTGCTTTTGTTCGGGCTAAGGTTTTGTCCCATTTGGTCAAGTTTAAGTCAGTTTAGAGTGAAATGAAGTGGGAGGACAGAATCTGTCCAGTCTGAAACTGTTCGGGTTGTTTCTAAAAACTATACTAATTGGCTCATTGTTTTGAAACTTTAAAGATATATTCAGAAACTACACATCTGTGGCTTTCCGACGAGTGGTCTTTTGTAATTTTTCGATGTCGTTTGCTATTTTAAGTAATCCGCCGAAGTAGGTGTACTGTTGTAGGAATCCAGCACTTGTGCGGGTGCTGCCCAATGTTTCCCAAAGTGTCTAAGTGCAGTTTTGCTTATTTTTGATTGTTCCGTGTCGGTGACTTAACTAGTCTATTTAATTGGTGTCGGTGTAACTGGTGAATTAATTGCTAGCCTTAGAGCTATAATTTGAGGTGTGTGAATTGGAGATGTGCTAATGGTGAAATTAATTATTTGGTGAGCAGAGGCTTCGGCCTATTTGGTGTGCAGAGGCTTCGGCCTATTCGGTGAGTGCCCTCAAGGCTTATTTTGGTGGTGGGTCTATGACCTTTATGTGGGTGATGGTGAATTAATTAAAAGCAATTGTGAGTCTATTAATTTTTGGTGATGATGCTTATTGCTCAATGTGGTGAATATGGTGTGTATGGTGCATTGTTCATGGCGTCGCATAAACCATGTGCATTTATTGGTGAGAAGAAGACTTCGGTCTTATTGGTGAGCAGAAGACTTCGGTCTTATTGGTGAGCAGAAGACTTCGGTCTTATTGGTGAGCAGAAGACTTCGGTCTTATTGGATCCACATGCATATGCCCGTGGAGTTGGGTTGAATTTCATGCATCAATCATGCATTCGGTGATATTTCTTGGAGTTTGTGGATTCAATGATATATGTTGATATGTTTGTGAATTGGTGCTTCTAGTTGTCTTCCCTAGTATAATGCTTATCCTATTTGCTATTATTTATGTAAAGAGACTCACCCTACCGCTTTTATGTTGCTTTCGCGTATCGCAACGTGCGGTGATAGCGAGTGAAGGTTATTCTACCTTCCATTTGGGTCTGTAGAGTCATGCTCTGATACGTAGCACCGGGGGCGTAGTAGTTTATGTTTTATTTGACATTGATGTTGTTTCACTCTTTACTTTTATGGTGTAAAAGAGTTATTATCATGATTTTGAGATATTCCGCTGCGAGATATTCATTATGACTGTGATGTACTGAGACAGGTGTATTTGAGGGCTCGTCCCAACTTGATGTGCTATGTATCATTGACATTTTCTATGTGAGCATGTATTGATGTTAGCTCGTTTTGAAGTAAATGTGACACTCGCTTTCAAGTGTGTGAAAAGTTTTGAAAAACTCGATTTTATCTATTAAATAGTAGTCTATTAGAAGGGGTGTTACTGATTCGGCCACGGCATTGTCTTTTAATTTTCCATGCTAAAGGTTCAGCTCTGACATTTGTCTTTTTAAATTCTATGCTAACGGTTCATCCCTGACGTTTGTCATTTAAATTTTATGCTAACGGTTCAGCCCTGACATTTGTCCTTTAAATTTCGTGCTAACGGTTTAGCCCTGACATTGTCTTTTAATTTTCCATGCTAACGGTTCAGCCCTGACATTTGTCTTTTTAAATTCTATGCTAACGGTTCAGCCCTGACGTTTGTCTTTTAAATTTCGTGCTAACGGTTCAGCCCTGGCGTTTGTCAAATTTCCATGGTAACGGTTCAGTCCTGACATTTGTCTTTTAAATTTCGTGCTAACGGTTCAGCCCTGGCACTGTCTTTTAATTTTCCATGCTAACGGTTCAGCCCTGGCATTTGTCTTTTAAATTTTGTGCTAACGGTTCAGCCCTGGCACTGTCTTTTAATCTTCCATGCTAACGGTTCAGCCCTGGCATTTGTCTTTTAAATTTCGTGCTAACGGTTCAACCCTGGCATTGTCTTTTAATTTTCCATGCTAACGGTTCAGCCTTGGCATTTGTCTTTTTAAATTTCGTGCTAATGGTTCAGCCCTGGCACTATTTACTTTCATGCTACCGGTCTCGCCCTGACATTGTCTTTAATTTTCTGCTATCGGTCTCGCCCTAACATCGTCTCCATTGTAATATAGCCGTGACATCGTACTTTTTAAACTTTGTGGTTTTCGATTCGCCTTGACAATCAAATATTTCACTGGTTAAAATTGAGGTTCATGTCTGTACTTATCTCTTACTTTGATAATACAACAAAACATGGAGAACATGGTTTTGTGTATTATATTGTAAGAGAGTAAGCACGGAGGGGCAACTGTGAACACTCAATTTTTAACGGTATTTTTGACATTTTTCGGAAGAAATACGAAAATACGCACTTTTTGCGTGCTTTAGTGTTTTGGTCATCAAGTGTGTCATTTTACTCAGTTTTATCACTTTCGTGTTATTTTCACTCTTTTTTTAAATAAAATTAAAAAATATATATAATGCAAAAATCACAAAAATAGTATATTTAATTAATTGTCTTACAATGTTTTTTTTACAACAATCCAAAATAAACCTATCCAAAGATAACAAAAAAAATAGAAATTGGGATGCTCCCAACTGCTTCAAGCTTGCTGATGGGCCTGGTTTAATTCGCTCCAAACCTGAAAAATGATTCAAGGCCCAGTCAAACACAGTCAAACAAAATTAAATGTTTAAACCTAATTTATTAATATAAAATGAGGGTCAAACCGCAGTCAAGAGGGAGGGTCAGAGAGAAATTTCGAGAAAATCACTTCACAGAAAAATTAGGGTTCACAACTAGAGATCTGTTCAAAAATCCAAATCTGTCAAAAAAAAAAAATAAAGAGGAAGGGAGCAGCCACCACCATCTCATCCAACCACCGTCACCTAACCACCATCTCCACCCAAAAGCCAACACAGCCACCATAAACCGAAACAACCCCCTCTCCCTGTGTTTTCGTCACCCAGCCACCACAAACCGATCTCCAACTCACCACCACGAAACCCCCACTTCGTTCACCCTCAATCTCCTAAACCAAAAAAAAAAAAAGAAACCAGCAAAGGAATGGAGTAGAAGAGAGGAGAAAGCTTAAAAAAACATTGAAAAGGGAGAGGAAAGAGAACCCACGAGTGCAGTTAAACTCGCCGGAGAGATATACTCGCCGTCGCCACCGGTGCCATGGCGTTCTTCTCCCCCCGCGGCCTGGCCTGCTTATTTCTCTCCGGTTCACGCTCTCTCTCTTTTCCTCGGTCGCTCTCTCTCTCCTCCATGAAATCTCGCCGGAAGTCGCGGCCCCTCCCTCTCTCCTATTTTTCCGGCGCACCAAATGGATGGGAATGGGAAGAGTGAATTAGGGTTTCAAAGCCCATTCCTTCTCCTTTTATATCAGATCCATTTTTATTTAGTTATTCATTTAAGTTTATTCCCTTTTATTTATTTATTTATTTTATCAAATGTTATTTTGCTACCCACACCCCCAGTATTACTAACCTAAATCCCCCATAAGCCCACTTGTTTTTCTGCTCTAGCGCCCCCACTGCCAAAAAAAAAACAAATCAGGCATTAATTCTAACACCCCCTTATTTATAATATAATCCCCTTGTAATTATTTGCACCCCTCTTTTACTTTTGTATCACATCTCGAATTTTTTATCATTATTTTTCCCAATTTTCTCGCACTAATTATTATTGTATTTATTTATTATTTATTGTTATATAGTTTTTTTTCCAAAAAAATAATAATAATATAATTAGGATTTGATCGAGATGTACATCTTATCAAATCCGCAACATCGGTTTAAGAGACCCGAGTTGTACAGCTTGGTCCTAAACCACCTTAAAATTAAAACTGAATGACGTGTTTTTTTTTTCAAAAATAAACCTAATCCGTTTATAATTATATAGCACCTATTTTCAAAAATACCAGAAAATATGGGCTTGACCGAGATGTACATCTTGTCAAACCCGGTTTAAGAGACTCGAGTTGTACAACTTAGATCTTAAACCCCTTCAAAATAAAAATCAACCAACCAACAAATTTTGGGAAGAACTACGTGACTTTTGAGTCTCTCATCGCACTGGGAGTACGTGGCGCGGGTCTCCTCACAAAGTCAAAATTAAAATTTTCCAAATTAGTCATTTTTCAACTTCTCGTAAATAACTATCTTCGTTTTCTACCGAATTCTATTAAATCTTATTTTGGGTAAACAAATAATTAAACGGCGTAGTAATTATTGCACAAATTAAATTTAGGGTAACTGTCTTAGGACAGATGTGTTAGAAGTGCTTGATGAAACTTGTTTTCACCCCTTCCTTCGCATAACCGACTCACGAATCCAACCTAGTTACGCAGACCATCAATTCTTCCAATTAGGTTTTTCTCAATTTTCCTATTTTTAATAAATTGGGTGGCGACTCCAATAATTATATTTTCGAGCCGTCTACGTCGAGATTCAGGTCACGACAATCTTACATATTTTATTTCGCACAAATGATGCAAGTTTGTCCAGTATTCAATTCAAGTCATTTATTTTCCTTGCTTAGGATGTATCAATCATATATTCATCAACACAAGTATGCAGATATCATTCCCCATAGATCAAACCAGCATCTATACTCACTTAATTCCAAAACATTTTCAAGAAGGCAATTATATATATTGCATTAAAAGCCAAAATGAGAAACATTTTTGCGATCCTTCAAAACAATAAGTACAATATTTGGACATGCATCAGTTATAGAACATGTTGAAGAATAATATTTTGCAAACAACATATCAAAATCTCTAATTTTGTAAAATCAAGTTCAAAATCTCCAAACGTCTTAACGAAAGTAAATAAATATAAAACACTTAATAATATCCCAAGGCAATATTTCACATTATAACAAAATAAATAAATATAAAACACTTAATAATTTAAGAGCACATATGATTAGCCCTTAACATATAACAACTTCATTAAATATAATTACATGCTTGATTACCTCTTTACTTCAAACAATTTCATCACTTCGCTACTTTTTGTCCTTCCCACACTTAAAATCAAGTATATTTAAATAAAATATAGTGCGACTTTGATAGCTTACATTTAAATGTTGACACAAGTATATCGATCCTAAGTATAGTTTGGAAATAGAAAACTGACAGTGAAGTCTGATTCAGAACAAACAAAAAGACCAACATTCTCTCATCACCGTAAATACAAAAGCCCTGAAGTGGGGGAAGATGACGGTGACTAGAGAATGTTGGTCGTTTCAGAATCCACTTGTGGACGATGCAAGTTCCTCGTATGTGAAGCTACTTGAAGAATCTTGTTTTCTTCTTTTGTTTCTCCACCAAATTAGAAGGTAAACAATAATGATGAGAACAATTGTGTACACTACAATAGCAAGTCTTGCTAGGTGAGGGTTAAGGACCTTTGAAAGATTCTATAGGCAGCTCTCAACCACATATTTTTATTCAGGATTTTCGATTGAAAACCAGAAAAAAGAGACTGATTCTTTCTCTCTCATCACTACATGTCATTAAGATTTTGAAAAAATAAAAAAAGTGAAATAAAGCAACTAGATATTTAAATTTTTTTTCTCCAAAAACTTAATGACATGTCATATCCTTATTTTTTGTGCCCAATGACAAGTGTTATATTTGTGTCTACTTAAGTATTTCTCAAAACAAAAGGTATAATATAAAGCATTTAGCATAGGAGCGTGGTCCACAAATGCTTAAATAATTACCTTGTTGACATACATTAGGCAGCTGCGCTACTATTATTCTTTATTTACGTCTTATGACTTTTAAGTTTTGAGTAATGTTATTTAGCCAAAAACATTCAGTCAAAAATAGGTAAAAATCAATTTACAACACTAATTAATTAAGTTTTTTAGGTCATTAACCAACCTGTCTTTTCACAGTTTTCTAAGTCATTGACTAAAAACTTGGTTAATTGGTTAATGACCTAAAAAAACTTGGTTAATTGGTGTTGTAAAGTGATTTTTGGCTATTTTAGGCTGAATTTTTTTTGACTAAATAACATTGCTCTTGAGATTTTGTATTGTAATTAGACACTCAAACTAATAACAATATTGTTATTGACATGTCAGAACCAAATAATAATTATATCTCCTTCTAATTTTTTATAGAAAAAATAGTTAATAATTAATCTGTATGGTGTTGGAGGGGAGGCGAGAGTCAGATTCAAAACACGTACACATAGTTTTCACCAATAATATTGCTTTCAGTTAACCACGTGAGCTACGTTCTACTAGCACTTATAAGTTTTATTTACAAGCCATTTTTATTCACACCGCTTAATATTGTTGATTGATGAATAAACTGATAAATGTTTACTCACAAACAAACTCATTAGTTAAAAACCTAGGTTTTATTTAAACCCTTAATTAATTTTACTCTTAGCTTTATTTAAAACAATAAATACTACTACTATTTACTCACCAAACAAAAAATAAGTTTAAATGATTACTATATTGATTAATGTTTATTATTAATTAGTCGAGCAATTATTTGTAAATAAAAAATTATTTGTGGTCCCCAATAAGTTTTTGATTAGTCCATGCGCTGCAACCCCTAATGTTGATTCAGACCACCACTTTTATTGGTTGCAGAAGGGGAAGTTCAGTGAGCGTCGCCGTGCCAACCCTGGAAAAGTTATACTTCCTTCCTCGGTTTCCTCAAACACCATCACTAAACCTTCTACTAACCCATCCTCTAAGAACACCAAATCCATTCCCAACATCAATCAATTAACTCCCACTAAAATGGTCGCTCGTCATGAGAAAGGCTTATGCTTCAATTGCGAGTCTTGTCTAGATTTTAGAACACTCAAAAGGATGAAGATTGTAATGAGGAAGACTTTTCCACAGTCGGTGCTGAGGGTAGTTATTTTGAAGTGACAATGAAGTAACAATCAAATACAAGTGGAAGGAAACTACTGAACCCGTGCTCAGGCAACTGGGTTAAAACTATCAAAATGAAGTGTTTATATTGGAAGGGTTTTGGTTTCTGTCTCCATTTTTTATCATAAATTTGTGATGTGAAATTAATATTCAAAAAATGCATAAGACTAATAAAAAACATCAGTTCCAATTGGTTAAAAAAAACTTAGAATTTACATGACAACCAAACTGTTGCCTCGACATATGCAGAATGTAAAATGGATGCTCTTGTCTATCATTACATTCTTTCCACAAACCTAGTCCTTCTAATATATAGCATCCTTCTAAAACAGAACTCTGAAAACCTCTTTAATAGCCCTTCCCTTCTTCCTCCTTGGCATCAATCCCTTTTCTTTCTTTCTCACCCTGTCCCATTGATGGTTGTGAGCACGACACTGTATCATCTGTCAAAGAAAAAAACAGAATTAAGAATAAGATTCAGACTATGAGAGAGGGAGAAGAGAGATCAAAATGAGGGAAGTTACAAAAAATAATAGATTATATATAGTTATAGATTAAAATTTATTTGAAAATAATTTTTTTACTACAAAATACTAGTACCATTACAAAATAAAGCAATAACATTCATTGAAAATTACAAGCTCTGTTATTGAATAGTTTCCAGGGTTGCATACATAATCTATCACTCAGTTATGCCCATTAATTTTCACTCAATTATCCTTAATGTTCCTCAAAATACGAGATAATCCATTAGCTTTGCAACATTGTAAATGATTTCTGCCAAGAAAGAATAAACATAAATATGCTAGCAAGGAAACAACAATTGATTATACACAAACCACTCACAACAAAACTACATATAAAAATCACTATTATCACTAGACACATATATGATAAGGAATGAAAACTTTCAATGATGGAAAATTATGCGCATAATGCATTTAACTTGGATAGTATTTAGTTAAGCTGACTAAAAAATAGAAGTTGCTAAACAAACACTTCTGTAGTGATTTCTTATCCTATCTGTAATAAAGCCAACAAAATAAATGCAAGATAAGAAGGTATAGTATTGATTCAGAAGTCAAAATATATAATTGTATAACAGATCCTATGCTGTGAGGCCAATTGATTCTTTACTAAGAAACCATGTAGATTTAATTGTATTAAAATATGTTGTGATTGTAACTTGCCTCTAATGAAGGGCAAGATATATAAGGATTTCCATTCTTTACTAACAAAACTTACTACTGTGAGGTATGAGTTGTTGCAATGCTTTCATCTTCTCATTCATCCTATCTCGTTGTCACTGAATCAATAAAACAATACTGCTAAAACTATTATTACCATATATAGCCTTCTTTCTTATATGTAGTTTTCACATCCTCAGAAATAGAGACTACATGTTTTAAATACTTCTCCAAATTTGTTCCTGAGCTTTAAGATAAGACAGAAGGGGGAGAAAATGATCATGAGTAAGGAATAAAATGGGAGTACAAATTCAAACATTACACAAAATTAAGTTTTGTTCAATGTGGAAGTTGACATAAGTTGTGTTAGTCACTGTCATCTTCTCCCACTTCTGGGCTTTGTATTTATGGTGACGAGAGAATGTTGGTCTTTCTGTTTGTTCCAGATCAAACTTTAGAATATCACCCTTAGTATATGGATATATTTAATTTAAGAATACTAACCCAATCCACAAAGATTTCGCAGGTGTATAAGTCGAATCAAAAGGCCCCTTCCTAGTAATGAGATGTAAAAAATCACTCTGAATGAAAAAACAACAAACTTCACTATCAACTTTGTACTTCCAAAATACTCAGGATTATGATACCAGCTTACATTTAAATGTTGCTACATGTATCTCGATACTGAGAATATTGGAAGGTAGAAAACTGACAGTGAAGCCTGTTTTCCCATTTGGAAAGATTTTATTACAACTCATGATTGGGAAAGGACCTTTTGACTGGACTTATAGCAAAGGCGAAAGCTTTGTTGATTGGGTCAGTGCTATTAAATTTTATATATACATAAACTTAGGTTGATATCAAGGTTTCAAATTGCGGTTGCGGTTGCGGCTATTGCGGTTGCTGCGATCGATGCGGCGTGAAATAATTTTATATTTGCACAAATTTTAAAAAAATGCTATAATAATTGTAATTCTTTATATATATATATATATATATATATATATATATATATATATATATATATATATATATATATATATATATATATTTTATGTGTAGTTTTTTATAAACTTTCATTCATTTTAAGACATTAGATCATTAATTGTAGTCGAATGAACATGATCTAAATAATAAAATTTCTAAATTCTATTATTTAAGCAAATATAAGCATTGGCAAGAACTTCATAGTATATAATATATAATATATACTACAAACCAAGTCACAAATAGGCCTTAATTTAAACGGGAACTAGAGTTAAATTGAGATTACACTTCATACAATCCGATTGTAAAAAGCAACGTCATATTGTCACCACCAGCTAGAGATGTGTTTTCACTGCAAAAAAATGATAAAAGCCGTAATTAATACTCAAAAGTATAACTTATATGATATTTATACTCAAAAGTATACTTACATGATAGGTGCTACCACATGGTGGAATGGCGCGGAGGATCATAATCTCTACTTTCACTTTGACTATCATCTTGTGTAGCTCCTTGCCCAAAGATATAACCATAAAATCCACTACTTGATTGTTGATGATAAGGATCTTCATAATTCATTGATTGTTGGGAGTATGATGAAGCTTCATCACTTGCATATTGATTATATGGGATGAAAGAAGGATAATAATAAACAGGTGGATAAGATACTTGACTGCTTTGAGAAGAATCACCACCAATCCCAAAGTCACCAAAACTTTGTGCAATACTAGAAGAGGAAGAATCTTCAAGTGAAACCTTTTGTTTTCTTTTTCCTTTTTTTCTAGACTTTGAGCTTTCTCTTCTTCCACTAGGTAGTGAACTATTAAAATGAGTCATGTCAGTCAAGCTCCTATAACGTCTATTTGGTGATTCTGAATGTGGATCATTTTGAGTTTGCTCATCAACTTCTTCTTCATCCCCTCTACCCTCACCATCACCATCACCTTCTCCGGCTTCTTCATTATCCCCCCCATCACCACTATTATTACTTGGCGGACTTAAACCGTCAGCAGTTCCATTAGAATCAGCATTACACTAGTACAAAATCTACTTTAAGAAGCACTATTAGGAGTCGGTTGTTTAAGGAACCGATTCCAAATGCATACACGGTGGCAATTTTGCAATTAAACGGAAGTTTTAGAGATTTTTGACACATATGGAATCGGTTATTTGAGAGGCCGATTCATAATGTATCACGGAGATAGACCTTTGGAATCGATGTCTTTTATACATAACCGATTCGTAAAGTTATTTTATCAAAAAAAAAATTAAAAAAGTTTCACGCGAGCTTTCTCGCGCCACACTCTCCCTTTCTCTCACTCTTCTTTTTTTCAAGAACACGCCATACCCCAAAACCCTATTCCGCTCTAACCGGTCAAGGGCGCCTCCTTTCTCACTCTTTCATCCTCATCTTCCTCTTCCTCTTGATTCCACGATTCACGAGGTCCCAAGCCCAAACGCGACTTCCTTGCTGATTGGGTTTCACAAAAACGACGTCGTTCGCCCCCTCCCAATCTATGTCGGTTCCGCCTCCCTCCTCGCCGTCCTCCTCAATCGCGCCATTTCCGGTATCGCCCCCGTCGCCGACGCCGGCAGGTCCTTAATTTCTCACAATTCTTTCTTCCCTGCTTTAATTAATTAATATATCAAAAATCAAGGTATGCGAAAATTGAACAAGTTTAATGTTTGAAATTTGATTAATTGAGCATTGTTGTTGAATTTTTATGGTAATGGTGTTTTTGCAGTTCACAATCGAGAGCTGACCTGTTGACTTTAGGATTGGCCGTCACTAATATTTTGACTGGCCTTGTTTGGCTTTCCATTAGACCTAAATCTATATCTGTGGTAAGCCTCGCACTTTTGCTCCAATCTTATCTTTCTCCATTTTTCTTTTTCATGCGTCTGTTTCTCATTTATTTCTTGATTCAAATTTTGTTTTGTGCTGCATGGTTGTTCTGGCTTATTTTTTAGCTTTTTGGTTTGTGGAAATACCGTTTTTTTTTTCCTTTCTTGTTTTCATTTCTAGTTGTTATAGTATCAATTTGTTTCTTAATTTCAAAGATTTGTATAAAAAGGATAAAGATATATTTTTTACAATTTTATCATGTAAATCATTTGAAAATTGAAAACACAAAATGTTTCTAAAACAAACGGGTCCTAATCTAATGCTCTTTTGGAAGCTACAAAAAAGAAGCTATTATTTCTGCAAAGTAAGCTAAGCTAACTTGAAGATGCCGATAATAGGCTTATTTTTGTCCAGGTAAATCCTCAAGGTGTTGAATGCAAGAGGCTGTGCACTGCTCTCCCTGATGTTGCACTTACTGAGCTGCTCTGGTAATGCACTACACTTCAATTGTTGGTTTCATTGGCTTTTCCTCCCTCCCTTAGATCAAGTGCTTACAAATTTTGTACAGAAGTTAATGTTTGGAAATTTGGATCACAAATATGGCCTTCATTCATCGTTATAAATTGTTGAGTCTACATTATGTATAATAACAGAATGGATGCTTTGTGGCTTTGAAGTTTGTGATTAAATTTGTTCTGCGTGCTGTTTATAAATTAGCTACGAAAGCTATGTCTTTACATAGTTAGTTTTTCCCCTGTTTATTTTATTTTATTTGTGGAGGAAAATTCATGTTATTTGATCAGCCAATATGGAAGCTGTTGCTTTAAATAATCGGTCTTCTTTTGTGTATGACCTCTTAGGCATTCTGTACAGATTTTAAGAAACTTTTTTGTAATGACCTTTCACTTGATATAAGATTTTTCGTTTCCTGTAGTGTTTAATTGGCATGGATTTCAGTTTCCATCTTCAAAGGATGTGGATTACATTTAAATTGGATGCTTTTACAAAGTATAGTAAAATAGTTTATGTTCTTGTTGGTTTGATGCAGTCCTTTATGATTATTACTGTAAACATGACAAAACTTAGTGGTTTGATGCAGTAGTTATCACTAAGACGATTTCATACTAAAATACTGTAAAAGTTTTGGCTGGTGTATGTGTCTTTTGGTTCTCATCATCTTTGAGTTTTTGTATGGACATTTGTAGGTATTTGATAACACAAAAGCATACACTCATGAGGAAATTTTAGAGGCCCGCAAGCGTTGGGCGGAATTCTATATGAAGATTCGTCCGGTGGGAAGTCATTGATTGACTAACAAGTTTGATAGAAGTATTTTGTTATGATTTGAAAGAAACATGCACCTACTTTTAAGTATGAATTGGTGGAATTTTGTATAACTTTGAAGTTTATGAGTTGGTGTAATTTTGTATACTTCAAAGTTTATGAATTTCAAGTTTATGAATTGGTGTTTGTGGTTATAGTACTTTTAAGTTTAACGGAAGTTTATGAATTATTATGAGTTATATGTAAATTGGTCAATTCTTTGAAATTATATTGGTGAATAGGTGGAAAAAATTACAAAAAAACAAGGAGGAAGTTGCAAAAGAGAAAAAAACAATAGGAATCGGTTATCTTTATATAACCGATTCATAAAGTGTGCTTTGACTAAGCGCTTTATCAAAGTCAATATGAATCGGTTCTTACAGTGAACCGATTCATAATAACTTCATTATGAATCGGTTATATAACCGATTCAAAACGCGCCTACTTTAGGAATCGCTGCTGCTTGAATCGGCAAATAACCGATTCCAAATGTGCCAAACAACCGATTCAAAATGCCTTTTTTGCACTAGTGTTATCATCAAGAACTACAACATCATCTTCATCTGATGTTTCCATGCCCTCCTGTTTCCCGTCTGAATCGTTGCCTATGTTCCCATGTGTGGTTTGATCTAATACTTTCTTGTGTAGCAAGTCTTATTTGGTCATCAAAAAGAGCATCTATGTCTTCTTCATCTTCTCCTCTCAAACGTGCTTCAAACTCATCTTTTCTTTTCTTAGAATCATTTTTCTTTGCATTCCCATCAAGTAAGAGTTTCATCATATTTTCCCTCACCATAGTATTCACTCTAGTACAACCTGCGACTTGTCCTTTCATGTGTGCTAGATGTTGCTTCAGCCTAGTAATTCCACCTTTTAATATTTTGTGACAAAGTAAGCATTCAACGTTATTCCGATTTCCACCTACCGACTTTCCAAAATGTCATCCAATATCATCACTTGGAGCATTCTCTAATCTTTCCGTTGGAAATGGTTCTTCACTTGGATCATCCATGAATTAGTGACTATCTAAACACAAAAAAGAAAACAAATTAGTAATTACTCTCCATTGTTTTTTTACCAAATTAGTAGTCATTAATAAAAAAAATAAAATGATGTTGGCCAATGGCCACCACTACGCCCAGTCCACACATGAAATGATCCACAACTTGTGGGAAAAAAAACACTAAACAAAAGTCACAAATTTTGAAGAAAAAAAAAACAAAGTTGATAGATTTAGGTATTTTGCTAATTCAAAAGTATAAACAATAGGAAAAAAAAGATAAAGTTAACTAACGAAGCTGCATATGCAAATGAAACAAGAAGAGAGCAAGGCCAAGATCAATAGAATTCTAAAAAGGCCTGATTTTCTTGGACCAAGAAACTCGGGTTGAAATTGCTAGGGTGAGCCCAATTGTTATTCATGAATATGAGCCCAAAACAAAACAAAAGTCACAAACCCACAACATTTCTCAACCACACACACACTAACAGATCACAAGCACAAATTTAAAACCCACAACACACACACATAAGCATTCAAAATCAAGTCAAAATACACAAGTCATAACCCACACACCAATGAGAAGCAACGAAATCAGAAGAAAAAACCAGATCAGAAGAGAAATATTACCTGAAAGTGAGCTGTGGAGTTTTTGAGAAGAGAGGAAAGGAAAGTAGAGGAGAGGAAGGAAGGTAGATCATCAGATGTAAATCTGATTTTTCTTCTAAATGAGTAAAGTTGGAAGAGAAAGAATAGTAAAAGGTAAAAGAATCTCCTTTTCAGTCTGTGAAATTTGATTCTCTGCTTTTACAGGCTACTAAGTACAATAGAGAGTACTATTTATAGCTGATGTGGTTAAAATGAGGTGTTGCGGTTCCGTTGCGGTTACGTTGCGGAAAAACAAGGGATTGGAGATCACAATGCAATTGCGGTGGGATGCCGTTGCGACCACTCCCGCAACCGCAATAGTGCGGCCGCAATTTGAAACCTTGGTTGATATTAGGGACCTTGCTTGTGTTTTTTACCATTTTCCTTGGGGTGGATATTTGAAAATCATTTCTGCAGAGAATTTGATGGCACTGGAGAATTATTGGTGATCACTGCAAAAGGGGAAGATGACGGTGACTAGAGAATGTTGGTCGTTTCAGAAACCACTTGTGGCTGATGCAAGTTCCTCATATGTGAAGCTACCTGAAGAATCATGCTTTATGCTTTTGTTTCTCCACCAAATTAGAAGGTAAACAATAATGATGAGAACAATTGCGTACGCTAATATTGAAAGTCTTTAAGGACCTTTGAATGATTCTAGAAGAAGCCTCGAACCACATATTTTTATTCGGGATTTTCGGTTGAAAACCAAGAAAAAGAGACTGATTCTTTCTCTCTCATCAAGACATGTCAGTAAGATTTTGAAAAAAAAAAGGTGAAATAAAGCATGTAGGCATTTCATTTTTTAAAAAAATTTCAAAATAGTAATGCCATGTCTTATCTTTATTTGTTGTGCCCAATGATGGGTGTTATATCCGTGTCTACTTAAGTATTTCTCAAAACAAAGGGTATAATAAAGAATCTAAAATAGGAGTGAGGTTTACAAATGCTTCAATAATCACCTTGTTAACCTACATTAGGCAGTTGCTACTATTATTTATTATTTACATCTTCTAGCTTTTAAGTTTTAGTATTGTAATTAGACACTCAAACTAAAACAATATTGTTATTGACATGTCAAAACCAAATAATAATTATATCTCTTCTATTTTTTTATAGAAAAAATAGTTAGTAATTAATGTTTATGTTGTTAGTAATTATATCTCTTCAAAACCTGTACGCATAGTTTTCATCTATAATATCGCTTTCACTTAACCACGTGAGCTACCTCTACTAGGACTTATAGGTCTTTATTTATAAGCCATTTTTATTCACACCGCTTAATATTGTTAATTGATTAATAAACTGATAAATGTTTACTCTCAAACAAACTCATTTGCTAAAAACATATGGTTTACTTAAATTTTACTCTTAGCTTTATTTAAAACAAAAAATACTACTATTTACTCACCAAACCAAAAACATGTTTAAATGATTACTATATTGATTAATGCTTATTATTAATTATTCGAGCAATTATTATTATTTAGTCTCCAAAAAATAAAAAATAAAATCATTTGTTGGCCTTTCTATTTCTCTCGAATCAATCTTTAGAATATCACTCTTAGTTTATGGATATAAAAATTTAGGCTTAAATACGTTTTTACCCTCAGTAAATAGGGGTGTTTTGCTTTACCCCGCAAATTTTTTTTTAAAAAACCCCTTGCAAAATCAACTTTTTGGTTTTAGTCCTTACGTTAGATGGACGTTAAAAAACATTTATGTAGCATTTTAAATACGTTTTTACCCCCGCAAATAGGGGGTGTTTTGCTTTTACTGCAAAAAAATCTAAATCCTTCTTCTTCTTCTCAAGACCCACCCAACCTCATATCAATTTTTCCATCTCCAACACAAAACAACACTTCAGTATCAAACCAGAACTCATCTTCTCATCTTCTTCGCCTCTCTCTCTATCTCTCTCACAGAACCAGCAAACCATGAGCACAACATGTAATTAACTTTTATTGCGATTCTGATTTTTTGTTTCAAGTTTTATGGATTGTTGTTTATGGATTGTTCTTCATCTCAAAATCAAGGTTTTATGGATCATAAGAGTTAAGGTCTTAATTGTTATTCTCTTGCGGTCATTGACCCTTGATAAAGAATAAACTTTAATTTTAACATATAAACACACATATTACACATTTAAACATGAAGAAAAAAATGGAAAACATGCAAAACACATAATCAAAGAATTTTAAAAAGTCAGAGATGTTGCATTGTAAATCAAGTACTAGCTTGATTTGTTTATTGACTCATTTTTTAAACCACGCACATTTATTAAATCCATAAAACCTTGATTTTGAGATGAAGAACAATCCATAAACAACAATCCATAAAACTTGAAATAAACCCTAAAATCAGAATCGCAATAAAAGTTAATTACATGTTGTGCTCATGGTTTGCTGGTTCCGTGATAGAGAGAGAGAGACGAAGAAGATGAGAAGATGGATTGTGGTTTGATACTGAAGCGTTGGTTTGTGTTGGAGATGGAAAAGTTGATATGAGGTTGGGTGGGTGCTGAGGAAGAAGAAGGGGATTTAGATTTTTTTGCAGGGGGTAAAAGCAAAACACCCCCTATTTGCAGGGGGTAAAAACGTATTTAAAAATGCTACATAAACGTTTTTTTAACGTCCATCTAACAGAAGGACTAAAACCAAAAAAGTTGATTTTGCAAGGGGTTTTTAAAAAAACAATTGCAGGGGGTAAAAGCAAAGCACCCCCCTATTTACAGGGTAAAACGTATTTAAGCCAAAAATTTAATACTACTAACCCAATCCACAAAGCTTTCGCATGTGCTAAAAATCAAATCAAATGACCCCTTCCTAGTTATGAGTTGTAAAAAAAGTCACTCCGAATGAAAAAGCGTCGAACTTCGCTAACAGTGAAGTCTTATGTTTTCTCATTCGGAAAGATTTTATTACAACTCATAAATGGAAAGGGACCATTGATTGGACTTATAGCATAGGCGAAAGCACTAGGGATATTGGGTTAGTACTATTAAATTTTATATATACATAAATTAAGGGTGATATTAGGAACCTTGTTGTTTCCGCTTATGTTTCCACATCAAATTAGGAGGTAAACAATGATGATGAGAACAATTAGTAGGTTTGTTACTATTTTCCTTGGGGTGGATATTTGAAAATCAATTCTCCAAAGAATTAGATGGTGGTGGAGAATTGTTGATCACCACTGCAACAGGGGAAGGCATACGATAGGTTAAGATCTTCTCCATTTCTCCATTTCTCCATTTGGAGAGAGATAGACACAATATTCATAGTGGGGCATAACATTAAATTTATAATAGTAACTAATACTATGGTCCACTATAAATTTTGTGTTCATCTCTCTCCAATGGAGCTTCCATTTCTTTTGAGAAATGGAGAGGATCCTAACCCTTGGAAAGCCATACAATTTGAAGATATAGATGCGCAATTTATGGTTGATCGAAGTCAAGATCAAAGAAAAGATAAAGTTTTATTTACTCAAAAAAATTTAAGTTTTATTTGGACCCTTAATTTTACGAATTAGTTTTATTTAAAACTCTCAATACTTTTATTTACCCACCATAAAAAAATAAGTTCAAATGATTACTATATTGGTTAATGCTTATTATTTATTAGTCGAGCAATCTAATGATGACTTGACTGTCAACGCTGCAAATCCAGAGGCTTGGGTGTTCCGTTCACTTTAATTTAGTCTTCATCTTTGTCATTAACATAACTAGCAAAAACCCACAATAAATTATTAACAAAAACATTGAATTGAATATAACATTAATATGGTTCCAATCTTGTGGAGGTTAATCGGCTAAAGAAAATAAATAAATTAAATAAACTAGGGTAGATAGAACATTAGGTAGATTACACATTGCTAGAACATTAGGGAATACCATACATTATCTTATGGTTTGTTTGGGAGTTTGGAGGGGAGGGGAGGGGAGGACATGAGACTAATAGCGTAAATTTTTTAGTGATAGGGATAAAAGCTATCCACTTAAACCCTCCAAACCCTCATCCTAGTTCATTTTTGGAACCCCTCCAAAATATCCCAATTTTGGAGGGTTTTGGAGGAGATCCAAAAATTAATTAGGAGAGAGGGTTTAGAGAAGTCATTTTTCTCCTCATCACTAATAAATTTACACTGTTAGTCATATGTCATTCTCTACTCCCAAACACACCCTTAATGTCATTATCTCTCATATTTGTGTCCTCATTACTCCCATATGTCCGAGCCCCGTCAAATTTTACCTTGAAGATTTTTGTTACAATATCTCTCATTATAGATTTTGTCCGATAGCTGAAAGTACCAACTTCAAATTAAAATCTATAAGTTAAGTCTAACTATTATTTTGAAGGTTTAAATATTCAATCTATATAATATGTAATTAAATAAAAAATAAAAATAGTTTGAACCAAATTTGGGAGTCTATAAGTAAAAAAAAAAAATCAATAAAATTAAAAGTACTTATTCCGAGAAGCCAGTCTGAGCCAAATATGTTCATCTACATCCTTTGACCCCCACTTGATGTTTTCTGGTGTTACGGGTGATTCTCTCTCTGTGCAAATTTTTGTGTGAACCAACAGAGACGGATTTAGAGACAAAACACATTAGAGACGAACAAATTTCGTCTCAAACTTGCATGATTTTGTTTCCATCTCCAACCAAAATTTTCCGTCTCTAAACGTATCTCTATTAGTGACGGACCAAATTCCATCTCTAAATTCCATCTTTATTAAGATTATTCTAGTAGGGTCACATCAATGTGGTTTTATCCTTGAAGTTGTAAGTACGTTGAGTTCATTGTTCGAACGCTACTAGTTTTGCTTTCGCTAGTTGTCGAAGTGAATTTATATAATGTTGAAGATAGCGACTAATAGAGGGGGTTGTACAAAGTATATGTGCCTTCCAAATTTATGTTTTTTCACTTCTTTTCATTTTCTCTCCTTTTCTACACAAAATAAAGTAAAATGGGTAGTAAGATTGATGTCATCATAAAATATCAAGGCTTAATTATCGAAAATTATAGGAGACATCGCACATCATACACATAAGAGAAACAACAAAAGAAATGAAACAATAACTTACATTGAGCAGACCAGGCACAGGTTCGGGAGTTTGGTTTCGAATCGGTTCGGTTCCAAACTTCCTAACCCTTAAAAAATCAGAAATTTGGGGGGGGGGGGGTGTCGGTAAATACATAGGACTCCGTGCTTTAGATCC
Organism: Oxytropis ochrocephala; assembly: GCA_020916435.1. Lineage (NCBI taxonomy): Eukaryota > Viridiplantae > Streptophyta > Magnoliopsida > Fabales > Fabaceae > Oxytropis > Oxytropis ochrocephala. The sequence continues at coordinate 36,560,593 of CM037093.1, read as the reverse complement.
GAATTGGTTGGAGCTTATGGTCCGAACCTTCGAGGTCCAGAAAAAAAAAAAAGGTGCGTGTAATTCATTAATAGTAAATTGTTCTTTTCGCTGGTTTTGGGGATGTCCACCGAGTAAAGGGGGTTGTACGACTGGCCAATTTGGAATACAATGAGGTGTTATTAGAACAAAGTTGACCCAAGAAAAAAATAGGCCCAGTGTAGTATCACATGACATCCCACCATTTTGTGATGGGGTGGTTTTTTTATACCCCCACCCCATCCCCTCCCACCCCCACCCTTTTATGATATACCGAAATTACCCCTGGCATTAATTCACTTTTTGACTTGCATTGAATTCACTCTGACTGGAACCCACATTATCTCGCATTGTATATACCTCAATAGAAGGTATATACGATTACATTAAATATTGAACGCTGACCTGAAAAAGTGTGCATCGTATATATGTCCTTCAAGACATATATACGATTGCATTATTAAATGCTTCGTTGACTACTCATCGTATATATGTCCTTCAAGACATATATATACGATTGCATTATTAAATGCTTCGTTGACTACCCATCGTATATAGGTTATATACGAGTGGGCTTTGAAGATCTAATCGTATATACATCTGGGCCATGTATATACGATGTGAAAAAAATACCCATCGTATATACAAGGTTGAGGAGGTATATACGACTGGGTTATTTTTTTCGTTTTTTTCCTGAGTTGATATTTGTTTTGTTGGAACAGATATTGACCTGCCTACAGCAGCAGATGCCGACTCTCAGTTGGCTCTTGTTGATATTGATACTACACTGGCGTTCACGACGGATACGGTATATTTTTGTTACTCAAGTTTGGTAATAGAATTAAATTACTTAAGTACTTAATAAATTATATATATTTGTAGATATTTTCTACACGCGAGGCTGTGGAGGAGTGGGCCAAAGCTGTTGGTAGAAGTATCGGTGTAGTCGTTATTATAGTGAGATCGTTGGTGGAAAGAGGGAGACGAGATAAGATTGATTTTGGCTGTGAGAAGCAAGGCGGGTTTACTAATGATTCAAGGGTTTTTGGTTCTAAAAGGAGAGGTTGTCCTTTTAGAATGAAAGCTACTTGCACGGTTGGTGTGTGACGATTAAATGTGGTAGACACACGCACGAGTTGCTTAAAACTTCCATTGGTACTAATGCATTTGGGCGTCTGTCTAAGGCGCAAAAGGATCTGGTTAACGAGCATGCGGATCTTGATGTCGGACCGAAAGCTACTATTACTGCTTTGAAGAAGCAAGATCCGGATAATGTGACTACTCTTCGTCAAGTTTATAGGCAGCGTCACAAACACTGGTCTACAAATAGAGGTCCTAGAACGGACATTCAGGAGGTGTTGAGACTGATTGCATCACATAATTATCTATGTTGGAGTAGAAAGATTCCCGGGTCTGATGTCGTCAGTGATATCATGTGGGTCCATCCCACTTCTATAAAGTTATTGAGGTTGTTTCCGAAAGTTCTCATTCTTGACTCAACCTACAAAACCAACAGATATAACTTGCCTTTTCTACAGATTGTTGGAGTCACAAACACTGAGATAAGTTTTCATGTTGCATTTGCGTATATTGGGCAGGAGCTAGCTATTCATTTTTCTTGGGTATTGCAGCAGCTGCGAGATATATGTGAGTTGCATTCTATTCATCCTCAGGTTTTCTTGATGCATGAGATCTCTTTGTATGTCCGCTATTCTTGATGTTTTTCCTTCGCTACAAATTTATTGTGTCATTGGCATGTGACAAAAATGTCAAAGCGAAGATTAAAGAGTTGGTGCACAAGGATAGGCGGGAGGAGGTCCTATCTCTCTCGGCTCAGTATTATTGATTCGTTGATGAGTCGAGTACTTATCTAATCTCAAGTTTTTGAGGTCGCTTGCTCGATAAACCTGCTCTCATTAAATATGTGCACGACACATGGTTGACACCGCACAAGGAGCTATTTATCTCAGCATGGACTAACCAGATCCCACACTTGGGGAATTCCACGACCAACGGGTATTTCTATCCGTTACTCGATTTTTTTTGACACGTGCACATATTTTTTATCGTCAATTAAATTTCTTTTACACTTGTTTATTATTTCTATCCTTTACGCGATTTTTTTTGACACGTGCACATATTTTTTATCGTCAATTAAATTTCTTTGACACTTGTTTATTATTTCTATCTGTTACGTGATTTTTTTTGACACATGCACATATTTTTTATCGTTTATTAAATTTCGTTGACACTTGTTTATTATTTCTATCCGTTACTCGATTTTTTTTACACGTGCACATATTTTTTATCGTCAATTAAATTTTTTTGACACTTGTTTATTATTTCTATCCGTTACGCGAATTTTTTTGACACGTGCACATATTTTTTATCGTCAATTAAATTTCTTTGACACTTGTTTATTATTTCCATCCGTTACGCGATTTTTTTGACACGTGCACATATTTTTTTAAATCGATTAAATTTCTTTGTGATTGTTTATTATTTCTATCCGTTACTCGATTTTTTTTTGACACGTGCACATATTTTTTTTCGTCGATTAAATTTCTTTGATAGTTGTTTATTATTTCTATCCGTTACTCGATTTTTTTTTACACGTGCACATATTTTTTATCGTCAATTAAATTTCTTTGACACTTGTTTATTATTTCAGAGCGGAATCTTTGTATTGGAGTTTGAAAAGACAGTTGAAGACTTCGAAGGGTGATCTATCAAAATGTTTCATATCTATTGATGACATGCTGATAATTCATTTTGATCAAATTATCGGGTCTTTTCAAATAAGCATCAACAGAATCGAAGTCAAGTCTAATATTCTACTGTTTAAAAATCTTCAAGGACTTGTTTCGTTATCTGCATTGGGTCACATGGTGAAAGAGTTTGAAAGTTCAAAATCTGGGGTTGGATATGACAAAGGGCGGTGTCGGTGCATTCAAAGGAAGACACATCTACTTCCTTGTGCTTGTGAGATCGGTATTTTTCATGCTTCCGGCAATTCTATTCCGCTTAATGTTGTTGATGATCACTGGAAACACTTGAGTTCGGATGCAGTAGATGATAAATCCACTCAGGATAAATCATCTACTTGTGATATTTCTTATCAGTTTGATGCTATCCAGGCAAGATTTGATAAAGTGAGTGAGGAGGAAAAATATCTTATTAAGAGGCAGCTGAATGAGATACCTTTCCCTTCTACTTCTTCTATGGTTTCACCTAAATCAAAAGTCAGAACAAAAGGTGCACCAAAGAAGAAAAAACAGAAATTATTTGATGCTAAGCGTGATCCTTCTGGGTGAGAGCATGTGGATGAGAAGGTAAAACAGACTGAAGAATTCGGGGCTTCCAAAAATACTACACAACGGTCAACCAAATTATCTCAGGGTGCTTCTAGAGTATTATCACAGACAGCTGAGACTAAAATTCATTTACCGTTTGTTCCAGCACACGTGCGCAACTATGTTCAAAAATTTGTTGATGTTGAAGGTGACGGTAACTGCGGTTTTAGAGCAGTCGGGGTTGGACTTGACATGGGTGAGGACTCTTGGCCTCTGATTAGGCAAGCTTTGATTCAGGAAACAAATGACAGGGAAACATTGTATTCAGCCATCTTTGGGAAGAACCGACTGTTAGAGCTTCGCAAAGCTTTAACTATTGAGTCATACGGACGTCAGCCGGACTCAAAGTGGTTTGATTTGCCTGAGATGGGGTATATGGTTGCAACCAAGTATAATGTTGCATTGGTTCAGTTTTCTTTGCCTATGAATTCACTTATCTGCCTTTGAGAGGCACTTACGGTTCATCTAAGTTCAAAATCATATCTGTTCTGAACAAGCAAAATGTACACTGGTTGCATCTTTCAATCTCTCCCACTTGTCTGTTGCCTCCTATTGCCCCACAGTGGTACCAGCACTACTCACCAGAGTCTGCTTCATGGTTGCATCCGTATGCCGGACGTTTTACCCTATGGCAGTCTATGTGTCCTTCCGTGCAGCGTCCCGCTCCCGGTGATACGCCTAGATGTGTCGATTTAGCCGATGATTCTATTGACGACTTATAGATAGATTCACACCTTTTTTGTATTACACGTGTATATATTACTATATCGCGTTTTTGTAATTATACGCGTTTATTTTATCCAAGATATCTACACCGTTGATGTTAATCAAATCACGAGACTTCAAATTATAACCGGTAATAAAATCATAACTGTTAACAAAAAATAAGCCCATCGAATATATCTCTTTTGGGACATATATACGATGTGCATTTTTAACGCATCGTATATAAGTTCATTGTGCGTATATACGATTGACTTAAAACGCATCAATTGTATATACGCACAATGAACATATATACGATGTCAAAATTTTGCACATCGTATATATGCCCCAAAAGAGATATATACGATTCGTGTAACTTTGTAAAAAAAACAGTTTTTTTGAAGGGCATTTTGGGAATATACTACTGGGTGGGGGTATATGGGGAAGGGGTGGGGGTACAAAAAAAAACCCTTTTGTGATTTAGGCTTACTGACATTGAACCTTAATTGCAAGCAATCAAATCTCTCTCTTCTCTCACTTCAGGGTTTTTTTTACCCCCACACTATCCCCATATACCCCCACATAAAATGAAAACCCCAAAATACCCTTAAAAAATGTATTTTTTTAAAAAAAATATCAATCGTAAATATATTATCTAACATAAATACGACCATACAAATATGACATCATATATACTGTGTTTGTACCTAAATACGATTGCATTTTAGATGGGCATCGTATATACCTGTGGTGGGGGTATAAACGATTCTATAATATTCAAAGTCATATATACCTCCACCATGGGTATATACGATGCCCATCAATTTATTTAATTTTTTAAATATTTGTTTTTAATTTTAACGGTTATGATTTGATGTAGATATGGATAACTAATAGAAATAATTAAAAAAACATGGTACAATAATAAATACAAGTGCAATAAAAATACGAAAAAGGTGTGAATCTATAAATCGCCCGAATCATCCGCTAAGTCAACACATCTGGGCGCATCAGTGGGATGGGGACGGGGCTCCGGAGGACACATAGACTGTCAAAGGGCAAAGCGACCGGTATAAGGATCCAACCATGAAGCAGACTCCAGTGATCGGTTATGAGACCACTGCGTAGCAACCAATGTTGATTGTTCTTGTTCGTAATAGCTATGAGCTTATACTTAGATGAAGCATACCCACCTCTCAAAGGCAGATAAGTATAATTTATATTCAAAGACAACTGAACTAGTGCGACATTATACTTGGTTGCAACAAAGTACCCCATCTCTAGCAAATCCAACCATTTAGCCTCCTCCTGAAAACCGTAGGACTCAATAGTTAAGACTTTTCGAATGAAAAATTAGAATGAAAAATATAACATATCCGTGGTAAACGCCCCTATAGTTTCGGTATTAAAACGAACCAACTGAGAGTCTGCATCTGTAGCAGGCGGGTGAATATCTGTTTCATAAATAGAAAGATAAATTAGAAAAAAAAATACAAAATTTAAACAACTAATCGTATGTACCTCCACAGGAGGTATATACGATCCACATAACCATAGAATCGTATATTGAAGTGATTAATTTGCACAAGAAAGGGGGGATTGAATTGTGCACTCTTTTTAATTTTTAATACCTGCAACCTTCTGTATTGTTTCTCAAGATAACTTGGATATAAGAAGGTTGAATGTTAGTTACACAAACAATAATCAAGTATGACAGTAGTGAAAGATAGTTAACTTTGATGAATTTAGATGTCTTTGATTTTGTAAAGAGTGTTGTTTTCAAAAGATAATCAAAGTAAGCCTTATTTAAAATTCTGATCTTGACTACAGAAGGTTGGTGAAGTTAACCTTCTGAAGTAGTTGAAAACTTTGGTGATCGTAACACAGTTTAAAGCAATTAATAAGAAAAGCAGATAATGACACAGTAGAGTTATAGAGGTTCACCAAACCGTGGCTACTCCTCTCCCACGTCCACGTGAGAGTTTCCACTATTATCCAAATAGATATTACACTTTCTTTAGCTTCAACTGCCAAAGACTTTTCACCTCCACTCACTTTTGATCACACACAAAAGACAAGTGCTAACTTACACAGCTTCACCAAGCTGTCTTAACCTACTAGAAAACTCTCTTCTAGTTTCCTAAAGGTATTTCCTGTTTGAACCGAATCACCAACACTACTCACCTCTCACTAGGTAGTCTGTTGAGAAACTTTCAAATAGAATCACCAACAACACTCACCTCTCACTAGGTAGCTTGTTGAGAAACTTACACAATATTTCTTTACAATAAGGGGTTTGGGTTTTGGGATGATTTAGAAGCTTGTTGATAGATAAATACAAAGTATTTCTAAGAGCATAACAAGCAAACACACACTCAAGATAGTATTTCCCAATTCTGAACTTGTAGTAGCTTTGAGTGTGGAAGAGAAGGTTGGATTTCTTTAGAGAAGCTTGACTTGTAAAAGTTCCAATTCACTCTCATGGTTTGTATTTGAGTAGAACAAAGACTCTATATAGACTCTCAATCTGAAATATGGCCGTTGGAAAGAAGGAAGGAGCCGTTGGAATTTGTTGTAGCTTTGTAGGTAGGTAATGATGATTTTTGAGCTTTAGGTAGTAGCCTTTCAACCTTCTGAAGCAACATTTTTGCTTTGTCTTGTGCTAACATCTTTTCATGTCAGCACTCTACTTTTTTTCATCATTTCTATCACTTCAGTCCCTGTTCATGTACTACATACAATTTTACATACTTTAATTTTGAAGCTTCTGAAGCTTCTTAAGCATGAACAAACATGCTTTTAAGATACAACAAATAATCAAGGATTTCTTCTTTACATAAGATAATATTTCTGAATCTTTAATTCCTTGAATATTTATTTGATGCATTTCTGATTAAGATTTTGGATATGAACATGTTTCCCGTAAAATGAAGCTTGAAGTTTTCAATCTTCCTTTAACCTTCAACCTTCTGAACAATATTCCATAGATAGTCAACCTTCTATTGACTTCAATCAAACTTTCTGTTGACTATTGGTCAACCTTGTGTTGACTTTTAGTCAACCTTCTGTTTGACTTTCAGTCAACCTTCTGAAGAAAGTTAATTTTTATTTTAAGCTTCTTTAATCAACCTTCTGATTGTAGTAACCTTCTGAACTCAACCTTCTTTAAGGTAACCTTCTGTAGGTAACCTTCTTTTGGCATAATTGAACTTTGAAAAACACTTGGTTTATTTGTAATGCCAAGATCTTAGCTATGATTCTTATTTCCTTTTCTTTTAAACACTTGATTGAAAACTTGTTAAATCAAGATAGGTGTTTTAGAAAACTTAACTCATTCCTTTAAGTTTGTATCATCAAAACATGGAAAGAGATTTTCATTTCTACATATATATCCACACACAAGGTATATACGATTCACTAAATATAGAGTCGTATATAAGTCACCAAACGTATATATGATTCCCAATCGTATATACCTATATACGATAGGTAGATACGAAGCACTAAATGCCATCAAATATGGTCCAATCGTATATATCTCTCACAAGGGATATATACGACTTGAATTTTTAACCGGTCAAATTGCATTTTTTTTCCAATCATATATACCTTCCATTGAGGTATATACGATTTCAGATAAAATGGGTCCTAGACTCCCAGCAGAGAGAATCTCAAAAAGTCAAAAATTTGTCATTTATGTCAAGGGTAGTTTTGGGATTAAGAAAGTATGTGGGGGTAGATGGGTATAGTGTGGGGGTATAAAAAAACAACCCTCACTTCAATTATCACACAATGGACCGGATCCTGATTCAAACCGGGTCAGCGCTTTCCAAAGAAGAGTGGGTCTGTTTAATGGGCTGGAATTCTGAAGCCTGTTTCTTTTTACACTGGGAGTATTACTTGTTGCCATTCCTTTTTACTATTTGTAATTTGCTTTTCCAATTTGGTTAGGCTGGTTTTTTGTGGCCCACCTTAGTTCTACTATTGTATTGGTTTTGAAGCTTTGCCCAATTTATTAATGAAACCATATCAAGTTGATAAAAAAAATCTCTCTCTTAATTCTCGACAAAAAAAATCTCTCTTAATTGTTGACAAAAAGAAAATCTCTCTTAAGTCGAAGCATGCAAGGGAGGACCATCTGGATGTTGGAACCCATGAAGATGACTCCAAATATCAAAATAGTGATGAAATTGATACAAGGTCTTTGGTGATGAAATTGATCAACCAGGAAGTCATGGTTGATCAATTTCTGGTGGAGGGGGCATAAAACCATCAACGAATCCATAGAATAAGAGAACAGAGATTAGAGTATGGTAAACTTTTTAGGATTGAAGAAGAACGAATTGCAGAAGCAATATAAGTACTCAAACATATACCATCCATATTGAATGCACTGAACTATATAGTATTAGTGAATTGGTTAAAGTGAAATGATCTCAAAATGAAGAACTGAGTGAATTGGTTAAATTTATAGAATTTTTTAGTATCCTCTGCTCTTGCAATTCACTTGTTTCTAAGGTGGAAAAAGTTAATCCTGGAAATATGAAGAATGAAGAAAATCCAGCCTTTTTGATTGATTAACGTGAACAACTAATATCATAGAAATGGATGTAAAATTTCTAAATCTCCATTCGAGTTTTTTATCTAAAGCATTGTTGTGTTGGGTATATTTATGTCCCACATCGTCTGAAGATGTGAGAGAGAACTAGTTCAGCTTTTATAAAAGGTTAAGATGAAGCGCAAAGTAAATCATGATCCTTCAGGCAGTTACGGGGATATGATGAGTGGTTGGATCTCGCATTATATGTGAGTTGGGTGTCCACCCTAAGCCTGGTTACGACAATTGGCCACTCTCCTTTTTCCAATCTGATCTCCTATGCTGAAGAGTTTAAATTTAAATTTTTAAAATTTAAATTTTTTTTAAACTACTTTTTTTTGTTTTAGTAAAACTATTTTCCTGAAAGAAATTTCAGAAAAAAAGTTTTAGATCAGCAATATTTCATTAACGGGTCTCTAAGGGTGTTTTAGCCCAAACAACATTGAAAGATTACACATCTCTTCTTTTTATTGCAAGGATTGCTATAGGTCTTTTGGGCGGGATAATTTGGCTACATGCACGTAATAATATGTTCTCCATATCACATTTGGGCGCCAGAAATACAGCTCATGCACAACCTTACGTCCATATTTTGCATTAAAACACCTATGTTGACTATTTGGTTTTTTTGTTGGGTCCACCACATTTACTTCCCCACTTGCAGACTCATTCCCAATTGCCTTTTCCCTCTCATGTGTGTTACTTTCAAAATCAAAAAGAATTGCCTTCCCTCCACAATCTCATCTACTTTAACAATAATAAAATCAAATGCCAGCAAATTTACATTTTTAGACATCTTACAAATTTGACATTTATCACAAAATAAGGGTATTTTGGTCATTTTACCGCTAAAAGACAAAAAAATTACTATTGGTGTCAGCTTTTAAAAAAAAAAATTGATCGACTTTGATCGACGCGACGTCATATCACTTATTGTGTATTTGTCGGTGACATGCTGACGCGTGTTAGTCTCACTTTTTTTTTTTCAAAAAAAAGTTTTATTTTCAGTTTTAAAAACTAATTTCATTTTTTAAAAAAAACTGTTTTTCCTTTTTAAAAACTGTTTTTAAAAAAAATTTTTGCTTAAAAAAATAACATTTTTTCTAAAAACATTTTTAAATACAAAATAACTTTTCATCATTTTTTCCCAGTTTCTTTTGTCATAAAAATTAATTTTTTCCTCTTTTTACTAAAAATACTTACTCACTATTTTTATAATTTAGTCAAACTACTAAAAATAATTACTTTTTTACAATGATCAAATTAATCATTTTAACCACTACCCATTGTCAAAAAAGACGACACTGTAAAAAAAAATTAAACTTAAGTTTTCTAAATTAACTCTTATAGAGAAAAAAGTCATAATATGTGGCAATGGGACCGATGAATGTGAGACCGACCATGAAATCAACAACGGGAAAAGGAGTGGGAACGAGTGAGGAAAGAGAGAGCGCGACGGAGTGCATATTTTAGAAAATATTATTTTATTTTTTCTTCAATTTTACTTTATCTATAATTTATTATTTTCTATAATCTATCTTTTAAAACTATTAAGATCTATCTTTTAAAACTATTAAGATCAATCAATTTAATCACTATGAATTGTAAAAATAAAAAAACTTTACCCACTACCAAATATTTCAAAATAACTTACTTATAAAAACGTGGCAACGTGAGCGACAATGAGATCGATGACAAAATGGGAGTGGCAAGGGGAGAGGCAACCGAACCCGACAATGAGAGAGGTAATGAGAGCGCCAACGGAGGGCCAACGGGGATGCATATTTTACCTTTAATGTCCAAATACATTATTATGGATCAATGTAATTGATTGTCAACGAGGATGCATATTCCACTTTGAAATTGAAATCATATATGTTGGACATTGTTTATAACTTATGAATAACTTCCAAATTGTTATTATGACTTCATAGCAATACAATCACCATACAAAGTATCAATTTTTCTAATAAATCTTTTTTCCATCATTTTTTAACTCGACTTTTTTTCCTTTTTTTTGTCAAAAACATTAAAAGAAAATTCCCTCTTTTTACTAAAAATAAATTACTCGATAGTTTAGTAGAAACACTTGGGATCTCATAGAACGCAAGTCGCGACAACAAATGCAACCAAAGCCAACGGAGCGTCAACGAGGTCGCTAACGGAATGCCCAACGGGGATGCATATTTTACCTCTAATTTCCTAATACTTATAATTTGCATTTGTATGTTATATGCCACAATACTTATCTATTTCCTCTTTGAATTTCAAATTATACATTTTTGACATTGTTCACAACTTATGAATACCTTTCAAATTACTATTATAAATTCATGACAATAAACCGACCATACGGTATCACCCGTGCGTATGCACGGGTAAAAAACTAGTATGTACTCAGAAAAGTAGACATAGGAAGAGAGAGAGAGAGAGAGAGAGAGAGAGAGAGAGAGAAATTGAGTAAATGATTCAGAAGACAGAAAGCAGCATAGGAGGAAAGAAATACGCCCCTGCTTCATGTCAATTTCATGCTCCGGCGTCTCCGCCGTCGTGATTCTCCCTTGCCGCCATTGTTCCCTTGCATTCCGTTTGCGCAAAATTGAAAAATGGATAGTTGTAATATATCTGACGGTCGCCATAATTTGAAGGTAGAAATAGAAGCATCAACAAAAGGAACCTAGAAGAAAAGCAGGAGTCCGAAGAAACCTGACAGACCGGAAATCACAAGAGCTTTTGAGGTATGCCTTCTTTTCAATTTATCTAACCCTCTATTTGAAGTTTTCCCAACAAAACATATAAATTCCAGATTTATCGAATAAATTAATGAGCACGCGACACCATTCTCCATGGAATGGATTAGGTGGATAACAATATCCCTGTGGTAACAAAGAAAGGAGTTCATCCATAAAAAACATGTTCCTGATGAAGAATCACAAAGACAACTTCTGAAACACCAAATGTTCTTTAATCAACAACAAAGAGATGTTCAAATATGGAGCACCAAAGATAAGCATTTTAACTTTGCAATTTTTCAATTTATTATTAGAATATTATCATCCTTGTATTTTTCATAGGAACTAAATCATACAATTCAAACCACCAAAGCTGGTATGCAGCTCATGCAAGTGAATTTTCATGAAGAGTTTTCCAGTGTTTCCTTTAGCATGTAACATATCCAGTGTTTCCTTTGCAATTCTTCAATTGAATTTTAATCTTATGTAACATTTCCAGTGTTTCCTTTGTTATTTATAAAGAGATGAACCTTTAAAAAGAGCTTTCTTATGTTGTTGTCATGTGTCAATCATGTTATCCCTTAGGAGAATAGATGAGTGGGCATCTCAAAGATAGTTGTTAGAAGTATGATCTCATTCCTATAAGTAATACACTGATGTATATGCATTACAATGGAGAGTGATTGATGTTTTGCTTTTGCTGATATTGTCATCCTTGTCTTTTTGATAGGTACTAAATCATACAATTCAAACCACCAAAGCTGGTATGCAGCTCATGCAAGTGAATTTTCATGAAGAGTTTTCCAGTGTTTCCTTTAGCATGTAACATATCCAGTGTTTCCTTTGCAATTCTTCAATTGATTTTTAATCTTATGTAACATATCCAGTGTTTCCTTTGTTACTTATAAAGAGATGAACCTTTAAAAAGAGCTTTCTTATGTTGTTGTCATGTGTCAATCATGTTATCCCTTAGGAGAAGAGATGAGTGGGCATCTCAAAGATAGCTGTTAGAAGTATGATCTCATTCCTATAAGTAATACACTGATGTATATGCATTAAACTAAAGGGCGTTCTTTATCCTGCCTATCATCGGTGCATGTGTATATTCTGCACAATAACTTTGTTTTTTTTGGTTATTGCAGACCCAGGGAATGAGACCAGGAGTTGTCCCATATAGAAACACACTATCTGCTTTGAAGATAATTGCTTAGTAGGAGTGAGTTGGTGGGATGTACAGGTTGGTATGACTTTATCAATCATCATGGACATTGTATAATACCTTATAATGTTTTGATGATGAATGCTAATAAGGTTGCTCATTCCCTTGCATCTTTAAATCAGATAAATTGTTGCCTATCTGATTTGTTACCCGTGATGCTGAATTGTACCTGCCCTGCCTGGCATGAGTCATGTTGCCATCCAGTTTCCAGCATATGAGAAAATACAAAATTATTTTGGAAGTAAAGGTAATTCAATACCTGTTCAAGGTTTTTGCTGCAATTTAAGAGTTTCAGCAGTTGATGAAATTGATCATTATTTTGTATTTAGATAATACAACAATGGATAAGCTTGGTGCACGTGATGTTGCAATTGCCTCATCAATCTCCAAAATGTTTGCATCAAAATTAAATATGACGGTATTGGCTTAGAGGAACAACAATAATGAAGGAGCTGATAAGTGAATTGAAGAAGTTAGCCAAAAGAATAAAGGAGCTGTTTGTATTTGATGATTATTCAATCCTCTTTTTGTCCTTTCTTTGGAGTTAGAGGTGCATTCGTTCTTATTTTATTTCGTTTCTTCAATTGAAGTTACTCTTACAAATTGATGATTATTGAGTCATGTTTTTGATTTTCACAGTTTCACTTAAGTTTTGTTGTCTTACTATATGAATTTTGGTTGGATTGGTGCTCAAGGTTGTGAGTTCTGTTGTATTCCAGATCTTAGCATTCCTATAATATAGTTTGATACAACTTTCACTTCATATTTATAATAATTCAATATTATAATGTTTAAATATGTCCTAGACTTTTAATACATATTAAATCCCTTTAATATTAGAAAGTGATTATAAGCCAGAAAATCATGATTAAGTTAGCATCATTATTGAGGTTTTCTATTGCCAATTTTCGTTTATATCTGTTAACCATGTTTCTAACAGATTTCATTATATTAAGAGAAGAAGAATAGCTGTAGTTTTTAGCGTATCAGGTGTGCAGCTTGAAGATTTTATATTTATGGCATCATTATTAATAAGCTAAAGCAGCAGTGGAAGTCATGTATTGGGTTACTTTTATAGAACTACGGCAGGGTTTGGATAGTCTATTTATAGAAGGTGTACCACATATATCCAATAATAGAGGGATACAAGTTTCAAACAGATTTGATTAAGTCATTTACTCTAGATCTGTTTCTTTCTGCATGAAAGTCAACGAAAGTAATTTTTCATTCCACAAAACCATATCACAACCTTTCCATTCACCCTTCCCCCTAGATCATTATAGTTGAATATAGGTTATGTTCTTGAAAGTATCCTGAAGCATTCAGCATTTTTCAGGAAACTATGGAGTCTGCACCTGCTAAAAAAAACACCAAGCTTGGGTCCTCATCATACTTCAAGCCTGTTGATATTTACCTTGATCTTAATATGATATCATTCCTATAAATAATACACTGATGTATATGCATTAAACTAAAGGGCGTCCTTTATCCTGCCTATCATCGGTGCATGTGTATATTATGCACAATAACTTTGTTTTTTTGTTATTATTGGACCAATGAATGAGACCGTGGTGTTGTCCCATACGTAAAACACACTATCTCGCTTTGAAGAGAATTGCTCATGAGAGAGGAAGCGGTGTGATGTTCAAAGTTGGTATGACTTTATCAATCATCATGGACATTGTATAATACCTTATAATAAATAATTTTTTGACATCCGAGATATCTTTTACCATTAACACCGGCCTTGTACTCCGCCCCGCATCCGCATGAGTCATGTTGCCATCCAGTTTCAAACATATGAGAAAATACAATATTATTTTTGAAGTAAAGGTAATTCAATACCTGTTCAAGTTTTTTCCTGCAATTTAAGAGTTTCAGCAGTTGATGAATTTGATCATTATTTTGTATTTAGATAATACAACAATGGATAAGCTTGGTGCACGTGATGTTCCAATTGCCTCTTAAATCTCCAAAATGTTTGCATCAAAAAGAAATATGACGGTATTGGCTTAGAGGAACAACAATAATGAAGGAGCTGATCAGTGAATTGAAGAAGTTAGCAAAAAGAATAAAGGATGTGATGGTATGTCATGATTATTCAATCCTCTTTTTCTCCTTTCTTTGGAGTTGGAGGTGCATTCGTTCTTATTTCTTTTCGTCTCTTTAATTGAATTTTCTCTTACAAATTGATGATTATTGATTCCTGTTTTTGGTTTTCATAGTTTCACTTAAGTTTTGTTGTCTTACTATATGAATTTTGCTTGGATTGGTGCTCAAGGTTGTAAGTTCTGTTGTCTTCCAGATGTTAGCATTCCTATAATATAGTTTGATACAACTTTCACTTCATATTTATAATAATTCAATTTGATAATGTTTAAATCTGTCCTAGAATTTGAAGGTATTTTGAAAAAATGCATATAGCTATATAGGTTATGTTTTGGGACCCAACATTTCAGCTCATGCACAACCTTACGTGATTCACATAATAGATGATTAAAAAACCGGGGCCACAAAAGCAAACATTACAATATTCTCGTCCCCACCTCCCCCTATCCCATCAACAATTCAATTAAATTATTTCCCCTCCCAAAGTAGCAGTGGGTTAATAACTATAGATTGAACCTTTCCAAATATATCCTTTTGCTTTACTTATTGCTTTTAAACCCCTGTTGGTGATACATAGCACAGATTTGACCAATAACCAAAAACATAAATGATAAAGACTGTGGTTGTGGCTTATGGCATCATTGAGCCCAACAAATCTGAAGCGTATCCTGCGTGAGATATTCTATCTGCAGGATTTTAATAC
The DNA here is from genome assembly GCA_020916435.1 of Oxytropis ochrocephala. Classification (NCBI taxonomy): domain Eukaryota; kingdom Viridiplantae; phylum Streptophyta; class Magnoliopsida; order Fabales; family Fabaceae; genus Oxytropis; species Oxytropis ochrocephala. The sequence continues at coordinate 36,545,157 of CM037093.1, read as the reverse complement.
ATATTAACTCCCTTTAATATTAGTAGGTGATTATAAGCCAGAAAATCATGATTAAGTTAGCTTAATTATTGAGGTTTTCAACTGCCAATTTTTGTTTAAATCTGTTAACCATCTTTCTAACAAATTTAATTATATTAAGAAGAATAGCTGTAGTTTTTAGCGTAGCAGGTGTGCAGCTTGAAGATTTTTTATTTATGGCATCTTTAATAAGCTAAAGAAGCAGTGGAAGTCATGTATTGGGTTACTTTTATAGAACTACGGCAGGGTTTGAATATTCTATTTATAGAAGGTGTACCACATATATCCAATAATAGAGGGATACAAGTTTGAAACATATTTGATGAAGTCATCTACTCTAGATCTCTTTCTTTCTGCATGGAAGTCAACGAAGGTAATTTTTCATTCCACAAAACCATATGACAACCTTTCCATTCACCCTTCCCCCTAGATCATTATAGTTGAATATAGGTTATGTTCTTTAAAGTGTGTCAAGCATTCAAAGATCTTCGAGAACCTATGGAGTCTGCACCTGCTAAGAAAAACACCAACCTTGGGTCCTCATCATACTTCAAGCCTGTTGATATTTACCTTGATCTTAATATGGAGGAGGTACTTAACTACTATGCCTCTGAACTGAATAACCGAATATTTTTAATTTAAATGTAAGTTACATTGAAATCATATGTTTTATATCTTATGTTTTAGGAAACGAAAATGCTCCCCTTGTCTTTTACCAAAGTTTTTGGTGCCAATCTGCCTATGCACGTTACTCTGAAAGATCCTCGAGACAATGTAATTTACCTTGGGGTAACGAAGCGTGGTGGCTACTTTTATTTGAATCATGGTTGGAGGAGTTTGGTGCGTTTCTATTCAGTATATGGAGGTGTTTGGGTGTTCATGAAGTATTATGCTGTTGGGAAATTCATCATCAAAGTTACGAATCTATATGGAGCTGAAGTGACATACCCCGTTCTGCATAGACCAGTTATAGGTGCTCCTATACCGTCGAGGAAGCGCAAAGAACCTTTTGTTCCTATAACTTATCGTACCAAAACCGTTTGTACCCCCATTGCTGAGTATCCATACGTTGATACACACATTAAATGGTTGTCTTTCGACGAGGTCATCAGAACAAAGCTGGTAAAAAATTAACTTGTTTCCTGAATTATTACGTCTATGTTGTGTTGGTTATTCACCATCAAATGTATCTGTGTAACTGTTAATACATGAACTATTGTCCTCTCCTCATTATCCTCTTTTGCAGATGTTAGACAAAACTTTTACTTGCAATGCATTGCCTAAGGAAGATTGTGAAATCAAGATAATTGATGAAAACGGATCTGCGTGGCCTTGTTTTGTTAAACATGATATTGGTGACCCCATGTACTCTGCTATAGTTGGTGGTTGGGCTGCTTTTTGTCAACACAAAAGACTTATTAAAGGGAAGTGCATCAAGTTTGGAGTCAAACACTTCTATTCAGACGTCCTGTATTTTATTCCATACTGCTAGACTACCCTTCAAGGGATAATGAAGCATATTATATGTTAATATATTTATCATCTATGGATCACACTACTAAGTATTGTCTTTCATTCCTGCAGTAGTCTTGCTTTTGATGTCACAGGCACTGTGCTTATCTTCTACCTAACTTTAATATAAATTTGTTTGATATTTATGAGTTAATGTTTATTGTTCCCTCTTGTAAGGTATGTACTGCATTAAGTATCCTGTTTTAGTGATGAAATCAAAATTTTATTATCTATATTATATGTCTTTGTATTATAATAGGTTTACGCTGATATTGATCATGCAGACTATATGCACAAAACTTTTGAAATAGCAAGCTCAAGTTGGAGTGGTCCACAGAGTATATGTCAGATATGTTTCCAGTAGTTTGTCTAATACCACCATTAGTTTTACGCGCCTCACTTTAGTAAAAAGAATAAAGGAAATGTGTTCATAAACTTTCTTTATGTGGAGATGCCCTACCTGATAAGTTACTGTTGGAAATTTAATGCAAAAAACCACAGTTAATATTTGGAAATAAAATATTTGGAAATAAAATATTCATTTGTAAATAAAACAAATTGTTAAATTAATTGGCAAAAAAATACCAAAGTTAATAAAAATGTTAATCAAATTAGTTTACTCCACTATAAATATCTAAAGCTATAGCAGATGGTGGTTACCATATTTTGAGCATATTCTGTATACATTTACAAACACCAACCTCAAGCAAGTACTTAATTCAACATGGAGCCCTCTCCCCCCCCCCCCCTCCACCCATGGATGAAGAATGTTCATATGATCTGAAGATCAAGTTCGAACCCTACTACGTTGAAGTCCACCATGACCTGGTAATTTATTATAGGCTTTTGTAATGTTTAATTTTTTGTTCATCATATACCCATGTGGAACAGTAAGAACTCATTTGAATCCCAGAATATTGAGTAACGAGATTCCATCTTTTATAGGATGTTGTCAAGCTTCCAAGGCTATTTAATAAGGAGCACGTCAAGGAGATATCCCCAAAAGTTTTGCTTTGTGACCCAGCTGGAAACGTGCATCAAGTTGCTGTTGAGATTCGTTATTCTGAAGCATATTTTATTCAGGGTTGGAAGGCCATTGCATCCTTTTATGGACTCCAAATGGGAGGCTGGGCAAGGTTGGTGTTTGTTGGATCGGATATGTTTTTTATTCACCTCAGGGATCGTCTAGACAATGCAGTTACTTACCCACTCCCTGCAAAGGTACTTCTGTTAAGGCAATCTGCAAGACTGGTTGAGTACCCGAGAGCTGACATGATTGCTACGCACCACTATGCAGAGATTTGTAGGAAGCCAGATCTTTTCCACACCATGGAAAAGAACCTCAGTCACACAGATGTTACGTCTTGATTCTTTGTAAGTGGTTGGTCATAAGTTATAAGTATTTTAGTTCAGATTAATTATTTTAGAGGGCCCTATAATAAGTCTTTTTATACTAACATGATTAATTTTTCCCTAATTTTTTTGACAGCATATTCCAATTGAATTTTGCCAGCTAGCATTTCGTCATACGGGGCAGAAGATTGTAGTTTTTGATGAGTATGGATTGCAGGTCTCTTGTGTTGTGGATTTTAACCCCATCACCCCCACTCTATCTGGTATAACTGAAGGCTGGAACAAGTTTTGTAGGACCAAATGGCTATGCGAGGGGTTGCACGTCGAGTTGGCAGTACCAGTTGCAAACTCCCAGCTGATGAGTATTGTTGTAATGCACGTTTGAGTTCACTCGTGTTCTATGTCATTCATGTCAACTAATTAATCTTTCTGTTTTGCGTTTCGTCGTTGTCCGTATGTGTACTTTGTATTACTTTTCTACATTGTAATCGTATCTTTGATTCTGTTATGAATTATGTTTTAACAGTGACCCAATCCACAAGTATTATCAAGTCTATATTTTTAGAAATGTCAATTTAATTTTCCAATAATCATCAAGTCTGGCACCTGCATATAAGCCAGACTTGTACAAGGACGAGCACACTTTTCCCAGTTTAAGATCTCGACTATATATTTTTGTATGAAGTAAACATGACGATCTAATGTGGGTTATAAAAGGTCCATAAGATGAACGAATTTCTTATAGGTTTTTATGTGTTCAAACAAATTGTTCAACCCAGGAGCTACTTTCCATTGAAATGGTGATTTTAGTTACATGAGGAGAAACCAAAAAAGTTTCTATCATTTATAATGTTTACATTGAAAATATAGTGCAGCACAATTAGGATACTAAATATGCCTTTCATTGAGTATTTAGTGGTGGGGGTGTATTATTATTACATTTAAGCAAATGTTAATGGTTTTTAAGCAAATGTTAACACAAATTGTAGTAACCCCAATTTTTGCACATAAGGTTGTGCATAAGCTCAATAATTAGTTTTTTTTTTGACAAAGGAACACACCATTTTTTAGAATCGATCTAACCTAAATTTTTCGACCAAAGCAACAGACCAAAGCTAACGATCTATATTGGTTTAGTAATTATCCCTGTCATCCCATTTAAAAATATGGGTATTTTAACTTCATCTATTCATGACTTTGCAACAATTTTATATATAATATTGATACTGTTACTAATTACATATATAATATTGAATCAAGGTATTCCATTGAAAATATTTGTACAGCCATGACCACTAATCTAATTGACATATTATATAATTAATTAATTTATTACTGGGATAAATTCTTTAAGTTAAGCTCCCAAATGTCACATATTTTGTTATTAGTATTTATACTTAATATTCTTAATTAACTATAATAATATTATTAAGATACCACAAGATAACCCAAATGATGTTAGTCAGTAATGGTCATCAAAATCCATTAGTACACAACTTATTTATGATCCGATGCTACTACTAGAGTTTTTAATGAGTTTTTTTTTGGTCATCTTAATGAGTTGTTAATGATTCTGAATTGTTATTTGACTTTGGAGGACCACTATCTGATTATGGGTCTGGATCCTCTCCATTTGGAGAGGAAATGGACATTTCCAGTTGATGACTTGAGAATCAGACACGTCACTTCAAAATATATCAACGGATGAAAATTAATGTTTATCAAAAAATTAAAATGTCTGTTGAAGATTTATGTGGTTAAGCTTTATCTCTCATTGGTCCACCACGCCGCCCTAACGCTACCTTTCTCCTGCCTACCCACCATTGCATAGTCCCATCGTACCGACGTATAGCACCATTTTGCACCGTTGACCCACGGTGTCGGTGTTATTCCTTTTATTCAAGTCCTATTTTTCTGATGCTTTAACATTCACATCTATGAAGGAACAAAACATCATCTTCTCACAAGTAGAAAACGCAATACCCTCTCTCAGCCCCACCATGACCACCACCACCGCCCTAATCTACGCAGCTCCGATCGTGACCTTCCGTTGCCGCTGTTGAGAGCTTGGCCTTCTGCAATTGTGCCCCTGCTTCTTGTCACTTTCATGCTCCTGCGTCAACGCCGTCGTGATCCTGCGTCACCTCTGTCGTGTTACTGCGTCGCCGCCATCGTGCTCCTGCATCTCCGCCGTCGTTCCCTTGCATTCCGTTCGCGGAAAATCGAAAAATGGTGAGATGAAATCTATTTATCGTTTGCCATAATTTGAGTTCGTTTTAATAAAAAAATCCCATAATCTTTCAATTTGTTCATCTTCTTTCTCATGTGTCCTTCTCGTATGTCAATTTAATCTGTGTTTTAACCCACCTTGCCAGATTTGATTTCACTACAAAACTTGCCTGGCTTTGTTTCTGCAATATCAATTTATTATTTTCAACAGCTATGCGATGAAGTTTCATTAAGTCTGGTACTGCTCTTCTGTTTGCTCCTACAATAAAAATGGGTTAGACATGGAAACAGAATGAAGATTATGGTCACTGCAATGGTAAAGATGGTGGTGCAGCGACCAGGCGGTGTAGGTGTGCGGCGGTGGAAGAGGCTCAGAGAAGATGTAGGGTTTCCTGCATAACCCCAATTTTGGTGTATCAAATTTTTTTAATTATTTAATAAAAATATTTTACTCTGAACCATTGGATTAAACTATTGCCACATGTCACATGCATTTTGCATAAACTTGAGATGTCTATTTCCTCTCCAAATGGAGAGGATCCGGACCCATGATGCCCCACTTGTGATTTAAAAACCCAGATGTACTTTGTTTTTAATTAAATAGAAGTGATAGAAGTGAAGACTTTTTTTCAATTACTAGCACTTTTTGGATTTTTTCAACGCTTTCTTTATCACCCATAATAGTAGTTTATTAACATACTTCCAAAACTCACTTTCACTGATATTATATTCCCTGCACCAAGGCTGAGCAAATGTCACCCCAAAGTATAACATGTGTATCCATTCCATAAATGGTAATTACCATCTGGTATCCGTACTACCCAAATAGGTTCACCTGTGGTCATATGGGACACACGTGGTCCAACATATATTCCCATTAAACAAACAATCAAATGATTCTGTTCATGTTCTGCAAAAAAAAAACCAACGTCAAGCAAGTGTGCGCAAGCACACCCACAAACAGAATATTTAAGCATTTTATAATATTAATTAATAGAAATAAACAATATTCTGCTATAACTAAGAAGCTCATATATACACTCAAAACCAGTAACATGTAATGAAACGTAAAGGCCAACAAAATACATGAAATGTAAAGGCCAACAAAATACATTATATAATGCCAACTTAATTTGATTAGGCAGCAAGAAACTCCAAAAGATGTAACATAAGATTAAAAATCAATAGTTATAGTAGATTAAAAATAATAGCAAATTAAGCATTTTACCCAATATAAGGTATACCTACAAAGTCATTTGACTTAAACAGTTTACCCAATATTCACCACAAAGTCATTTTAAACTCTTTCCTGATATAAAGACCGAAGTCACATACCCCAATCATCGTTGAAACATTGCTAATATTTTTATTTTATTTCCCAATATTCACCACAAAGTCATTTAATTGTAACATGTATGTTTAATAAATAAATGTAAATTCACACGATGTTGTTTGCTTTTGTAAATAACAAATTATATTGGCATATGAAAAACCTATCCACACTCGACTCACTATAAATACATGTTTGAATCACTTAGAAATCTCACAAACACACTACTCACTCTTCCATTGCAAGCAATAACAATCAACTCTTTTCACATCACCAGGTAGTCTGCAAACGAATAACACAACACAATTTTTGTTTTCAACTTCTTTGTAACTGATTTTTCATCCCTATAACACTTGAAAGTTGCTTATAACCATTGTATGTGGTATGACTTTTCAGGATGGCTACAACTTTTTCACTTGTCCATGAATTGGTTGCTGGCAAATTTGACTGGAAGCTGAGGGTAAGAATCCTGAATCTGTGGAATGTACCTGTCAAGAACAATCCACAAGAGATTCAAACAATTGAAATGATCTTACTTGATTCGAAGGTAACAATATTAACTTGTAACTCATCCATTCAACCTACATTTATATGCTGCTCTTTGAATATTTGTAACCATGTACTTCATTTTGTAGGGTTCAAAGATTGGTGCAACTGTTCCAAGAGGCTGGGTGGCCCAGTTCGTGGACCAGCTTAAAGAAGGGGCTACTTATGTCATAGAGAATCTAATGGTATCTCAAAATGATATCACGTATAAGAAGACTATTCACAAGTATAAACTCACTTTTATCAGATGTACACAAGTCACAGCCATTGATGCTGATGATATCCCTCTTTATCAGTTTGATTTCTGTGAGTTTCCTCTTATACTTGCTGAGAATCGGACAGACCTCATTGTTGGTAAGTATCTTCAAAACATATTCAACCTATTTGTGTTGACCAAAATATACTTTAGGTTATTCAAACTTTTTTTCATATTTTTCTTCATATATTTAAATTTTTGCCTAATTTAAGTTACATGATTCATCCTATTTCATCATCCATTGGTCAGATGTCATTGGACAAGTTGTTCAAAAAGACACCTTGAAGGAAAAAGAGAAGGATGGGAGGCGTAGCATACTTCTTGATATGATTTTGAAGGATAATATGTAATGTCTATCTTATGTATGAATGAATATAATCACTAACTTGTGTAGTTCATAGTCTCACCATGTCAACCACATTTCTTTCTGTCTATTCTATGTAGGGGCAACAACCTCAACTGCACTTTATGGGGTTCTTATGCCAGGAGGATGCAAGGTTACCTAGATGGTCAAGCAGCGAATGCTTCAACAGACCCTGTTGTTGTTGTCATACAACATGGGAAGTTGTCTAAATTTTTAGGTAAGGAAAAATTTCCTTATGCACTACATGAATATTTTCTTTAACTAAATTATTATAAGCTTTTTCAATAATATCGGTATCAAATCATATAGGTGTGAAGGGTGTTTCAAGTGGATTTTATGGTACCAAGCTGTTCATAATGACCCCATTCCTGCAATCATGGAATTCAAAACCAGGTTTAATACACCATATTGTCTCACCTGTTAAGAGTAAATTCACACGCTCTACGTGCATGGCTTCTAATATATTATTTATCCATCTACAGCTTGGCAAACCAGCTGGCTGTTCCTCAAATGGTTCAGCCTATGTGACGCGCCCACCATCTTGTATCATTGTTGGATGAGCTGCTCAATACCCCTAGGATGACTATAGCTGAATTGATTGACTCTACTAAGGTAATAACGTTACTTAAACAAGTAGAAGATTACTTAAGCTATAGTTTAATATGGTTGTGCCTTTTAGGAGTGTTTTGGTGCGGTATTGGTGACTGTTGTTGATATAAACACCGAAAAAGGGTGGTCTTACAATTCATGCAACAAATGTCTGAAAGTGGTTCATCAAGCGAACAATGTTTTTTACTGTGCTCATTGCACTTCCAATGTGACTGCTTCACCAAGGTAACTGATTATTTATGCTCCGGTAAGTTAGAAATAGTTGTAGTTTCGTTATTAGCAATTTAAAATTTCATAATCTACATCTTTTCAAATGACTAGGTACAAGCTTCACCTTCAAGTGATTGACACAACTGGTTCCACCACATTCACACTTTTCAACTCTCTGGTTGCCACATATATTGGGAGGACTGCTGAACAGCTTATTCATGACAATAACCAGGTTCCCCGATTAACCTGTAATGATATGATGACTTGATTCTATTTGTTAGTAGTTTAACAAGTTTGTCAAACTCGTATTTTAATTTCTCCATGCAGAGACAAATTCCTACTGATGCTATAGAGGAATTTAATGCCTTCTTTGGAAAACACTTTCTATTCAAAGTCCATGTAGCTGACATCAATGTCACCCGTGGATGGCAGACTTATACTGTCAAGAAATTCACCTGTGATGACTCCATTATACAAGAATTTCTTCAAAAGCATGGCATTAAGGTATGAAAATAAGGATTATTTGTTTAATTGTAATTAGTTTATACTAATTACGATAATATTTTGATTTGTTTTTAATTCCATTATATTTACAAATATATATATCAGGACTCCAATGCTGATTCTCAAGGTGATAATAAAGATATTGTTTTTACACCAGAGGAAGACCACGCAGTTGTAAGTCAAATACCTATAAAATAATAGTCACATGATTTCGACACATCATTATATGGTCAACTAATAACACATACACTTGGAATACAATTTGTAACGTCTTACATGCATTATTATGTTTGTATTTCAGATAATTCTCGACGATGACACGCCCCTTAAAAAACCAACTCCAATGGCTGCTTCTGACCAAACTCCTCTAACCAATACCTCTGGTTCAACCAACATATCTGAATTGAACTGCATCAACCTCGACGAGGACACTCCCCTATCACAGTGCTCTGTTATGAAAGATTCGGATGTATCTAAGTCTAACAAGAGCAGTGGAAAAAGGAATGTATCTGAGATTGAGGGTATAAATTTGAATGAAATGGCATTCAATTTTTAATCGTCTTCCAAAATGCCTAAGAATATCCCCAAGAAGGAAAAGGTAGATAAGGAATAGTAAGGCAATATGTGGTCCATTTAGTCTATTAAGTTGAATTTCAATTGTAGTTTTCAATTCCTCCAAGCCAACCACATTTGGCATTGTATGGTTTATGTTTTCGCTGTTCTGGTTGCACCTTTCCTGATCACCACAATCGTAACAAGTTAGAATCTTTTATGTATGTGTATCATTTCCTAATATAATGGGCCACTATATTATATATTTTATATTCCAATTTTTTAAGCTTTATATCATTATTTTTAGAGACTCTAACCTCTATGATTATAGATACAGAAATCAACTTTGACCAATCAAATTAAGTATTATATATCTCTTCAAAGATTTTTTGTTACAAGATATGAATAAATGATAAAATAATTTAATATATTTGAAAGTAATATTTTTTTAATTATTGTGTGGTAATCGTCACAAGATCAAGTTAAGTATTAGTAATCGTTTGAAAGAATTTTCGTTACATGTTATGAATAAATTAATTAATAACTAAATATATTTGAAAGTAATTGTTTTTATTTTTTTTGTTGTATTCGTCACAAACCGTGATTCACAATGTGCGACTACAATGTTGTCAACATACGGTTATGTACAAATATTAAAGGTTCCAACATATTTAGTGATTCATGCTTCAGGTTTTAGGAAAAACTTCCAGCTTATACATTTCTATACGACCATTGAGTTACAAATATATCAATCAAACCTATCCTCTTATTGTAAAAGACTAATGAATCCATCCATGCAGAATAGAGATAATGGTTTTATATCGGCTCAACCAAAGAAATTATCCGCTGGTAGTTTTCAGATTGGACCATCCACACAACATGGTAGTCAATGCATAGATGGTATTTATCGAGAAGGGTATAAAAGACGTTCATGCGTCCCCAATGGTAGGTATACCTTATTTATCATTTTCTGATCTCTATAGTTATATACACCACTTACTAATAATGTGTTGGACGGATGAACAATTTTTTGACAGAAAATCAAGAAACCACACTCTCTAAATCCAAACATAAACATCAAGAGTTTGCTACTCTATCACCGCGATCTAGGCCACTGTCCAATATCACCAATGGTAAGTAGGTATCCAAATTTATCCCTACATCATTTTAATTGTTCAATAACTAAGGTGTATACATTTTAAATATTTGTAGACCTGGATTTATCGGCCACCTATGTTACTCCAGCTGAAACTGTTCGTCCAGGGAGGCATGTTTTGAGAAGCAAAACATCGAATATAATTCATTCATCTGTGAAGTCAACGATAACTGTAACAACTCAGACACTTAATGATTGTCATCATATACGTACAAGTAAGAATTGGTTCGTTGTTAAAATATATTCACTCTTATACCCAGACAAATCAGAAACTCAATTTTTTTAATTATCATTTACCAATAATTAGCTAAAGTTTAATTTAAATATATGTCAACCCTATTTCAGTCTTTGAACCATCTAACTTGGGAAATACTTCTTCCACGCAACCATTTCATGATGTACAAATGGAAGGTTCGCATTTTGTATATTCAAAATATCCTATATCTTATCTACTATATTGAGTCTAGACTATTTGATATATGATTTATAATTTTTTAATGTGTAATCAATTTTTTGGTAGATCCTAATGATATGTATTGGGACATTGGTATTCCAAGTACGACTTGTCAATTTTGTGGGGCAACGTTATGGTTTGAAGAGAGAATTCAAAAGAAGTACAAAGCGAAGAAACCGAAGTTTAGTTTATGTTGTTCACATGGCCGTGTCACTCTTTCTTCATTCAAGGACCCCCCAAATCTCATATATTCTTTGTTTCATTCGAATGATCGTAGAAGCAAAAATTTCCAAGCAAACATCCGGTCCTTCAACAATATGTTTGCCTTCACTTCTATGGGAGGTAAAATAAACAAAGAAATCAATGTTGGTGGTGCCCCTCCGATATTTGTTATGAATGGAGAGAACTATCATCAGATTGGAAGTTTGCGGCCTTTGCCGAGGGATAAACCCAAGTTCGCACAACTTTATATATATGACACGGATAATGAGATTCAGAATCGCATGAATGTTGTAAGGTATGAATAACAGAATATGATTCATGCATTTAAATTGTTTTCCAAAAATCTTGATATATATATATATATATATATATATATATATATATATATATATATATATATATATGTAAATTTACCATTTATAATATCCGCACAATCGTGTAAGAGATATTATTACACGTGGTCATACAACTATTGATAACAAAACATCAAACTCAGATTGATTGGTAAACGAGGTAAAGATTCTAGGACATAATTTGCCAACCACATCAGAAGTTGCTGCGTTGATTGTTGGTGACTTCGATTATGCCCATCATGATCGCGATATAATAGTGGAGAATCAATCAGGATATCTGCAAAGATTATCAACATTAAACTCTGCCTACCTACCATTACAATACCCAATGTTATTTCCCAGAGGTGAAGCTGGTTAGTCAGAAGATATTGAATATACTGTGGATAATGGGGCACCAACTATTCAACGAAGTAATTTAACCCTACGTGAATGGTTAGCTTATAGAATTCAACAACGTGTCACAAAACCCTCTCTTTTATTGTACGGGAGGAGACTATTTCAACAATTCTTGGTCGATGGATATAGCATGATTGAGGCTCAAAGATTACAATGGGTAAGAAATCACCAAACTGAAATAAGAGCTGACATGTATAAAGGTCTGTCTGATGCATTGTTACGAGGTGATCGTAACCCAACAATGATTGGTAAAAGAATTGTACTCCCTTCAACATTTACAGGAGGGTCACGTTACATGCAACAGAATTATCAAGATGCAATGGCAATTTGTAGATGGACTGGTTACCCTGATCTCTTTATCACATTTACTTGTAATCCGAAGTGGTCTGAGTTGACGTCATATTTAGCTACCCTGAATTTGAGAGCAGAAGATAGACCAGATTTGGTTTCCAGAATTTTCAAAGTTAAATTAGACCATTTAATCCGTGAGATTAAGAAAGGTCAAATTTTTGGCAAAACCAGAGCAGGTAATTGTGTTACTTATTTTATTATGTCAACGATGTATATAAAAGTTTCTTATATAATTATTTTTTTACTTTTATTGTTTTTAGTTATATACACTATTGAGTTTCAAAAAAGAGGGTTGCCACATGCACATATCTTGATTTTCTTGGATCAACGTAGTCGCATTCGTCAGCCATCCGAGATTGACCGTATTATAACAGCAGAGATACCCAACCAAGAGACTGACCCTGCGCTATACAAAATTGTTTCCAACTTTATGGTTCATGGCCCTTGTGGTGAACAACGTTTGTCATCTCCATGTATGGTCAATCGTAAATGTTCAAAATATTTCCCAAAAAAGTTTGTTGTTTCCACTACTATTGACCCTGAAGGCTATCCAGTGTACAAAAGAACCGACAATGGTTTTGTCATAAAAAAGGGCGAATCTTTTTTAGACAACAGGTATGTAATATTTATTCTGTTGATGGTAATACAATATGTTTGTGGGTTTATTATACTTTTTGTTAATTATCTTTTATTCTTTTTAGGTATGTGGTACCATACAACAAAACTTTGTTGTTGATGTTCAATGCTCATATAAATGTTGAGTGGTGTAACTAGTCTCGGTCAATCAAATACTTATTCAAGTATGTTAATAAAGGACATGATCGAGTAACTGCCACATTCTATGAGTCTGAAAATTCTTCGGAGCAAGTTATAGAGTTGGATGAAATAAAGCAATACTATGATTGTAGATATTTATCTGCATGCGAGGCTGTTTGGAGGATATATAGTTTTGATATCCACCACCGAGAACCATTTGTTGAGAGATTAATGTTTCATCTTCCGGGAAACGAGATCTAATTTTTGATCGACGTAAACCAATAATCAAGTTCGGATAGGTGCGGTTCACATTTTACTAAATTTCTTGCTTGGTTTGAGGCCAATAAGGAATACCCAGAAGCGAAGGAGCTCACGTACATTGAGTTCCCTACTAAGTTTGTGTGGAATGTGAAAGACCGAAAATGGACTCCAAGAAAACAAGGATTCAAAGATAGCCGTATGCATTTTGTTCCTCCAGCATGTGTGAGATATTTTACATGCGCAAGATCAGAATGTACCGGGTCCACCACCCCAAGCCGCTATTACTCAAAGAACTCCTCTACCCCATGTAGAGTTTTTGCCTTCCGTGGGAATCGAACCTCGCACCTCATGTACATTTCCTCGCATTCCCACTACCAATTGAGCTACTAGCTCATTGGTAGTGAATGCGAGGAATGTACATGACATGAGGTTCGATTCATTCACTGAAGGCAAAACTTACATGGGTAGAGGAGTTCTTGAGCAGCTGTTGCCAGGGACCAGTGTCGTTACAATAAAAAGGCGCTTTTTATTGTAACAGCCTGGGTCCACCACCCCAGCGCTATTACTCAAAGAACTTCTCTACCCCCGTAGAATTTTTTGCCTTCCGTGGGAATCGAACCTCGTACCTCTTGTACATTTCCCTCGCATTCCCACTACCAATTGAGCTAACACCCCCTTTCTAACTAACTATTCTTTACAATATTATCAGAGTTTTCAAAATAATTATCAGCGAAAGAAAGTGTCACATTTAAACAACTAGCATTTTAAAAGTCCAATAATCGAAAACTAAATGACGATAAGCTCCAAGTCACGATACATAGCAACCGTAATAAAATTCACGCCCAACACACGGCGGAAGTCTCGAAAGGTTCAATAGAAAACTTAGTGCAACAGCAGTCAAAGTCCAACATCAAAACAAATAAATAAAGGAATAATGAAAACAACTACGCCCGCCCCTGGTGCTACATATCAGAGCTGAGACATGACTACTAGAAGACCGGCATAAGAATGCACTCACTGCTGGTACTGCAGTTGCCGACATACGAGGCAACACGACGCAAGAGGTGAGTCTTTTATACAAATAATAATAAATAGGATAGGCATTACATATTGGCAAGGCAACAAACATTACTAATTCACCGCATTATCAACACATCATCAATAAATTCATTAACATGGTATGATTTTTATGCATGTATGCAACATGCATGAGGATCCTTCATCACCACTATTTGCCTTGAGGGCACTCATCGCTTTGGACCGAGTCCCACGCCGCTTTGGCCAAGCCTACACATCGCTTTATGCATATGCATCATGAGGCTCTATGTCAATGCACCACAAACACACATATTGCCACAACTTATTAGGCGCACCATTTTTCAGCTTATTAACTCATCTCCATCTCACCAACAAATTAGCCTTGAGGCGTGCCTCATCGCTTTTGGACCGAAGTCCCACACCGCTTTCACACCAATAATTATCAACATATAATTAAACTCACCGCTTCAAATTATTAAACTACATAACGATTACTAAACTCACCGCTTTGTGTTTCTCAACTTGACACCATCCACATATATGTCTTAATTTATAACGCCTTTAAGTTTTCAAGTAATAACATCTTTAAAATTTAAGTAGCAACATCTTTAAAATTTAAGTAACAACACATTAAAAATTAAGTGACATTAAACTTAAAATCTTGGAAAACATCTCATTTTTATGCTTAGGTGACATCACGTTTAAATTGCAAAACCGAAGTAAAACATCAACCACTTTATTTATAAAAACAGCCACATTACACACCCTCTCATAAAAACGCAGAAAATTTCGGTTCACCTACACAGCGAAACAGAGTGAAAACAGTGACCTTTTGGGCGTAATGAAAAGAGCCAAAACAAAGAGAAAACAGCGTGGAAAAACAGCAGAATTTTCGAACCAAAATAGCAGTATTTTCGAGCCAAAAACAGCAGTGAAACAGTGGCTCTTTTTCGCGCAAAACAGCAGCAGAAACAGTGTGTTTACGGCAGAAAACAGGGCCTCATTTGTTGTAAAACAGCAGCGTTTTTATTAAAAGAAAACGGCAAAACGGCAACATTAAAAATCTGGTTTACAGCACATAGAAATCTGGTTTACAGCAACTTATTAAAAGGCTAACAGCAACATTAAAAATCTGGTTTACAGCACATAAAAATCTGGTTTACAGCAACTTATTAAAAGGCTAACAGCAACATTAAAAATCTGGTTTACAGCACATAAAAATCTGGTTTACAGCAACTTATAAAAAGGCTAACAGCAACATTTTTACTTATAAAAAAAAAAAACAGCATATATTATCCAATCTCTCCACAATAATTTCATCAACAATTTAATTGAGTATTTCAACAACACTACAAAATCTCCACATATCTACACTCACCTTCATTAAGGAAATTCTACAAACATGTTATATGCTTATTCAACAACATATCTATTCCAAAGTTACCAAGAGACATGGCATTCCAATTAGACTCAAAACACAATACAATTAATCACATAACTACTCCAAACATGCAACAATTCAACAATTTCAAACACTCAACAATTCAATAGTCTAGAGCACCCAACAACCTAACCTATACATAACCATAATCCTAAAAATTATTATAGGTATAGAAGAGCCCCCATACCTTGGAAAGCTTAAGAATTCGAAATCACCTCCAAGGAAAACACTACGAAGCAAGCCTCTCCTTCCCTCCTTCTAGAACCGAAAGCTACACCTTAGGGCCATGGGGAAATAACAACGATGGGAGTGAGGGAAAGGAAGGCTACAAAACGTATAAAGGGAAGAAAACGGAAGAGAAAGGATTGAAAGCCATTACCTAGTGAAGAACTTGAGAGAACTCTCCTTCTCCTTCTCTTCTCACGCCGCGAGCTTCATCTCTCTTCTCTCTCGAATTCTTTCTTTCTTTCTACGGTGGAATGGTGTGAATGAGACTCTCACTTAGGGTTTTTGGGGTTTTAGGATTGGGCTTGGGTCACTAATTGACTTGGGCCCTAATTGCACCTCCTTATTTACTTAATTACTCCCACCACTCCTCAATTTAATTACCAAACTCTACTCCCTTCTTTAATTAACACACCACCTCTTAATTAATTTAAATACCCTATCGTTATTTCGGTATAATCAACCACTAGTACCTAATTAAATTAATTAAATAAGCACCTAATTAAATTAATTAAATAGGCACCTAATTAAATTAATTAAATAGACACCGAATTATTTTGGGGCGTTACAACTCTCCCCCACTTAGAATATTTTCGTCCTCGAAAATTTGACGTCAAAACCATGAAAACAATATTGAGCTTAAGTTCTCATACCTAACTTGATCCAAACCATGCACTCCTCTTACATCGTTACTTTTGTACCAAAACTCTAATCTTTACGCCTCACTACCATCTTCCCCAATCTAACGTCAAGACACTACCAAGGGTTCGTTATGGACATAATCTCAAATAAGGTTCGAGATAAATTCCTACTACACCTAGACGGATACAACTATTGCAAGTCAAGATCATGAAATCAGAGTTCACGCATCGCACGCTGAGGACCATTAGGCACATAGGATAAAACATAGTGAAATGCACATCATAAAATACGCTCGACGTTTAGAATCATTCTCATAGAAATCAAAGCATTAAAGACATGACAACACCTCAAAATAATTGACATGACCATCCTATAAAGTTTCCAATAACGGCATGATTTTGGTATTCCTTGGCTCTTACGTTTGCACAACATTCTACTTAGTAAACAGCACATCAAAATTTGAAGGCAAACAGCACCTTTAACTCAAGAAAACAACACTTTTAAATCTTGGGAAACAACAACATAAAGTTGAGAACACAGCAACATTTATTTTTAAAACGGCAAACAACAACAATTTTAAGAAAACAGTAGACAGCAGCCCCTTTTTTTTTTTTTTTTTTTTTGGAAAACAGCAGACAACCAACTTTTAAAGACGACACCATTTTACCCAACCCCCTCGCTAACATCCAATTTATCTACGCAATGCACAACACGTAACCTTCAAAGATTATCATTATTACATCTCTCAATTTCATCATAACCCTCTTATTTAAATCACAACATCATCATTTAGTCACTTAGCACGATTAACACGTCATTATCTTTAATCATTAGTTATACACATGGGACGCCACAACATAAAAACAGCAGCAATTATTGTGACTACAACAACTTGAAAGATAGAGAAAACGGCACTTTAATATATGATGAACAGCACACTTAAATTGAAGAAATAGCTCACTTAAACTTGAGAAAACAACCGCATTTCATTTAAGTAAATCGCACATTTAATTATAAAGAAAGAAAGAAAACAGCAGCAGCTACTTGGTTGTAAAACCGCACTATTAATTTTATATAAAAAGGACAGCAACCTAGCCTTACAAAAATAGCGACATCGGCTTAAAAAAAAACTGCGGCATTAGCTTCGTAAAAACAGTCACAGTGGTTTTTATAAACAAAATACAGCAACATCACCTTTTATAAAAAAATACAAAGAACCGCATTTAAATGAAAAAAAACAACAAAAAAAAAAAAAATAGACTTAACAACACATGAAATGTATTTTTTTAATTCACAAAAGCAATGACTTGATTATGGAAAAATAGCAACCTTGATTTTAATTATGCAATCACGACAACACCTAACCCATTCTCATCTTATTTAAATTTGAGTAACAATACATCTAAATTGAAGGGACAACACATTTGAATGATTTGGGTACCAATACCTTTTGCACTTTAGAAAAATATCACATTTAAATTAAGGAAACAACACATTTTGAAAGTGGGAACATCTCATTCAAGAATTGGAGTAACAACACCTCTAAGTTTTCAAGTAACAACATCTTCAAAACCTAGTAACAACACATTCCAAGTTTTAGTAACAATGCCTTTAAATTTGGAAAACAACACATTCAAATCTTGGGCAACACATTAAAATTCGGGTAACAATATATTGGAAATTTTGGAAAACATCTCCTTTTAAAATCACCAAACAAAGAGTAAAACCCCACCATTTTATTTATAAAGATGACCACGTTACACCCCTTTTCATTTTAAAAGAAACACAGAAAACAAAGTGTGGATAAAGCAGAGGAAATGGCGCCTCATTTGTTGTGAAAAAAGCAGTATTTTTATTAAGAGAAAACAAAGAAGACAAAGAAAAAAACAAACAATTGATCACCCCTCACCACATCCCTCATCAAATCACCCAATCACTCACAACAACATTTTTTTTTTTTTTAAATATGACCACATACAGTTGCCCTTTATATATATTCGTGGGTTATAAAATAGTAAACTATTTGACTATGGGATTTCTCAGATATCTGGTACTGCTCACAACAGAACATTTGTGAGGCTCTCAGAGATGTCCTTGAAAATACACCAATAACCGGCCCTGAACAAAGGCTAGCCATAGTCAAAAAGTACACTAGTAGTATAACGCTTAGAGTGAAATTCTTTGAATTAATGTCCATATAAGTATCACAGTTAATATATAATAAAACATTTTCGCATACCAAAACCTACAATACCCGAACCCCACATACAAGTCCCTCATATATCTAATGGATTAATTAACCAAATTCAATCACTTCATTAACTACAATTACTCAACTAATTGCAACACGTTGGTAAGACTATCACCTAACATTTAAAATATCACAACACATGGTAAGGAGTAGTGGCTAAAGTCAAAATACTAACTAACATAGTAGCTACACAAGGTACTCAGAGCAAACACACACATAGCAGCAATAAGACAATAAGCAGCACCAGTATCAACAATAGCAATTCTACCGTTTGGCCAATTCAGCTAATCACTGCAACACAAATCATGGTTAGAACGAGTACCAAGACTCGAGGGATAACTAGACTCGACACTGGACAACTTGGCCGGACAGACCAAACTTCAGCTCTGATACCACTAATGTAACACCCCCTTTCTAACTAACTATTCTTTACAATATTATCAGAGTTTTCAAAATAATTATCAGCGAAAGAAAGTGTCACATTTAAACAACTAGCATTTTAAAAGTCCAATAATCGAAAACTAAATGACGATAAGCTCCAAGTCACGATACATAGCACCGTAATAAAATTCACGCTTCCAACACAGCGGAAGTCTCGAAAGGTTCAATAGAAAACTTAGTGCAACAGCAGTCAAAGTCCAACATCAAAACAAATAAATAAAGGAATAATGAAAACAACTACGCCCGCCCCTGGTGCTACATATCAGAGCTGAGACATGACTACTAGAAGACCGGCATAAGAATGCACTCACTCGCGGGTACCTGCAGGTTGCCGACATACGAGGCAACACGACGCAGTAGGGTGAGTCTTTTATACAAATAATAATAAATAGGATAGGCATTACATATTGGCAAGGCAACAAACATTACTAATTCACCGCATTATCAACACATCATCAATAAATTCATTAACATGGTATGATTTTTATGCATGTATGCAACATGCATGAGGATCCTTCATCACCACTATTTGCCTTGAGGGCACTCATCGCTTTGGACCGGAGTCCCACGTCGCTTTGGCCGAAGCCTACACATCGCTTTATGCATATGCATCATGAGGCTCTATGTCAATGCACCACAAACACACATATTGCCACAACTTATTAGGCGCACCATTTTTCAGTTATTAACTCATCTCCATCTCACCAACAAATTAGCCTTGAGGGCGTCTCATCGCTTTTTGGACCGAAGTCCCACACCGCTTTCACACCAATAATTATCAACATATAATTAAACTCACCGCTTCAAATTATTAAACTACGCAACGATTACTAAACTCACCGCTTTGTGTTTCTCAACTTGACACCATCCACATATATGTCTTAATTTATAACGCCTTTAAGTTTTCAAGTAATAACATCTTTAAAATTTAAGTAGCAACATCTTTAAAATTTAAGTAACAACACATTAAAAATTAAGTGACATTAAACTTAAAATCTTGGAAAACATCTCATTTTTATGCTTAGGTGACATCACGTTTAAATTGCAAAATAGAAGTAAAACATCAACCACTTTATTTATAAAAACAGCCACATTACACACCCTCTCATAAAAAAAACGCAGAAAATTTCGGTTCACCTACAACAGCGAAACAGAGTGAAAACAGTGACCTTTTTGGGCGCGTAACAGTAGCCAAAACAGCAGAAAACAGCGTGGAAAAACAGCAGAATTTTCGAACCAAAATATCAGTATTTTCGAGCCAAAAACAAGAAGTGAAACAAAGTGGCTCTTTTTCAAGCAAAAACAGCAGCAGAAGCAGAAATAAAGGTGTTTACGGCAAAAAATGGGCCTCATTTGTTGTAAAACAGCAGCGTTTTTATTAAAAGAAAACGGCAAAACGGCAACATTAAAAATCTGGTTTACAGCACATAGAAATCTGGTTTACAGCAACTTATTAAAAGGCTAACAGCAACATTAAAAATCTGGTTTACAGCACATAAAAATCTGGTTTACAGCAACTTATTAAAAGGCTAACAGCAACATTAAAAATCTGGTTTACAGCACATAAAAATCTGGTTTACAGCAACTTATAAAAAGGCTAACAGCAACATTTTTACTTATAAAAAAAAAACAGCATATATTATCCAATCTCTCCACAATAATTTCATCAACAATTTAATTGAGTATTTCAACAACACTACAAAATCTCCACATATCTACACTCACCTTCATTAAGGAAATTCTACAAACATGTTATATGCTTATTCAACAACATATCTATTCCAAAGTTACCAAGAGACATGGCATTCCAATTAGACTCAAAACACAATACAATTAATCACATAACTACTCCAAACATGCAACAATTCAACAATTTCAAACACTCAACAATTCAATAGTCTAGAGCACCCAACAACCTAACCTATACATAACCATAATCCTAAAAATTATTATAGGTATAGAAGAGCCCCCATACCTTGGAAAGCTTAAGAATTCGAAATCACCTCCAAGGAAAACACTATTTAAGCAAGCCTCTCCTTCCCTCCTTCTAGAACCGAAAGCTACACCTTAGGGCCATGGGGAAATAACAACGATGGGAGTGAGGGAAAGGAAGGCTACAAAACGTATAAAGGGAAGAAAACGGAAGAGAAAGGATTGAAAGCCATTACCTAGTGAAGAACTTGAGAGAACTCTCCTTCTCCTTCTCTTCTCACGCCGCGAGCTTCATCTCTCTTCTCTCTCGAATTCTTTCTTTCTTTCTACGGTGGAATGGTGTGAATGAGACTCTCACTTAGGGTTTTTGGGGTTTTAGGATTGGGCTTGGGTCACTAATTGACTTGGGCCCTAATTGCACCTCCTTATTTACTTAATTACTCCCACCACTCCTCAATTTAATTACCAAACTCTACTCCCTTCTTTAATTAACACACCACCTCTTAATTAATTTAAATACCCTATCGTTATTTCGGTATAATCAACCACTAGTACCTAATTAAATTAATTAAATAAGCACCTAATTAAATTAATTAAATAGGCACCTAATTAAATTAATTAAATAGACACCCGAATTATTTTGGGGCGTTACACGCACTCTCCTCAATTACATTCGTGGACCTACATGTTATGAGGATCTTCGAACTGTGGAGAACGATGTTAAGCTCACATTTAGAGCAGCCTGTTTTGCAATGGGTTTGCTTGATGATGACAAAGAGTACATTGATGCAATTAAGGAAGCTGCCCATTGGGGGTCATGTTATTATCTAAGGAACCTATTTACTACTTTGTTGGTATCCAATGCAATGAGTAGGCCGGAGTTTGTTTTTAATAAATGCATTCAGTATTTAAGCGATGATATTCTACATCAACAGAGGCAAATATTTCACTCACCAGGTTAAACATTATTATCTAATATATTCTTTCATATATAATCATGTTGTCAACTATTGATGTCTATATATTCTTTCATATATTGCATGTCATTTAATGGTGCCTAAAGAGTTATCATATATAATATCATTTGGATTATTTAAATATGGCATTGTTGATGATTATTTGTTTCTTTATCTGCAGATCTTAGATTAACTCCTGCTCAAATGCAAAGCTACTTATTAGTCGAAATTGACAAGTTGTTACATGCACACAACAAGAGACTGTTAGATTTCACATCAATGCCGACTCCTGATTTTGAAGTTAGTTCTCATCAAGAGAACCGCCTGATTAATGATGAGTTAAATTACAACAGAGTAGCTCTACGAGAGGAACACGCAAATCTTCTGTCAACAATGACTGATGAACAACGATTAGTGTATGAAACTGTTGTACATGCGGTAGCACACGACAAAGGTGGTGTGTTTTTTCTAAATGCTTTTGGTGGAGCTGGAAAGACATTTGTCTGGAGAGCATTAGTTGCTGGTTATCGGTCTAAGGGTGAAATTGTACTAACAGTTGCGTTAAGTGGTGTAGCAGCTCTACTTATCCCTGGTGGTAGGACTGCACATTCAAGGTTTGCTATTCCATTAGTTGTGAATGAAGACTCCACATGTAACATAGTTGTAGGGAGTCATTTGGCTCAGTTAATTGAAAGGACTCGGTTGATTATTTGGGATGAGGCTCCAATGATGCACAAACATTGCTTTGAATCTGTAGACCGAACGTTACGTGACATTCTTAAGCATACAAAGCGTGGCAATGATCAAATCCCATTTGGTGGCAAGGTAATTGTATTCGGTGGAGACTTTCGGCAAATTCTCCCAGTTATACCTAAAGGTACGAGGCAGCAAATTGTTAACTCAACCATCAACTCATCATATTTATGGAGGCATTGCAAGGTATTGACTTTGACTAAGAACATGAGATTATCACTAACACGGACTTCAAATTCCAGGAGAAAGCAAAGTATTTTCGAATGGATATTAAGTGTTGGTGATGGAAAAGTAGGTCACATTGAAGATGATGTTAGCGTTATAGAAGTCCCAAAGGAATTTGTTTTGCATCATGTAGATGATCCAATTCAACATATTGTCAACATAACCTACCCAGATTTTCATAATCAGTTTCAGGATCCTAAATACTTCCAGAACAGAGCCATACTTGCCCCAAAGAATGATGTTGTTGACAAAATAAATGCTTACATGTCTGCCCAATTGACAACTTGGTGAGAAAACGTACTACAGTCATGACTCTCCTCATTCAGACTTGGAACATAGTGACAGAGTTGATAATGTACACACTACTGAGTATCTTAATTCCATATCCTCTCCTGGTTTGCCTAATCATGTCTTGCAACTAAAGGTAGGTGTCCCGGTCATGTTGTTAAGGAACATCGACCAAACGGCTGGGTTGTGTAATGGTACAAGGCTGATTGTAACCAGGCTTGGTAAGTATGTTATTGAAGCTCATGTTATTTCAGGCAACCATGTCGGTGATAAAGTCTATATACCTCGCCTATCATTAACCCCTTCAGATGTCTGTATCCCATTCAAATTTCAAAGAAGACAATTTCCTTTAGCATTGTCATTTGCTATGACAATTAATAAAAGCCAAGGGCAGTCGTTAGATTTTGTTGGTCTATTCTTGCCTAAACCTGCATTCTCACATGGGCAGTTATATGTTGCTATTTCAAGGGTCACATCGAAACAAGGATTAAAGGTTTTGGTTTTGGATGAAGATTCAAAACCAACTGATGTTACAAATAATGTGGTATATCCAGAGGTATTCAACCATTTAAGTTAGATATTAGTATTATATTCAGTTATCATGTTATTTTTTGTTTGTAACCTGTAAGATGCAGTTTATATATTTTTTCGGAAATTGCGGACAGTTTTATCAACAAACGAGCAGAACCAATGTACGATACTTTTTAGGTAACAAATTTGACTGTAATTAAATATTCTTCCACTTGCATAACCACCATAATTTTGCTGCAACATTTTTTTAATAACTAATAACAATCGTCGCAAATGATTATATCAATTCATTCAAATCTTATAATCAACAATTGAATCCCGTGCAGCGCACGGGTAACTGCCCTAGTTGTTTAGGTACTCAAGTGGATTTTTCGCTTTTTATATGGGTAACAACCTACGTTATACTAGCATCCTCGTTTCTATAAACAAGTCTGTTACTTGACAATTATATGCACCAACAAGTTGTAAGCCAAATCAAGTATTTAAATTTACTTGCCTTCCAACCCTTGAAAAGCTTCCAAAACCAGCGAAGATGTTCAGCAAATATTAAATTACCATCATAATGCACATTTACCCAAAGCTTCCTTTCTCTTTGTCTTCTTCAATCGTTTCCATCGTTTTCCCTTATTCCTTTTCCGTTTCAATCGTTTTCTTCTTCCTTCAATCGTTCTTCTTCAATCAGAAACCCACGACGTCGTTTCTTTCTTCTTCAATCAGAAACCCAGTAAACTAGTGAAGAAGGGGTTATTTCTTCAATCGAAGGTTTCTTCAATCTCAGGTTAGTTTCTCGTCCCTCTTTCCGATTTTAGGGCATATTGGTTTCTTCTTTATCTCTTTTCTATATTTTAAATGTTCTTATTTTTATGATACCCAAAACTAGGTTTCAGTTTTACTTCGGATTTGGATATGACCACACATTATAACATTTTTGGCAATTTGGTTGATCTTATGGAACATTGATGAATAAGCAGAAATTGCAATTGCAATTATCTAAATTTGGGAGTAGCCATAACTGATAGATAGTTGAATTGCTTTTACTTGATTTTCATTCCTTATTGTTTTCTTCAAGCACATAAGGTACAATTCAATAATGTTAGGTGGCAATCTATGAAGCCCTGATACGAGATACGATACGACACGATACGTGGATACGAGAAAATTTAGAAAATCAAGATACGATACGGCAGAGATACTTTAATAAAAAATTAAATTAAAAGTTAAAAATATAAAACATAAAGATACATGTCACAAAAGGCCAGCCAAGTTAGTACTCGTGGCCAGCCAAATTCTCCGACATAGATTAATCATCGACAAAGCCGGTGGAAATTGTGTACTAATGACACAGTAACCAAAAAAAATAAGTAAGCATAGTTAAATGTCTTTTCCCCTCCCATTTTATAATATACTCTTCTTCCTACGAACATGTCACAAAAGGATAAAAGAGTACCAACGAGGGGATTAGTCACTGTTTTCGGTAGTGGATAAACAAGGATAAAAGAGTAAGTATCTAATTGTTTTTTGATTTATAAAAATAAATATAAATTCTAGGATACTCCCAGCTGGATACGTATCTGGTAAGTATCCAGTAAGTATCCGATAAGTATCTGGTCTTTTTTTATTTAAAAATAAATATAAATTCTAGGATACTCTCAGGATACGTATCGGTATCGGATACGTATCAGATACCGGTACGTGGCCTATTTTGGAGTATCGGGGTTTCATAGGTGGCAATTGTATTTTGAAATTTTTTCTCATTGATTTTAGAAAATCATTGAATGCATTCCCTGCAAGTTATTGAATTTTGATATGGTTGTTGTATGCACATTTGTCTGCAGAATTGATGTTTGTCATGTTCTAAAATTATGTAAAGTTGGTCCAAAAAAAAAAAGATGCTCTGCTCAATTTAGCCAGAACCCAAGTTATAGATATAGATATTATCCAATCTAAAAGATGAACAAATCATGTGTATATATATACCTTTGATCATTGAAGAAAAATGAACACCCTATTCTAAAATCCTGGATCCGCCCCTCTCCAAGTACATATATGGTTCCAAACGTCTGATGCAAAGCTACATGAAAGAAAAGTTGATGTACCTCCTCATCATGCAGCATATATTATTTTGAACTTGTATGTCCAAATTCGATTTAGTTAAAGCTGGAATTCTGATCTTCTACGGTGTGGCTTTGTAATCGATTTTGCTGCATATATTATTTTGGCTAAATTATAGTTTTAGCCCCCATATTTTCAATAATTCAGACATTTAGTCTCCCTATTTTAAAACTCAAATATTTAATCCGTCAATTTTAAAAATTTCAGACATTTTAGTTTAAAGAGGGATTTTTTAATTTTTTTTTTGCTGATATGGAGGTTGGTAAAAAAAAAGGTGATGTGGCAGCTGACATAGACTTTACACTGGCTGCCACGTCATTAATTATTTAAAATAATTATTTTAATTTAAAAATTAATTTTTAACTTTTTAATTAAAAATTTATTTTGTAACTTTTTAAATAAAAAATTAAAATTTAAAAATTTTATTAAAAAACTCAAAAATTATATGTTTTTTAAAAAATCAAATTAAATGATTAATTAGGAATTAAAAATTAAGTATTTTTAAAAATTACATTAAATATTTTTAGATTTAACAAATTAATAAAAAATCAAAAAATTAAATAAATTTATTGTACCAAAAAAACATGATGTGGCTTTCATTTTAAAAAATTAAAATATTCAAAATGAGGAAAAATAAGTAATAATTTGAAAAAAAATAATTTAAAAATTTAAAACTATAAATTCTAAAATATTAGTTGATTAAACTTTTTATTTTTCAATTAAATAATAAATTTTAATTTAAATCAAATTTTTAAAAACTGTAAAAAAATTAATTTTTAATTAATAAGTAAAAATTATTTTTTTCCATTAAAAGTAAAAACATTTTATTTAATTTGTTAAAAAACTTGTTTCTTAAATCTGAAATAATAACTTAATTTTATTTTTTAAATAGCTACAAAAATTGATTTTGAAACTTTTTAATAAAAAAATAAAATTAGTTTTTTTAATTAAAAGTCTAAAAATTAAGTTTTAAATTAAAACATATATTTTTTAATATAAATAGTGATGTGGCAGCCACCGATATAGCCTATGTCAGCTGTCATGTCACCTTTTTTTTGACAACCTCCAAATTAGTAAAAAAACAAAAAAAAAACCACTCTTTGGACTAAAATGTCTGGATTTTTTAAAATAGGGGGACTACATGTCTGAGTTTTTGAATAGAAGAAATTTTTTTTTGAAATTTTAAAAAATAGGTGGAGCAAAACTATAATTTAGCCTATTATTTTATAGCAAGACATATCTTTTTTCTGGGGATCCAAATTCCTTTCTTCTATCCTTCACTACCCCTCTCTTAAGGAGAATATTTTAGACAAAATATCTAGCGAAGTCCTTTAACTTATTTTCAGGTAATGAATATGTCTCTTTATTTTATTTTTTATAATGATTATGTCCCTTAAGTTTTTAAAACGTTGCACGGTTACTCTAGTTCATAGTTTTTTAACTTCGTTACAAAAATGCTAAGTGACTGTTTGGGGTGCTTATGTGGATTTTTCTATGCTTATGTGGCTGATGATTAATATTTTTTAATTAATTTTGATTATAAATAAAAGCAAAATTCTGATTTTTCTCTTCATCTTCAAGTTTCATCGTTTCATGCCCAGATCAATGATTTCAAGCCCATAACTGGGTTTCGTTCCTTGATCTGTGTGTAAGCTTGATGATAAATTAGAACGTAATCAACTATTTTTTATTTTGATTAGGCATGACAACGAAACCTGTACCCATTGGCGGATCTACATGTATTTCAGGGGTTCACGCGACCCCCGAAAAAATAAAATTAGCCCTGATACTCTAGGAAAAAATAATTTTGAACCCCTTGAAAAATATCTTTTGCACCCAAATTCCTAATTTTGCACCAAAGTTATTAGTTTTGCACCACTCTAATACACCAAACTCTCACATATTTTATTTTAAAAAAAACTTTTCTCTCTCACTGAATTGGTTATTGTTCTTATTATCCTAATTTTGAATCTGTTAATGCTATTTAATTAGTAATTTGTGTTACTACTACTCCCTCTGTTCCTAATCTTTGGTAGTTTTGGTTTGTTACACACAAATTAAGGTACCATTATTTGTGTTGGCTAAGTACTAAAATACTCATTTTATAGTTGTCTTTGGATAATTGAAATCAAAATACAGGTGTATTGAAACAATTAATCTATGTTTTGGAACTCTGAAAAACTCAATAAATATAAAGGGTGTATTTGGAAAAGTATAGTGAATTATACATTTGTTTTCTAAAAGTACCATTGTTTTGAAACAAAAATAAAAGACTAAAAGTACCAAAGATTAGGAAGGGATTGAGTATTTATTTAATTTGTATTTTGTGTTTGGGCTATTTAATTTGTTTTGTTTATGTTAGTTTATTTAATTTGAATCTATTCTGCATTTTGTGAATATATGGATTATTAATGTTATTTAATTTGTATTTAAGAATTTGTTAGTGCCATTTGATTTGTGTTTGTCATGTGTGTGTTTGAAATTTTTTGTACCCCCTGACTCAGGGTCTTGGATCCGCCACTGACCCACTCGCCCCCGCTCCGAGTTTGACAAGGAAAACCCGCTTTGGCCGGGGACGGGGTGGGCTTTGGGGATGTCGATATCCGCCCCGCCCTGAACCCGCTCAACAAAACATTAATTAATTATTTTGTTTTATTTTATTTTATGTATATATACTCAATCATTTTGTTTCATAAATTTTGTTTATTTTTAGTTTTGATCTATTTTCAATAGAAAAATCTATTTTAACACTTTTAACTTTTTTTATCATTATATAATAATTACGATTTTATTATATTAGTTATCATACATATATTTTCTCATTTTTCCTATAAATTTATGACAGAAACGGGTACCCGCGGGGAACCCGCCCCTGTTTGGAATGGGGGTGGGAGATGAAAAAGCGATCCCCCGATAGAGATAGGGGCGGGGACGGGGGATGGGGGATGCAAAACCTAGCCCCGCCCCGCCTTGTTGCCATGCCTAGTTTTGGTTTCAAAGAACAACGTACCCACTTATTAGATCTATGATTTCTCTAATATGGATCTACTAGGGTATTGTTCCGAACGGAACTCAAGAGAGAGAGAGAATACCTTACGCTGGCGGATCCGAGATCAATCAGAGGTGGATCCGAGGTGACTCCGAGCGAATCCGAGATGAGTCCTGTAACACCCCCTTCTAATCTCTATTACTACTATATAAATAAAATCAGAGTTTTCAAAAATCGATGCAAGAGAGTGTCACATTTTCATCCCTTTAAAAAACAACACACATCATATGACACGAGGTCAACAAAAACAGCATGATATATAGCACAATAGTTTAGGGACGAGCCCGCAAACACCTGTTTAGTTACATCACATAAAAATAATCTCCGGTACCGCAGAATGACAATAAGTCTAGAGAACATAACAACAACGCACCAAATAGTATCAGTCTAATACAATTAAAGAAAAACAACAGTACTACGACGCCCCTTCCCTGGTGCTACATATCAGAGCTAACACGACCAACCAAAGAAGGCACGAATACCTTCACTCAGTATCACCTGCACGTTGCCGACATGAGAAGCAACATAAAAGCACTAGGGTGAGTCTCTTTACATAAATAATAACAAGTAGGATAAGCATTACATTAGGAAGACAACTAGTAACTCCAATCCACAACAATTAATACATTTATCATTTAATTATAACATCAATAAACAATATTAACGGATCAACTAAGCATCACCAAGATTCGCCACGAAGGCATGGGTATATGTATGTATGCAATATGCATGTGGATCCATCATCACCGCAATAAGCCTCGAGGGCACACACCACTTTGGCCGAAGCCTACACATCGCAATGGCCGAAGCCTACATCTCCGCTGAATATGCATGATTTATGTGACACCATGACAATGCACCACAACACAGTACATCTACCACAACAATCATTAACTCACCACTTTTCACTTTGCAACTCAACTCCAATCACAATATTTGGCCGAAGCCCACACACCGCTTAATCATCACCACAACACAACACACCTCATTATTGGACTAATGTCACACCAAGGACCAACTTGCCATACGAGGACCAAACTGACACCTGAGGGACCAAACTGTCACATAGTGACCAAAACAGCACCTAGACACCCTTGGGCACCAACAGGCACCATGAGGCAGCCATTTTGGCGCCCCATCTAGCACACACCCAAGACACAAGGCGCACGGGGCTGCCACATTTGGCGCCCCTGCGCAACATACCCACGTTCACAGGCGCACGGGGCACGCCAATTGGCGCCCCTGCACAACACGCATGCCACGCCATGACACAGGCGCACGGCTAGGCGCCAAGGGCAGCCACATATGGCGCCCTGTACCGTGCCACTCACAAGCACACACACGCACGCCGGCGCAAGGTGGCGCCTCACTTGGCACCCGCACCACACAACACGCACATATACGCACACAGCGAGACACGGGCGCACAAGGGCCACCCAGTTGGCGCCCTGCGCCTTGCACACACGCACACATACTTGCACGCAGGGCTGCCAATCTTGGCGCCCTGCTCCAGCACGCACCACGCCACACTGTGGCGCCTTCCTTGGCGCCCTTGCTCGACAAAGACACACAACACAGCAAGACACAACATGGCGCCACCTTGCGCGCTTTACTCACACACTAGGCGCACGGTTCCTAGGCATTTGGCGCCTAGGCCGTGGCCAACTTCACCTACACCACAAAACACTTCAACAATTCAACACCCACTTTAACAACACTCATTTAGACATTTGATCAACATCATGAAATCAACATATTCTCATACTTCATCACATTGGAGCATTTTGTCAAACACATTGCATGCACATTTAATAACACATTTATTTCCAACATCAAACATCATAGTATCACCAAATTAAACTCAAATACAACAACAAACATAAGATTAACACAAAACTCAAACAATCAAACCATCCTAGAACTATTCCACACATAATGCATATCATACAACTTATTATAAATGTAAATGAGAGCCCCCTAACCTTGAATGAGCTAGAAACTTCAATCCAACACCAAAAACCAACGAAATGAAGTAACCCAACCTCCCTTTCCAGCTGAAAACCGTGGCCTCACTCTCCTTGGGTAAAAATAGAGAATCAACAAAATGGAAATGAGGAGTTGAAGAACACAACACTAAAAAGAGGAAGAAAAATGGAGAATAATGAACTAAGAAACTCCACTTACCAAGCAAAACTCAAGAAAAAGTCCTTTCCTTTCTCCCTTGGCTGCCGTCGGCCTCCCTCCTTCTCCTCTCTCTAATTCTTCTTTTCTTTCTTTGAATGAGACTCTACCTTAGAGACCCCTAGGTTTATGACTAGAAATTGGGCTCACTAATGGCCCTTAGGCCTTATTTACACCTCCCCAATTAATTCAAATCCACCTCCTGTAATAAAATAAATCCCAACTTAATTATTCCATTTAAATAAATTAGACCCCTTTTTGATAAAATAAACTCAACTAATTAATTGACTTAATTAAATGTTGCAAGCCTTAAATAACTTAATTAAATAAATAATTAAATTATTTTGGGCGTTACAAGTCCGAGTTGAATCTCGCAGCTCTAAGGACCAAGCCCAATATTTAAAATTAACCTAATTCTATTGTTGTTCCTTCCTTCAAGTCAGCCGCCAACTCTAATGTATTTTCCTACTTCAGATTCACTTTCTTCCAACACAAGTGTTCCTCTTCTTTCTCTCTAGCACAGAAAGCAGAACAGGACCAAACTGCAGACGGTTGGTCCGGGAGCGTATTAACCGGCGATTGGTTTAACCTCACTTGAAGCAAAGTATGGTTGAACCACCCAGAACCAGACTGGACCGGATTGAACGGTTAATTAACCCGAGTTGAACTGACTGAAATATTTTATTATTATTATTATTATTATTATTATTATTATTATTTTATTATTGCTTTTTCTCAGAAATTTAACACTTTTTCTATTTTTTATTTATTTATTACTCCCGGTTCAACTATAATTGAGCCGAGTGAACCAATTAAACGATGACTCAGAGGTTTCGTCGGTTCAATCTCTAGTTCAGTTTTAAAAACATTGCTCTAGCTCATACATCCTTGTGCATTTAAGACCTGGTCACTTAATTAATCTTGTTGCACAAATTAACTTTGTTTGCATTGTTTATGATAGTTTTCATTTGAAGTGTAGATTTCCTACCATGTGTCTTAAGCTGTTTCGACCATTGAAATAGAAAGGACAGAAAAATAGGTAAACCGTAAACGTTAGGGAGGCTTGCATTGGAATTAGGAAAACCTATCATTGTATCGGAACCAAATTCTCTGCATTCATTTTGCTGGATTTGCACTATAATTAAAGGAGTTTTTTGTCTTTTCATTACTCAAAGTTTCTCTCTCCACTCTCTTGCTAGAGAACGAAGTTCAGGTAGAGAGAGATATGGAATGTTAATTGATTCATTGAATACTGAATATCTGTTACAAAGGTATTTATACAATAGTTTATATCTAACAGAATGCTTAACTAGATCTAACTGATTCTGTTGAAACCTAACAGAATATTCTAACTACAGTTTATACAGCTTGACTAACATTTAACCATAGTTACACTAACTGATCTTATTACAACTCAATTGCATTTTATGCTACACTAGTGATATTACTCTATTACTCCCCCCTCAAACTCAAGGTGGGGCAAGGAACAACTTTGAGTCTGCTCTTGAGATTGTTGAATGGAGCTGCAGCTAGTGGTTTAGTTAGAGCATCTGCAAGCTGTCCAGAACCAGGAACATGAACAATGCTGAGAGTTTTGGAGAGGACTTTCTCCCTTACGAAGTGAATATCAAGCTTCAAGTGTTTAGTTTTGGAGTGCAGAACAGGATTGTGAGCAATCAGAACTGCACTCTGATTGTCACACAGCAGTACTGGTGGATGATGCAACACTTGTAATTCCTTGAGCAATGATTGTATCCACATTAATTCAGCTGTTGCATTTGCAAGGCCACGATACCCAGCTTCTGCACTTGATCTAGCCACCAAGATTTGCTTTTTAGAGCACCAACTGATCTTATTACAACTCAATTGCATTTTATGCTACACTAGTGATATTACTCTATTATCTCTCTCTTACCAATTACACTAACTTTAGGGCCCTCTGACAGCAACTGCAGGGAATCGTGATCCATTTAGTATTTTGGGAAGGAGGGAGTACAGTTTTGGTTTCCTCTTATCATAACCTTGAGGAAGCACTATTCGTTCACGCATTTCTCCAAAGTTGATGTTGTACCCATCAGAGCTCTACTATGTCGTCATATTTCGTTATCTCTATGAACTCGTCGCCGAACCATTTAAATATCAACTTATTTGTGGTGTGAACTTGTGCAGAAATTCCATTGAATTCTATATCATATAAGATCGTCAGACCAGATATGTGGGATGATCTTTGGTTTATATTGAGGCTGTAGGATACTGTTAAGGTCGTAGGGATTTCCATTAATCCTTGAACACCTAATTAAATATGTGTATTGCTTCATACAATGAGGTCAGCAACCAAGAGATTCTTTTAAATTATGTGATTAAAAACTAAATTATTAATAGTGGAGCTTGCACGTTTGTTATATATTATTTGTTCACACAATCTTTTATTGAGCTTATGAGTTTGTTGTTTTAATTGACCGTTTCGAATGTCGTGATATACTGGTATATATGATGCTCATGCATGTTTGAATATTGTGAATTGTACCTTCAACATCGCATATATGTTTCTTTTGTCGGTATATTGGTACCGTGCGATTAAATTGAATTGTTTCAATGTTTTGATTATGATTGAAATAGGAACTTAAGTTATAAGCTAATATTCTATAAGTATTTCATTGAAGGTCGACTGATTTAAAGAGCCTATAAGTAATGAACGATGTTATGTTTAAAGATCTAAATAACTAAAGATGATTGTAAATCGCACATGTCTTGGTTACCTTTTGTTCTTGGATAGAATTTTATTGATAAACTCGGATCGTTACAATGGAGGTCGGATAGCTTTTTGTCTATCTCGACGTGTCTAGTTTACATGTGTTTCTGTGTACTAGAATGTATGTCCCTTATCTTTACTCTAAGCATTCTATATATAGAGTCTGACTCCCACCTCAGCGGTTACTGAGGGTGGTTTCTTTATCTTCTCTCCGGATGGGCTTAATCGGGCCTCTTCTTGCATTGGGCCGAGGTCTTCATGTAGAGTTGGAAGATGGTCTGCCTTGCGGTGTGCCGAGCCCAAAAGTCCATGACGGTCCACCTTTTTTATGCAATGTGATAGGTGATCATGACATGGCATCATTGTGACGAGCTATCTAGCCTGTTAAAGGTGAAAATGGTGCTCGGTGATGCTTTGACTACAAAATGTTTGTATATATGATATATTGTTGTGCGCGTTGTAATTTGGTATCTTTGAGTCTGAGTCACTTAGTTGTGGAGTGAGGCGAAGTACTTTGGGGATAGTATATGTTTTCTTGACATCAATGAGTCTGAGTTACCTAGCCATGGAGTGAGGTGAAGGTGGTACTTGGGTGACGTTGTGGTTAGTTTAGTGTCATTGAGTCTGAGTTGTCTAGATGGTACTCAGGTGATGCTGTGTCTAGTTTAGTGTCATTGAGTCTTAGTTACCTAGCCGTGGAATTAGGTGAAGATGGTACTCAAGTGATGTTGTGTTTAATTTAGTGTCATTGAGTCTGAGTCATCTAGCTACTGAGTGAGGCGAAAATAATACTCAGGTGACACACTGAGTGGGAGATACCTAGCCATGGAGTGAGGTGAGGATGGTTCTCATTTATGCCTTTTTTGGAGTCTATACTAACATCTTTGTTCTTGTTGTATGAGACAGATATATCATACCTGTTGTGATTCATTTTATTATTTTAATATATATTTCAAAAGTTATATATTAATGCTTTTTTCATTAGCTTTTGGAAAGCTTATATTTTTAAGAGTTTGCACTTATAATATTATATGTTCATTTTACGTTCAGTTTTGTTTATATATACAGTTTTTTTTTTTAAAAGAAGGGTTTATGGAGTCTCGTTAAAACTTTCTGATAGAAAATCCTTCTTAGGCAAAAACCATCAAGAATGAAAGAGTACTCCCCCTACAATTTATTAATAAAAAGTGGAAAATATACGAGAGACATGGCCAAAACCCATGAGTAAAGTAACAATACAACCAAAAGGAAAAAGTAACACTCCTATAACAAGGAATCTAGACCTAGGAAGATGAAAAATGGCATGCAAAAGCATCACAATAGTGACTCCCATCCCAACCAGGTTGGCACCAGAGTCACTAACAATCATTTGCAGCACACCAAAAACAAAAAGCCAGAAAAAAACAATACAACCAAAAGGAAAAAAATCACTCCTATAACAAAGTCTAGACCAAAGGAAGTAAAAGATGGCATGCAAAAGCATCACTATAGTGACTCTCATCCCAACCAGGTTGGCACCAAAATCACTAACAATCATTTGCAGCACACCAAAAACAATAGGCCAGAAGAAAACTGAAAGCATTAAACAGAATTCAATTAAACCTATAGTTAGGCAGACCAAATCTATTTTTGCAGAAGTCATCAGCAATGAAGCTAGGGGGAAGGTCCCACCAAACAAGACCACTTGTGTTAATGCCATACACGACAAGCTTGTCAGCACAGACGTTACCTTCTCTGTATATGTGAGTGCAAACGAAAGTCATTTGTCTTGTTAGATAAACACAAGTATCCCAACGAGTTCTGAGCTTCCAAGGAACTATATTACAATTCTTGAAAGCGGAAACCACTAATTGAGAGTCGCATTCCAACCACAAATGATGTCAACCTTTAACAAAAGCAATTTCAATAGCTAACATGACCCCAATAAGCTCGGCATGAAGAGCATAACTGTTGCCAATGGAAGTGGAAAAACAACCAAGAATAACAGCGCGTCTGTCTCTAAAAATACCACCACAAGCAGCAGGCCCAGGGCAACCCTTGGCAGCACCATCAGTATTACACTTAATCATATAAGGCGTAGGGGGAATCCAATGAACCTCTTTAATGTTAGTAGAGCTTCTATAATTATCGGTAATTTGAAGGTCTTGATGATCTTAAACTCGGCAATAGAGGAAGACATCGGAGAATTAGAAGCATTCCCGGCAAGAGCGACATTTGAAATAATTAAATTTATAGCCGAGTGTATGGGGATCACGTAATTATTGAATCTCACTTGATTCTAGCAATACCAAATGATCCAAAAAACATTAACAATCGCAGCAGAGACCATATCCTGCAATTGGGGGCTCCAGCCATGAGAAGTCAAAGACAAGATGTTCTGATAAGAAGCAGTATCAATATGGAGACTCAAGATTCCTCCAAGCCAGCTCCAAATACGTTGGGCAAAAGGGCAAGCGAGGAAGAGATGATGGGAGGTCTCAGAAGCATTACCACAAAGGCTGCAAATAGAGACGACAGTGCAACCTCTAAACCAAAGTTGGTCATCAGTTGGCATCTTATTATGAAGAGTTCTCCAAAGGATAAAAGATTTAGAAGGCGGGATGAAAGGCTTCCAGATGGTCTTGGTCCAAGGAACCACTTGCCCTGGGGGTTACAGAAAAGAAAAGACTCCTTGAAAGTCAAATCCCCAGAAACAGAGTGGTTCCACATTAACTGATCCTCAGTCCAAACAAAAGGAATAGCTATCGCTTGAATTTCCGATTGAAGTTGGGGGAAGTGAGAGGAAAGGTCCGCAGGAATGGACCATCTACCATCAACAATAAAGTCCCTGAGGTTAGCCTTAAGATCCTTATGTAAACTAGGGGTAATTCCAATAATATCCACAATCGGTCTAGAAAGCCAAGTATCAGTCCAAAAATTTATGTTGACCCCATTTCCAAGCTTCAAAGTCTAATTCTCAATGATATCAGAGATATGAGATTTAAACCCTAGCCAGATAGAAGAGGAAACATGATAATTCACCGGCTTATTATTTTTCAAAACTCTAGCTTTTAAAAGAAGAGCCCACTGCAGATTAGTAGAAGTAAAGTTCCAACTGAGTTTAAGCATACCCGCATTATTTATAGCTTTGATAGACCGCAGACCCAACCCACCTTCCTGATAGGGCTTGCACACCTTACTCCAAGCCACAATAACAAGCTTCCTAGTGTTAATGTCACCAGACCAAACAAAGTTTCTAATCCAGGTGTCTACAGTATTTAGCAGACTAGCGAGCCGTGCCGTGCCCAGTGTCTACAAATATATAGGTTATTAATTGGTATCTGTCTTCGTGACGAGCATGGACATTTTCTCAAGGCCAGAACATTTAGCTATTCTCCTATACTAGATGTTTCCTTGGGGGAAGCAATGGGTCTTCATGATGAAATCACTTGGATTAGAGAGCTAGGCTACACGGATGTCATTTTTGAGCTTGACACTAAGTTTGTTGTAGATGCTTTTAATTCCGGCAGTGTTACCATTTCGAAATTTGGGTCGATAATAGCCTCTTGTAGAAGTTTATTTACTTTTTTTACTTGTAACTCTCATGTTGAGTTTGCTAGGAGAGAAGCTAACAAGGTTGCTCATACCTTAGTCGGGGTGGCCTTGTTGTCAGCTGATCCTCATGACTATTCTATTGTTCCATCATGTATTTCGCTTTTGATTATCAATGAAATGCACCGAGTGCTTCTTGTCAAAAAAAATAGACACAGATTTGAAACATCCTTACCAAAGTGAGAGAAAACAGATAAATGACCAAACAAAAATCTTGAGGAAAAATAAAGGACAAAAGTGCATTTTTGCCTGCCTATAAGAAACAAAAAAGTAACTAGTAGATTCATTCTTTGTATCGATTTCAACAGCTATATAATATACACCAATTACTCATAAGTTTCAAGAAATCAACAGCTGCTCTCTAGATATCCCGGTACCTCTAAATAATATAAAAATTTACTTCTCGTATCCAAGAGAAATTTTCACCACAGTTTATAGCCCAAAAATGTAGAGGTGCAAGTAGCACCCTTTTTAAACATCTAATCGCCTACTAAATAGAGATTTAAACTTACTTATAAACAACACCAGCTCCAAGTTTTGTATTAGCAGCAACCTTTTGATATAAATCTCACAAGTATTGTTCATGTACTCTGGCACGGTTCTCTTCCCACCATAGTCTAGCATGCATCTCCCCAAATTTCTCTCGACTGCACCACATACAAGGAAAAATATAAATTCAAATGCACATTTCAATTCTTAGAATCATAACATGGTTATGAAACTGAGATTAAGTGTAGCAGCAGAATTACTACCGGTAATAGACAAATCAGAATAATTATACAAAACATCATAGATGAGGTGATTATTACAGAACATCATAGATGGAATGAATTTTTCTAGTAAGACTTTGGACCCCTCTAAGACCTTTTTGATAAAGTTTTACTCATGAAATTGGTTTTTGGTTAAGGCCAAGTCTATCTGTTGTCTGTTCTATGAGTGGTGCGTGGTCCCCCTAAAATGTATTTCTAGGGGTTAGGATAGGAGCAATCGGTTGTGTATGGTTTTGTTGTTCCTCCATGATGTGGATCTGTTCGGTTGGTTTGGAGAGGTAGATTTTGTTGTTGCTTTTGCTTGTATGCTCAAATCCTGCTTGTGACGGTCTCAAAATTCATATGTATGCAGGTTTTTGTGTTCCTTAAAAACACATCACATATAGAATACTATACTTTGCTGTTTAAAAAAAAACAAACAAAACAAAAGAAAACATCATCCTAGAAATGGGAACTCATATCCGCCTATCAATTAGTTCTAAAATTTTGTATCCCATCTTCTACCCTTCTACATTGGAACATAATAGCAGCGAGTATAAAATTATTTCATTTCAAGTTTTTGACCATGTCAAGCAATCACAACAACCTACATGCTCCTCTGAACCGTGAACTGATATAGCTATCAATGTCACAGGCAACCTGTCCAAAAACTTAAGCTAAACCAAGCTCTCCTTAAATTCTACTTAAACTTTTG
Organism: Oxytropis ochrocephala; assembly: GCA_020916435.1. Taxonomy (NCBI): domain Eukaryota; kingdom Viridiplantae; phylum Streptophyta; class Magnoliopsida; order Fabales; family Fabaceae; genus Oxytropis; species Oxytropis ochrocephala. The sequence goes on along the minus strand of CM037093.1, from coordinate 36,505,853 downwards.
ATTTCATTATCGGAAATGGTCCCAAAGCTTGATGTCTAATAAAAACTGTGTCCTCCACTGCCAGTTACATTGGCAATTGCAGTAACATGAGAACGCCGGCTCTCAAGTTCGAACCCTAATGTGACCATGTGATAGTGTGTGGTGCTTATTTTCTATTTCATCTAAACTGACAAAAAATAAAAACTTTATATGCCACTACAAAGCTGTTGGATGTGTGCAAAGTGATCTGATCAAACACATCCAACGATTTTGTAGTTGTTGCACCGTGTGAAGGCTAGCTACATAGGGTTCCAAAACCATGTTCAAGAGAATTTTGCCATAAATTGGTGAAAAACTTTCACATAAATTAAGGAACAAAATGAGGAAATGAATTTCACAACATCATAACAAGTACAATAATAAGAATGCAACATATATTATGAAGCAAGAACTAATTTTAGAAAACTAAGGCTTAATCTTACTTTTGGTTCTAAGGGAATTCTAGTTGTGTAGTTTTGGTCTCCAAGTTTTGGTTGTGCAAATTGGGTCCAAGTTTTGTGATAGTATGGTTTTAGTCCTCAACTTTCAACTGTCGTTCAACTTAATTTTAATCGAAAATGTTTCTAACTTGAAATTCTGATCCTTAGTATACTGACATGTGCACATCAACATTATTATTTTTATTATTTTTAGTTGAAAACTGAATGACAGTTGAACAGATGAACTAAAGCCGCACCAGAAGATCCAATTCTCGCAATGGAAACTCCTAAAATCACACAATTGTTATACCTCGAGGACCCAAGGAAACATCAACATATAAATTTCATAAAGTTCACCCCACAAACATGCATCGTTCGGACAATCAAAACTGACACAAACACTTTAATTACAACGTTGTATAGGCCTCCAAAGATAGTGTGATTAGCCATAAATTGGTGAAAAATTAAGCATACCTGAACCTGACTCGTCTGAGCTCCCTTTTGCCACTTGGAAGAGCTTTTAGGGTAATGTAAACTCCAGGTTCATCTTCCTCAACCCATTCAGCATCCGGGTCGCTCGCATTACTGATAGATAAATCTTCAGAGCGATCAGCTTCTCTAGATGAGCTACTTCTTATAGAAGCATCCATTGATGATATATCTGTCTTGGCAGCACTAATGGTTGACACCTTTGGGGTTGAGTTTACAGTCACAGTACTATTGAAGTCATACTGATAATGCTTGGATTGCATTGACTGAAAGGAATCTGAGGATGAGTACCCCATTGCCATCCCTGTTGGACGGTGTAGATTACGTGGAAGATGTTCCCTTGTCAGTGGAGGAGTCACAGGGTTGTCTTCCACTGATTCACGCTTTGAACTCTGTATTCAGTCCACACAATAAATGTACAAATGTAAAACATTAAAAACAAGGTCAAAACTTTCACTTAAAATATAAAAAATATGACAGGAACCAGAAAAGCAAAATTGTTCATAACATAAGAGCAATGCATCATGTATTACAAAATAACTACTAATTTTAGAAAAATAAGGCTTAATTATACTTCTGGTCTCTTAAACATCCTGATTGCGCTTTTTCGGCATTGTGTGAATTGGGTCCTCTTGGAGTCTTGGTATCGTGAATTCATGATTGTATAATTTTAGTTAATATTATTAAAGTGAGAATTTACCTCGTCTTCAGATCTGGGTGGAGTTGGAAGCGGGAAAGCTTGGCGGTTAAGCCTTTGAACATTATAAAGTTCCATGACCTTATCATAGTTTTCTTGCCACCATCTTTGTGCTTGCCATTTGTTAAACATCTCGCGACTATAAATACATTAAAGGTGAACCATAATTCAGTCGGGAAGTCATCATATAAATTATAAATGTAAATGGAGCACAATATATGGTACGTAGCATTTGAATTTTGGAAAAGAAGCAATGCAATCGTAATGTATAAGTATTGAAAATTATTTTAGACAAAAAAATTACAACTAAATGGCTCCTATCCTATTGTCTTTGCATGCCAATGATGGGTATTTAAAAAGACGAATATAAGTTAAGTTTTGATTCAATAATATTCATTTATATTATTGCTACACGAAAATGAAATAAAAAGTTACAACAAGGTATAATAAATAAGTTATTGTTACTGATTATTTAATAATATGTTATTATCTATTTTAACCCAAGGGGTTAGCCTAATAGAGCATGTAAGATTGACGGGATTTTTATCGAGAAGGTCCTTGTTCAAATCTCCATTAGTCTCTTTTAGGTGAGGTAAATGTAATTTCCTCCGTAATTAACTCAAAGAGTCCGAAGGTTTTTCGGACTGATACGTTATCCTCTAACCTTAAAATTTATGTAACCGAAAAAATCTTCCACTTTCTAGCTAGCATTCCTTCTCTCTATCACAATTATTCACTAAAAGAAGTCTTTCTTATTTGAATTTATAATAATTTGGCAGTCTGTTTTATGTCTAGGTCACTACTATAGAGAACTATGAGCTTCCGCTTTCATAAGGCAGCTTCGATCATAGTTAGAGTTTCAATCTAATTTTCAACTATCTAGATGATAGAATTTGCCATTATTTAAATGAAATTTCAGTTTTTAGTGGTGTGTGACACTGCAGTCAATTATGCTAGGTCACTCAATTAGTAGATGCTTTATGACAAAGAATTCTCAGATGAATAATTATTAAGAAAACAGGTCATCTTTTGCGGGAAATAAAGTTGTTTTTAAGGCTAACATTGACCAACAATGAAGTTGTCTAAGCAATCTGTTAAGAATTCACCCAAGAATTGAACACAATTTGCAACGCGACTTGCAAGAATCACAACACAGAAGTAATCTATGAACGAAATTGAAACCAATTTAGCGATTAATTGACCGAATCGATTAACCCTAAATATGAACCCTAATTTGATCGAATTGGGAAAAACGTAAATTGCAGAAATTAAAGCAAGAAACACCCAGGGAATGTTCACCCAGTTCACTACCAATATGGCAACTACATCCGGGAATCAAGCAAGTGCTTGATTCTCGTTGCATTATCACTTGAATTGATTCTTACAAGATGGTGAAAAAACCCAATTCAGATTCCCAATCTCACTTCCCCAAGCCCGAATTTCAAAGTGTTTTCTCGCACACAACCCTTGAATGATTACAGATTTATTACATTAGATTCACTAGCTCAAACTATATAAATGGTGAAGCTTTGATTCTTGGCGCCAAACCGCAAAGAACAACCGAATATAACAACCGTTTGAATTGAACCAACCGGAGCTTGACACGTGGGTAATGACTTAGATAGGAGAAACCGATTATTGCCACATCAAAGAACAATCTCCACCTTCGCAATAAAACCGGATATGCAACAAGAATTTCCACGATGCTTGATTCAAAATTCATCACACAACTTAACCAATACTAAGCAAATTCAAGCAATGCTTGAACTTGCTCAATGGAACCACTTTAGTGATGAAATCAATTTGGGTTTTGAGAGGTGTGAACCTTCCGGATTCTCGATAGTTCCTTCGTGAGATGATGTCCTTAATCCAATGTAATCTAGTGTCTATATGTTTTGTCCTTTCATGGTAAGCTGAATTCTTACACAAATGAATTGCACTTTGGTTATCACAAAACACATTTACACTCTCTTGCTTGACTCTAGTTCATTCACTAAACCCTCGAGCCATAAAGCTTCTTTCACACACCCTCTGTTACCCCTATATACTCACACATCTGTTGTGGACAATGCTACCACATGTTGGAGTGATGCTTTCCAACTGATAGTATTTCCAAACAGAGTAAACACATAACCTGTCAATGACCTCCTTTTGTCACGATCCCCAAAGAAAATCGTGAGTCAACAAACCCCTCAACTCCACCGCATCAACACCTCCTTCATCAGACATCAATCCTACATTTGAAGACCCATTCAAGTACCTTAGAATGTTTTTCTTATCAGACCAATGTTCCCGCCTGATTTGCAAGATATCGCTAACAAGGCTTAATGCATAAGCTAGATCTCGGTTCAGGCAAACCATTGCATACATGAGGCTACCAATCGCACTTGCATAAGTGGATTTCTCTCATTTGATCCCTTTCATTATCGAGAGAGGACTGCCTTCTCGAGACAGCTTTAAAGTGAGCAACTAAGTGGCAACTTTGCAGACTTTGCACCGCCATGTTGAACCTTGCTACAACCTCTCGCATAACTCTCTTGAGAGATTTTCACCCAAGTACCTTCACCTCGATAATTTCCATCCCAAGTATCTTAGTTGCTTTGCCAAGATCTTTCATTTCAAATTCCTTATGCAAGAATAGATTCTGGTTTGTCAATCTCTTTCTTGTCCCTTGCTTGCTATCAACATGTCATCTACGTATAGCAAAAGATAGATGTAATTCATGTCATCAATCTTCTATATAGTAGACACAACTATCATTACAACTTCTTTTGTATTTGATATCTATCATATAGTTATCAAATCTCTTGTACTAACGCTTGGTGATTGCTTCAAACCATAAAGAGACTTTTGTAGTAGACAAACATGATCCTCCTTGCCTTTTTCTTCAAAACCTTTTGGTTGAGCCATATAGATCTTTTCTTCCAACACACCATGTAAAATGTCGTTTTTACATCCATTTGTTCTAGTCTCATATTGTAATGCACAACAAGAGATGAAGCACACGAATGGAGTCAGTGTTTAACCACCTGAGAGAAGATTTCGAGTAATCTATCCCTTCCTTTGTGTATATCCCTTTGCAACCAACCCGGCCTTGAACCTGGTGGATCCCTTTCTGTCATACCTTCCTTTAACTTGTAAATCCATTTACAACCAACTAATTTTACACCAAAGAGCTTCTTAATTAGTTTCCATGTTTGATTTTTTGTGTAGTGATGCTATCTCATCAATCATGGCGGATGCCATTTCTTATGATGTGTGCTAGTCATTGCTGCTTGGTAGCTTCTAGTGGTCATCACTCACAAATTCCTCAAAGCAGTTGTTTAGAGCATAGGCAATATCGATTCGTATCCAAGCCTATGAGGTGGCTTCGACCGTCTTTTGGCCCTATCTCTAACTAGAACATAGTCATTCTCATTTGTTCATCATTACCGCACACCTTGAGTCCGAGCTTTCTTGAGAGCTAGTGTCTTGAATATCAACTTGATTTGTATTCACCGGTTTTCAACATTATCACAAAGATTCTCTTTATTTATGACTCCACCTCAATGTGAAATTCCTTGTTTTTATCATGCTTCTCAAGTGTTTTACATCCTACTTCTCATCATCATCAACCGTTTTGATTCTCGGAATATAACATCCCTGCTAATGATGCACTTTCTATTTTCTGGTAGCCATACTCTATAGCCCTTCACACCATCAGGGTATCCCATGAAGATTCCTTTCTTGGATCTAGGTTCTAACTTGCCTTCTCTAACATGACAGTAAGCTGGGCAACCAAACACTCTTAGATTTTCAAACTTAGGTGCATGTCCTGTCCACATTTCTTGAGGAGTTTTAAAGTTTAAAGCAGTAGATGGACTTCTATTTATTAGGTAGCATGCTGTGTTCACTGCCTCCCCCCAAAAAGACTTAGGTAGCTTAGCACAAGACAACATACATCTAACCTTCTCTAACAGAGTTCTATTTAACCTTTCTGCAAGTCCATTTTGTTGTGGTGTACCTCTAACAGTCAAGTTCCTATAGATTCCATTATCCTTACAAAATCTATTAAACTCATCATTGCAGAACTCAAGTCCATTATCAGTTCTAAGTGCTTTAACCTTTAAACCAGTTTGAATTTCAACTTTCTTTTTCCATTCAACAAAGTAGTTAAATGCTTCATCTTTAGTCTTTAATAGGTAGATCCAAACTTTCCTACTGTAATCATCAGTAAAAGTTAGAAAATACCTCTTTCCTCCATGACTTGGTGTTTGAGCTGGCCCCCACAGATCTGAATGAATGTATTCGAGCTTCTCCTTTGTTTTGTGAATGCCAAGAGCAAACTTAATTCGGTTTGCTTTCCCATTACACAATGCTCACAAAATCCTAGTTCATTGATTTTGTCTCCACAAAGAAGTCCTTGTTTCTCCAATTCTTTCATTCCTTTCTCACCATATGCCCAAGTCTCTCGGTGCCATATGAGTGTCTTATCGGTGGTGGTGCTAGCAACATTCACTTCACGATCCACAAGAGACTGGAGTATATACAAACTTATTGTTGATCCTTTTTCCTTTCATGACAACTCTAGATCCTTTCATGACCTTGAGTATGCCATTTTCACCTTTAAATCTGCACCGCAGCCTTCAAGTGTCCCTAGAGAGATCAAGGGTCTCTTAAGCTCTGTGTACATGCCTTACCTCGGTGAGAAGTTTCACAGTGCCATCATTCGGCCTTATCCCGGCGGTTCCAATCCCAACAACATTGCGAGGCCTTGTTGTTGCAAGAAGTAGTACTTTACTAAAGACTCAATGGCTTGTAATCAACAAACCAATCCCTTCTAGGCACATATTGTATGAGCAAGTCGAGTCCATAGCCCGCTTTTCTTCTCTGCCTTGGCCTCTCTGCGCAGAGCATGGAGTTCACTGTCATCACAATTTGCGACCACAAGAGTTTCACAACCTGTCATAGCCATCGATGCATATGAGGCACTTCCTCATCTTCCTTCTTTTGACTTTGCCACCTTTCTTATCGGACAGTTCTTTTTGAAGTGTCCTTCTTTGTTGCAAATGAAGCACTGTTATGTCTAGGCTTAGACTTTGATCTAGACCTATTCTTGCCCTTTCCTTCTCTTTTCTCATTCCTTCCTCTGACCATTAAACTCTCATCTTGGTCACTTTCTTTAGTGTCCTTCTTCTTGGATAGTTCCTTCGACATAAGAGCAGCTTGAACCTCTTCCAAGGTTATGGATTCTCTTCCATATATGAGAGTGTCAGCAAGAATATCATATGTGTTGTTGAGAGACCTTATCAACAGTAGGGCCTGATCTTCATCTTCCACCTTTACATCAATGTTCTCCAGATCCAATATGAGTTTATTGAACTCATCTATATGGTCTCCAATTGATGTACCTTGTTGCATCTTGAAGGTGTATAGCCTTTGCTTGAGATAGAGTCTATTGGCCAAAGATTTGGTCATATACAGACCTTCCAACTTTAGCCAAATTGCAGCGGCAGATTTTTCTTTAGAGATTTCTCTAAGAACTTTATCTCCCAAGCAAAGAATAATTGCACTGTAAGCCTTATTCATGATATCTTTCTTTTCTTTCGCAGAGAGAGTATCAGGAAGTTTGTCTTCACCTTCAAGTGCTTCTTCAAGTCCCTGTTGCACCAACATTGCTCGCATCTTCATCTTCCACAAGCCAAAGTCGTTCTTTCCACTGAATTTCTCAATGTTATACTTCGCCATTTCCATGGAAGCACTTTCTTCTTAACGACGCTACTGATACCAATTGTTAAGAATTCACCCAAGAATTGAACACAATTTGCAACGCGACTTGCAAGAATCACAACACAGAAGTAATCTATGAACGAAATTGAAACCATTTTAGCGATTAATTGACCGAATCGATTAACCCTAAATATGAACCCTAATTTGATCGAATTGGGAAAAACGTAAATTGCAGAAATTAAAGCAAGAAACACCCAGGGAATGTTCACCCAGTTCACTACCAATATGGCGGCTACATCCGGGAATCAAGCAAGTGCTTGATTCTCGTTGCATTATCACTTCGAATTGATTCTTACAAGATGGTGAAAAAACCCAATTCAGATTCCCAATCTCACTTCCCCAAGCCCGAATTTCCCAGTGTTTTCTCTCGCACACAACCCTTGAATGATTACAGATTTATTACATTAGATTCACTAGCTCAAACTATATAAATGGTGAAGCTTTGATTCTTGGCGCCAAACCGCAAAGAACAACCGAATATAACAACCGTTTGAATTGAACCAACCAGGAGCTTGACACGTGGCACAGACTTAGATAGGGAGAAACCAGATTATTGCCACATCAGCAACACAATCGAAAGCATGTGGGTCCAAACTACACACTTAAACAATGGAATGATATAGATCTTTCAGTAGCATTTTATTAGCATAAAAACCACTCTACTACAATTTCTGATCTGAAATTCAGGAAGAAAAAAAAACGAAAGAGAATCATTCATGGATTGACCCCACCCACCACCAACAAATTGGTAGAATTGTACCACAAGTAATCAAGTAGGTCCAAAATACACAAATGCCATGGGTGCTTTCATCCTAAGATAAATAATATAAATCCAAAAATATGAAACTTTGGCTAAAGAGTACAACACCAATTAATAACCTATATTATCTATCTACCACTTTGTTAGGTCCCTACCTAGTAGTAGAGGTTCATTTTGTCTTGTATATGGTTTTGGAGTGGAAGGTGATTTATTAGAAGACTCCCAGCAATTTGCATATTAAAAGACAAGAACCTGTTATTATCATAGGATAGGAATAGGATAGCAAATTTATGAAGAATCTGGTACAAAGAGATTTGAAAAAATAGAGCATGGGAGCTTCACCCGACCAAAGGACAAAGCCGAATTAAAGGTTCCTAACACTGTTAACTGTGGTCCACAATCACTTTCCTTTTGGACTTGCTTTTGGGATTGCTTTTGCTAAAGCCGTGAATTTACAGAGTTTTTGTTTTTGTAATTACAGAGAAAGGTTTGGGCTAAGAACAAGTATGTTAGTTGACCAAAAGAAACAAGTGTGTTAGTTTTTGCATGAAATGATGGTTCTGGCTCACACATAAATTATGAGAGTGGTTGTGGGGAAGATAACTTGATTAAAAATTCAAATTAAGGATCACTCATCACATTCAAAACGAATTTTGAGTCCTCTCTATTTTTTGTTACTATCGTTTTTTTGTTGCTAATAAAGCAAAACATGCATCAAAGACAAATAAACTCAACATTGCACTAGAACAATAGTATACTTGAAAGAAACAATAGATGTTTAATCCAAGTTATGCCTTTACAAACAAATATTCACGCATTATTGGAATGATATTTTCAATTTACTGAACTCAAATTAGAAGACAAAAATATGAGTAAACTCTCAATTTGGTCTCTATATTATCATTCTATTTATTATTTAGTCCCTAAACTATATAAATATGATAAATAGTGCTTAAATTATTCTAGTTCCTCAAATATTCTCAAAAAAGGAGAGAGGGTGAAATTTAAAGACTAATTTTATTAAGTATATCAAAGTAAATCACAATAATGATATTTGGACAAAAAATTTCGATCAAACAACCAAATAATTACAACACTAATTAACCAACTTTTTTAGGTCATTAACCAAGTAACCAATTAATCAAGTTTTTAATCACTGCCTAGAAAACTATGAAAAGACAGGTTTGTTAATTGCCTAAAAAACTTGATTAATTGATGTTGTAGATTGATTTTTAGCTATTTTTTGCTGAAGGTTTTTGGCTAAATAACAGTACTCTATTTTCACCACCATGATCAACATATTAACATATTTGGAAAATAAGACAAGTGAACTTACGCGCAAAGCAGAATTTATGCACAGTTAATTTAATAAATAAAATTGTCAAAAAAAAAATTATTAAAAAATTAAATTAGTGAGGAAGGAGTGTGCATTGTAACAGTGTGTGAATTGTGATATTGACAGTCCCACCATAGAAAAAGAAAGCCACACCTGACACCACCACCATTCTCGTTCATTATCACCACTACTACTATTGACCAACACCACCAACCAAAACGGCACCGAAAGCAACCAAAACGACACAACAATAACAGCAAAGAAAGAAAAGCACCGTACCTAAAGCGTATCCGTTTCAGATCATTCCCGCCACGTGGAAGCGACACGAAAGTAATCAAAACGCCAGGCTCCACCTGTGCCACCCACTCCTTCTCCACCTCCTCCTCCACTACAACCACCATTCTCCGCCCGCTTCCACCGGAGAACGACGATGAAGCAGAACTCGGCGTCCCTTCCCCACTGGAAATCCCCTTCAACCTCGCCTCCATCTCCTTTCCCCAAGTCCTCGTCCTCCTGTACGATCGCTCTGAGTCAGCCTCCGAGTTGACTCCTCCGCTTCCGAGTCGACTCGTCGGCGCGCACGGATTGCAGTTTTTGTACGCTCCCGACGCCTTCAACGCCATGTCTTTTAATTGACCTGTCAGTGACTTTATACCGTTGTTCTTTCCATTGTTGTTTGATTCTGAATCGTTTGAATGACTCACTGAGTCTTCCCCGAGTTTCTTCGGACGTGCTATGCATGTAAGCATTTTTCTTCCCTTTGAATTGAGTTTTGTGAAATGAAACGACAAAAAAAGGAAGTAGAAGTGAGTGGTTAAAAGCTTGGAATTGGATTAGAAAGCGCGAAGATCGAGGAACGGGTGATTGTTGGCGCCATGCGTCACAGTGAATTCAGTTACGGAAGCAGAGATTCTCTGAAGAAATCAGAAAATAAAGAAAAAGGAAAAGAGAGAGTTATTAAAATGAGGGACACGTAGTTTCTGAAATAATGGAAGAAATTTAAATTAAAATAAATGAAAAAGAGAGACCATGTGCTCGGCCTTGGAGTTGGAGTGGTGGTGGATTCTGGTGACGGTGGAAGAAGAGCTGTGTTGTGTGTTTTTTTAATTCAATTCACTTTTTGGTTTTGCTTTGGTGAGTGTATGGCTTGTGGAAGAGGAGAGAGAGTCTATGGAACAAGAATATGTTTTTCTCTCTCTTTCTGGTTAACTTATATACTTTCTTTTTAATACACTTTAGATGATGTTAATTGATAACAGAAATAGAAGAATGTTTAGTTTCATGGTTGCCGTCTCTTCAAGCTTTGGTTTGTATACTTTGTGGGCCGCTATTCATCTAACTCTTGGGCTTGATCCACATGCCTTGCCTCTACAGAAGGCACTGCCTATTTTAATTGATAAAGGGACTGCAAATTTTAATTGGATAAACAATACATTTTAGTCCCTCAAAGAGTCAAAGTGTAACGCACGCAAGCGTAAGAGTGTTCGTGGTGTGGTTTGATCAGTTTTGAAGGAAATAGTTATTTGATTCTAACCTAGAGCTAATCGAGGATATATGGGTTAAAGTCTGAGCTTCTGATGATGTTTTTCAATCAACTACGCTGATATATGAATGAACTATGTTCTCAGCTATGGGTTAGGATTATGCGTGGGAGTTGACTTGACTAGGTTAAGACCGTTCTAAGACAATGTATGATGTGAAAGAGAAAGTAATATGCTTGAAAGTAAGAGTTTATTTGATTGTCGTGTGTCAAGAATATTTACAAGATAGTTATTTATATACAATGATCTCTATTGGTCATGATCACTACTCTACAGCTAACCACGATTACGAAAACAGTTACTCGGCTAAGAATAACGTACAAACGTACATTAAGCCCCACACGCGCTAAAATCCTAAGAAGTTGCCCCACTAACAGCCTATTGGCATGAATAATGGGAAATAACCATTATCTCCTATATTTTAGGCGCCTAGACGTGTCTCTCAACTACTTCCACACTCCACTTTGCAATCTTCAACGTAATTTCTCACGTTTTTGGCTTACTTGCTTCCAAATAATTTCCTTATGCTAGCAATAGTATCCTCGACTGATGAATCCCTAGCTACTTTATTCTTAATATTGATTCCTCTGTTGAATTAAGCATGTTTTGCCAAGGTAACCAATAATCCTACATGCGCCTTCATAGGTGCTCTTTAGAGATAATTCAATAGGAGAAGAAGCAATTGAGAACCTAGAAAGTCCTTTTAGGAGCTGCTTCTATGTGAAATTGAGGTAATCGGCTCATTTTGGCTCAGCTACACATCTGCCTCAACTGAGGATAGGGGCGGATCTTTGTTAGGGCTGAGGAGGGCCACGACCCGCCACAAAAAAAATCTTGTGAAATTACTATAATACTCATGCTTTTTAACAAACAACTACTAAGTATACGCATGTTTTGCGAATATATGACAAGCAAAGATGGTGTGTCTTAGTAGTTGAGGATTCTCGCTAAAAGGCGCCTTTGCTAGACATAGAACTCTTGACCTGGAGGTTGCAAATGAATTACTTACCAATAAGCTATAGTCTTGCATTCGATTAGTTATAAGAAAGTTAATATATATATATATATATATATATATACTAGGACACACTCCCGTGCTATGCACAGGGAGGTGATTAAGAGGTCTACATGCATATATTAGAAAAAAAATCCAAATTATATAAGGGGGAGGCATAAAAATACGCAAGACATATAAATAATACGAAGAGGCAACAAAAGCCCTTGGTGGGATGAAGTCTAGGCGTGTCCAAAAGCTATTGTGTCTTTGTGTGACATGATGTGCCTAGTTGGCAAAAAATAATATTTTCTTTCATGAGGAGATTGATACTCTAAAATATATTGAACGCAGAATTAAATATATTCATGGCGGGTGGATTACTTGTAAAGTAGGTAAGCCTCTAGATGTATCCATTCCGGATTGAATGTACAATCCACACGCTCTAGTGCGATGCACATGTTGTATCATAACGGGAGTGAATATGAATACAATCTATAGTCACACCATTCGATATGAGAGCGAGTGTAACCCCTATATTACATATGTTTTGCACTTTTAAGATCAAAGCGATACGGAATTCCAATTGCAATAAGGTATTTAGTAATTTGAATTAACAACACCAAAGTTCATTTTGTAAATAAAAGTTTTGCTCCGTGAAATCATTGTTGTCTACGACTTTTTTTTAAAAAAAAAGGGAAGGGGGGAATTTTTATTAATCAAAGTGGCAATAATGACCATTTTACAACTGTCCCCGAGGGGATTTGAACTCAGTACCTTGAGGATATTTGTCTACGACTTTTTAAAGTATCAATACTACAATTCCTTTTTGCAAGTATGTACAATTTTAAAAAATGATATTTATGTCAACATTAACAGTGGTTCGACCGTTAAAAATGGAACCAGTTCGATAATATACCATCGAACCAATTCAAAAGAAATTTGCGGTGTGCATCACAATTGATAATACTCGATATTTTGCAACCAAACGGGTTCAGTGGTAAACTATCGAACCGTTCTAAACGCACAAAAATAATAAAAACACAAAGCGTTTCATTAAGGGCATTGTGGGAAATTTTGGGGTTGGGTAGTTTGTGATGATGAGTAAGTGGGGGAGGGTAAATATATGTTGGAAGGGAGTGAGGATAGAAGAGAAAATGACTCAATGAGATATATAAAGTGGGTTGGAGTTTCATGGGTAATTAATAGAATTGCACATTGTTTTTGCTTAAACTACATATATGCCATCCAAAAATGAATGACAATTGGCGCCTAAACTTGCTAATAAAGTAGATCTTTTATTAATAAAGAGGGATGTGATTTTCATTTTCTGATAGCGTGTAATAGTGTGTTGCAGTTATCCCCTTTTCCACAAGATAGAAATTATACATGTTAGTCAGATAATGTTGCAACTCGTCGTTTACATACATCGTGAAACTAACAAATAATGTCTGAAGAAACGTTGTCCTCCCATCATATGTCAAATCGAAAAGGTTTAAATGACATTATACTCATCTGGATGAGTCACACGCTTGCTTGGCCCCTACACATAAAAAGTACTTCAGTTTATGTGTGGCCCAGCTAGCGTTAGTGTTTTTTATAAACCGCATAATGGGTATACATGACCATTATCACCCCATACATGAGGCAAATAGCCATTTGAATGTAAAAATTTAAAACACTAAATAGATGGCAACCAAACAATATCATACACATGTAATCCAAACCTACACATACATGAATTATGTCATTGGTATAAACTTAGATGGATTTTTTTTGTACCCCTCACATCCTCCCTCCCACCCCCATAAACGCTTTTATTCCATAAATACCCCTCATTTTTAAAATGAAAAAAAACTTTTAAAAAAATTCCCGAATTTACCTCACATGTAGGTAAATTCGTAAGTTTAAATGCTAACCAAATTTACTTCACTTATAAATAAATTTGTGAAGAAAAAGGATTCCCTAATTTACCTCACAGATAGGTAAATTCGGTTAGCAAAAATGCTAAACAGATTTACCTCACTTATAGATAAATTTGGGAAGAAAAAGGATTCCCGGATTTACTCAAAGATAGGTAAATTCGGTTAGCAAAAATGCTAACCGGATTTACCACACTTATAGATAAATTTGGGAAGAAAAGGATTCTGATTTACTCAAAGATAGGTAAATTCGGTTAGCAAAAATGCTAACCGGATTTACCTCACTTATAGATAAATTTGGGAAGAAAAAGGATTCTGGATTTACCTCTCACGGATAGGTAAATTTGGTTAGCAAAAATACAAACCGGATTTACCTCACTTATAGATAAATTTAGGAAGAAAAAATATTCCCTGATTTACCTTACAGATAAGTAAATTCGGTTAGCGAAAATGCTAACCAGATTTACCTCACTTATAAATAAATTTGGAGAGAAAAAATGATTTCCGGATTGTTTGCTGGTGATTTTAGCAAACAATCACTAGTTTTCAATATCGAGACTGCGAGATCAAACTAGAAAATCTCTTTGACGATTGCCATTTAGTTTTGTGTCTTTCGCGTACGTAAGAACACTAAATAGTAGAAAGAAACGGATTGAAAACAAAGTAAAAGCAGTAAATGCAACAAAAGTGAAAAGAAAGTAAAAAATTGCATTAATTGAAAGAAGAAATGGTTCACCAACACGTACAATGTGTCTGTTTCACTCGTATTTCGCTTTGGCTTGGAAGTTGAGTTTCTCAGAGCTCTTGTAAAATGTGGTGACCCTGATTTTCTATTACAAAGGAGTATTTATACTCATGGGAACAATCGTGGGAGAAACGGTAACTGCCTCCTAAAAATAAGGGAAAGTAACCGCCCACTCACTGCTGCTCTGCACGTTTCGACCAACCCATTGTCAACCGCTTGGCGAAGTGTTGAACCCAGCTCTGTCGAAAATTTAAGCCCTCTCTTGTCGAAGGTTTCCTGCCTTGCTTGCATCATAGCTTTGAGAGCCAAGCTTGTCGAAGCTCACTTGCATGTCTTGCACTTGCATACCTTTTCTGTCGAATTGATGGAGTATTGACTTGAATGTTGACCTGTGGTCCTCACAACATCATTAAATGTGAAGTCAACCCTATTTAAAGCTTCATTTAATGTACTGTCGAAATTTTGAGGTAACAGATTGCCCCCCAAAAAATGCTTTTTCGACGGAATAGGAAATGAAGGTAAGAAAGGGCATTTTTGAATATCGCGCGTAGCGGTCATTTTTACCGCCTTTTGCACTTCAACAGTGGTCGAAAAGATAGTCATCATGACTTGCACAGATAAAGTAAACCGTTTCATTGGCACACGTTCTATGGTAGGTGGGCCATCACGTCTCTCAAGCGTTGCAAACGTGTGGGCAATGGTGAACGTGCCAATAACTGTTGCTTCCAAACATATATAAACGGCTAGAACCCTTTCAAATCCCTTTTTACTCATTTGTATTTGTTGCCCCCCCAATTTTTGGTGTTGACAATAACGTCGAAGGGGTATCATTGTAGAGAGAGTCCTCTGAGATTAACTTATCTTTTATCTCAATTAACTCTTCGAGGCTTTGCTTTGACACTTTGTAGCCTGAAGCAATTTGCGCCAACTCATTTGCCACATGATTTTCAATTCGTGGTAAATGTTCTAGGTGTACACATGTAAACCTTTTTAACAAAGTGTTGGCAACAACGAAATATTTAACAAGGTGTTCATTGATGCATTTATATTCTTTTGTCAACTGTTTGACAACCAATTGAGAATCACCTTTTACTTCGACATGACTCGCCCCAATTCAAGTAGAATTTTAAGGCCCACTATTAAAGCCTCATACTCACTTCATTATTGGAGCAAGAGTCTCGAATTTTAAATTTATACTTCGTTGGAATGTTTTACGGAGAAATAATTAAGATTCCAATACCCACTCCATTTTATGGCTCGAGCCATCAAGTATAGTTTCAAGGACGTATGTCTAACGAATGTATTTCATATTCGACAAATGAGTGGTCTACTATGAAATCAAGAACCACTTGTCCTTTGATTGATCTAAGAGGTTGATAGGTTAAGTTATACTCTAGCAAAGCTAAAGCCCATTTACCAATTCTCGCTATGTAACATTGGTTTTGATAACATATTCTTAATAACATCGAAATGGGAATAAACATAAACATCTCACGATTTTATATATTGCTTTAATTTCGCACAAGAGAAATACAAGCAAAGGCATAATTTTTCTATTGGACTATACCTCGTTTCAAAGATCAATCAAAACCCTACTAAGGTAATAAATGGGTCTTTCGACACCATTATCATCCTCTTGTGCTAACATGCTACCTATTGTGTTATCGGAAAGTCGCTATATACAATTTCAAAGAATTTGTTTCTAATAACAGCAATAAAATTGGTGGTTTGACTAAATAAGACTTGATTGCATCAAAAGCTTCTTGATGAACATGCTCCCACTTGAATTCATCTTCCTTCTTGATCTCAAAGAATGGCGAAAAAGCTTGTGTTTTGCCACTTAGATTTGAGATAAATCTTCAAGGAAATTGATTTTTCCCAAAGAATGATCAAGTTCTTTCTTGGTCGAAGGAGCCTTCGTTTCCATAATTGCTTTAGTCTTATTTTGGTTGATCTCTATGTCTTTCTTGTGTACTACAAAACCCAAGAATTCACCTGCACGTACACAGAAAGCACATTTGGTTGGATTCATTTTCAATCCATATTTCCTCATTCGTTCAAACGAACGTCGAAGATGGTCTAAATGACCAATTTCTGAGGATGACTTAACCACCACATCATCTATGTATATTTGCATAAAATCATCAATAAAATCATGAAACATAGAATTCATTGCCCTTTGATAGGTGGCACCAGCATTTTTTAAACCAAAGGGCATTACTATCCATTCATAAACACCCAATGCCCCTGGACATCGAAAAGCTGTTTTCGACACGTCCTCTTCAGCAATAAAAATTTGATTATACCCTGAGTAGCCATCTAGCATACTGAGATAATCAAATCCGCCACATGGAATCTATTAGCATTTTCGCATGGGCATAGAGTATTCATCTTTAGGTGTTGCATTATTTAGATCCCTAAAGTCTACGCAAACTCCAAGTTTTCCATTTTTCTTCATTACTGGGACAATATTAGCTAACCAATCGACATACCTGGCAGTTCTGATGAATTTGCTCTTGAACAGCCTTTCGATTTCTTCTTTGATCTTAGCCAATATTTGAGGAGCAAATCTTCTTGGCGTTTGCTTTACTGGTTTCTTCCCTGGTCGAATAGGTGATAACTCTATTTTATATAGAGTATTTCATATGTTTAAACTTAGTATTTGCTCTCTTTCAAGTAATAATAAAGAGTTTATATAGTATTTAGTGTGATATATGATATCTTGAGTGATTTGAATGGATATAGTTAGTTATAGGCCATTTTGGATATATTGTGGTATGTTTGATGTTTTGTTCAGCTGAGCTCAATGTCATCAGATCAATGCTCCGTGACCGATCCTCGCATCAATTCTGCGCAACTTGGTGAATAAGCACTGTTTCATATGCATCCACATGCAATGTGATGACCTCCTACTTGCTTCCCGATGCCATCCAACAATGTATAGTAGGCGCTACCATTCACACATAGCTATAGGCATAGCTTTGAAGAGTCATCAACATAGGGACACTTGTTCTAACACCATGGAACCACCCTATATGATTAAGTCAAAGATTGCAACATGGATAAACCTCTGAAAGCAACTACAGCTATCATCCACTCAAGATGACTTCAACATGAAGGAAGGAAGCACCTCACTTGAAGGCTATAAAAGGACCTCACATCTTCATTTGGAAATATATCACAATCCATAAGTTAGATCAAAATTTCAATATACATAGTTAGTTTTTATATTTTTAGAGGAAGAGGAAGGAATTGACAAATCCTCCTTTACTCATTTTCATAGTGTTTGTATAGTGCTAAGGAGTAATGCTAGTGCATTGCTAGAAGACTTCATATAAAGGTTTTCAACATTTGTAACTTTACTCTTGTTGTTTCTCTTTAGTGATTTCTATATATATAAACATGGTCTATTCAGTTTATATATATCTTGCAATGTCTCTTGTTAGCTAAACCTTTCTTAGTTGGAATGTTCTAATCATTTAATGAGCTTTTAAGTAAGTATGTTGCATGTATGTATGTTTGTACTTTAGTTCTTGCTTGATAATATTTTTATTACTTATTTTAAACTTGATCACTTAGAATAAGTATGAATTGTAAATGACCAGACATGGCTTACAATTAAGAACTCAAGAACTAATATGGGTGAGTGTTTTATATAAAGAAAACTTTGTGAAAACCATGCTAAGTCCTAGACATAGGATAGTATAGTCCATAGGATAATTGTGGGTACTTAAAATACAAGAGTGAATTCACTTAAGCAAAATGATACTTGTTAGGAGGCAAGATTGGCACCGACACCCTTTCTTTCTTGCATAGAACAAGGATCATAAGAGCTGTAATGAAACTCAAGAAAGTGACCGAAAGGCACATAGCTAATGCAACAAAGATTCAAGGCAAACCGCATCACACATCTTGCATCATACTCTTTTAAGTAAATTACTTGATGAAGACATTCCAACTAGCTTTTCTCTTTTACACTATCAACATTCTTTCTTTGTTTTCTAACTTAGTTGTGATCATCAAAATCCAAAATTATTTTATTACTTTGTGACTTTGCACTATATTACTTTATATCATTTAAAAGTGAGTTTTTCAATCTCTGTGGGTTCGATCTTTTACTACTTGTTTTTGGACACAGTGTATACTTGCACTCAAGTGTATGTGGCATATTCCACACCACCAAGTTTTTGGCGCCGTTCTGCGTGGGATTGAAGTAAATTCTTTTAAAATTCGATATTAAGTAATTTAGTGTTGTATATAAATTCGGTTTTTAGTTTTCACAACCACGAAAGACATGGTACTTAGTATATGTCTGTAACTGTAAAATGTAGAACTCAGAATATAGTTTAGATTTAGAAATAGAAAGAAAATTCAGAGATTGCTAAGACTCCAAAAAAGCAGAATCAACAAGCTTGCAACATGTCATTCGCTGAAGAACAAAGCTCAAGGCCACACTCGGTGAGAGGAGGCCCCGGATCACACATGCTGCCATCAAGAAGAAGTTCATAGAGAAAATCTCATCCACATGGATCACATAGGTATGATTAATGATAGAGATAGACCTATGAGGATTATGCTCGATTTGATCATCAAAACATGCAAACTAGCATAAACAGACCTCATATTGATGCCATGCATTTTGAATTTAAACCTATGATGTTTCAAATGCTTCAAACTATTGGTCAATTTGGAGGATCTCCTCATGAAGATCCTCATTTGCATTTAAGGCAATTTCTAGAAGTATGTAGTAATTTTATTTTACACGGTGTTAGTGAAAATGCATTTAGATTAAGGTTGTTTCCATATTCTTTGAGAGATAGAGCCAAGGCTTGGCTAAATTCTTTAGAACCTAACTCTATTCATTCATGGAATGAAATGGCTGAAAAGTTTTTAGGAAAATATTTCCCACCTATCAAAAATGCCAAAGTTAAGAAATGATATTACATCTTTTAGACAAAAAGAGTTTGAATCTTTATTTGAAGCATGGGAAAGATGGAAGGAACTTTTAAGAAAATGTCCTCATCATGGTTTACTGTTATTATTCAAATGGAAACATTTTATAATGGTTTAGAACCTCAAACTAGAATAATGCTTGATGCATCATCCGGTGGAGTGTTATTAAATCATCATACAATGAAGCATGTGAATTAATTGATAGAATAGCGACTAATAGCTCTAGTTGGCCTACCGAGAGGGTAAGTGCCCAAAAGAAACCATCGGGGGTGCATGAAATCAATGATATATCCGCTCTATCCGCTCAAGTAGCCACTCTAGCTAATTTGATGAAAAACTTCACTACGGCAATGCTATCAAGCATCTAATGCAGTTGCATCACCAGACAAAGATCATGCAAAGAAAGAGAACAAGTACCTCGTGCACACCTAGTTGTGTGTACCTTGTGGAGGAGGTCACTTGTATGAGGAGTGTTCTAGCAACCCTATCTCTGTAAATTATGTAGGTTATAATAGGAATAACAACCCTTATTCCAACACTTATAATCTGGTTGGAAAGATCACCCAAATTTTAGATGGAGCAACAACGGTGCACTCGCACTCTAGAACCGCTCCAACTACACAAACCAACCCACCAGATTCCCACTCAAAATAACCAAAGAAACTCTCAACACTACCATCGATAATTCTCTAGAAACCATGCTTAAAGCATTCATAGGTGAATCTAGAGCGCTAGACAAACCCAAGATGCTTCCATCAAGAACTTAGAGAATCAAGTTGGTCAATTAGCCACAGCTCTGTATCAAAGGCCACAAGGTGCCTTACCTTCAAATACTGAAGCTACACCTTCTCAAACCAAAGGAAAAGAGCAAGTTAAGGCTATTTCATTGAGAAGTGGTAAGGATTTGGTAGAGTTAATCGAGAAGGAAAGTGTAGAAAAGGGAGAAAAAGCCAAAAAATCAAAAGAAACCAATGCAGAAGCATCTAGTGCTCCTGCATCACAAGAAGTTCAAAGTCCACTACCTAAGTTAGTACTGAATACCCTCCTCCTCCTTACCCTCAAAGAGTGAAAAAAGCACATGAGGAGAAGCGGTTTGGTAAATTCTTAGAGGTACTAAAACAATTACACATCAATGTTCCCTTAGTAGAAGCCTCCAACAAATGCCAAATTATGCAAAATTTATGAAGGATGTGCTTACTAAGAGAAGAAGATTAGTGAGTTTGAAACAGATTTGCCATGATGAAGATTGTAGTTTGCTTATGCAAAATAAGATCCCTAGGAAATTGAAGGATCCAGTAGTTTTACAATTCCATTTTCTATAGGAAAATCCTATCTTAGTAAAGCTTTATGTGATTTAGGTGCAAGCATCAACTTGATGCCTAAATCTATTTTTGACCCGATTAGAAATAGGAAATGCAAAACCAACCACCGTGACACTTCAATTAGCCGACAGATCAATAGCCTATCCTCGAAGGTATCATAGAAGACATCCTAGTTAAGATAGACAAATTTGTATTCCCTGTAGATTTTGTTATCCTTGACTTTGATGCAGATAAGGAAGTGCCTATTATCCTAGGAAGACCATTTTTAGCAAATGGTAAAACCATAATTGATGTGCGAGTAAAGGTGAACTCACTATGAGAGTGAATGATCAAGAGATCAAATTCAATGTAATGAATGCTATGAAGTATCCTTCGGAAGAAAGTAAGAAGAGTGTTCATCCTTATTCTCTCTAGATCAATTGGTAGAAAAACAATTTTACAAGCAAGATGATCACTTAGCCAATGCAGATGCATTAGATGCAAATTTGCATTGCTAGATCTTGAAATACTAGAAAAGAGAATCGCCAATA
The DNA here is from genome assembly GCA_020916435.1 of Oxytropis ochrocephala. NCBI lineage: Eukaryota > Viridiplantae > Streptophyta > Magnoliopsida > Fabales > Fabaceae > Oxytropis > Oxytropis ochrocephala. The sequence goes on along the minus strand of CM037093.1, from coordinate 36,484,337 downwards.
GAAAACTCTTGTAAGGAAGTATGGGCTAGGACTTATGAACCACTCAATCTTGAGGATCCAAGTCTCAAGAAGAACTTACCTCAATAGATCAACCTCCTAAGTTAGAATTGAAGATATTGCTGAACACCTTAAATATGCATTCTTAGGAACAAATAAGACTTTACTGTTATCATTGCTTCGATTTAACATCAAAACAGAGAGTGATCTCATTAGTACTCTCAAGAAGCATACCAAAGCTATAGGTTGGCAAATGGCAGATATCAAAGGAATTAGTCCTTCTATATGCATGCACTGAGTCATTTTGGAAGAAAATTCCAAAAACAAAGATAGAGAGTCAAAGAAGACTAAATCCTATCATGAAAGAGGTTGTGAAAAGGAAATAATTAAGTGGCTAGATCTTTGGAATCATATACCCATATCGCATGCGGTGCTTGGGTAAGCCACGCCCAATGTGTACCAAAGAAAGGGGTGTGATGGTGATAGCCAATGAAAAGAATGAGTTGATACCAACAAGAATCACACAGGTGGAGAATCAGATGGATTACGAGAAAACTCAACAAAGCTACCAAAAAGGATCACTTTCCTTTACCATTCATAGACCAAATGCTAGATAGATTAGCGAGGGGAAAGAATTTTATTGTTTCCTAGATGGCTACTCAAAGCTATAATCAAATAGCCATTGAGCCTAAGGATCAACACAAAACCACCTTTACATGCCCTTATGGTACTTTTGCTTTTAGGAGAATGCCATTTGGTTTATGTAATGCACCGCTACATTCCAAAGATGCATGATGTCTATATTCTCAGATTTCATTGAGCAATCAATGGAAGTATTCATGGATGATTTTTCTATCTTTGGAGAAACATTTCAAGTTTGCTTAACAAACTTGGAACAAATTCTCAAGAGATGTGAAGAAACAAATTTAGTTTTAAATCGGGAAAAGTGCCATTTCATGGTACAAGAAGGCATAGTGCTAGGACATAGGATTTCAAAGAAAGGTGCAGAGGTAGACAAAGCTAAAGTTGATGTCATTGAGAATCTACCACCACCCAATACAATTAAAGGTATCGGGAGCTTCTTAGGCCATCTTTGGTTTCTATAGAAGGTTTATCAAAGACTTTTCAAAAATCTCAAAACCATTATGTATGCTTTCGCAACATGATGTAGAATTTATCTTTGATAACTTTTGTATAGAAGCCTTTGACAAGCTTAAAAGGCATTGGTAGTGACACCAATTATAGTAACTCCAGCATTGGAGCAAAGCCATTTGAATTAATGTGTGATGCTAGTGACTTTGCAAAGAGGAGCGATCTAGGGCAAAGGTATGATAAGGTCTTTCATTCCATATATTATGCTAGCAAGACATTAATTGAAGCTCAAGTGAACTACATCCACAGAAAAGGAATTATTAGTCGTGTGGTCTTTGCATTTGAAAAATTCAGATCATACTTAGTTGGCACTAAAATTATTGTCTACACCGATCACTCGCCATTAAGTATCTAATTTCAAAGAAGGATGCAAAGCCAAGGTTTGCTAAGGTGGATTTTACTCCTACAAGAATTTGATCTAGAAATTAGAGACAAGAAAGGAGTAGAAAATCAAGTAGCGGACCATTTATCAAGGATTGAAGGAGAATCACTTGGTACACAAGGAGAAGAAATCAAGGAGAGTTTTCCGGATGAGAAACTATTAGCAATCACAATCAATGCAAAACATGAAACTACATTTGCTATAAGCAATGCAGAGCATCAAATGCATCGCACCATGGTTTCTTGATATTGTCAATTTCCTTGCAAGCAAAGTAGTACCAAGTGAGTATGACATATCAACAAAGGAGAAAGTTCTTCCACATGGTTAAACAATACTATTGGGATGATCCATTCCTTTACAAGATGTGTCCCGATCAATTAATAAGGAAATGCATACCGAAGAGGAGCAACAAGCGATTGCTTCTCGCATTGCCATTCTCGCACCTTATGGAGGACACTTTGGAAGCACTAGGACAGCATGACTAAGGTATTACTGATGCAGTTATTTTTGGCCTACTTTATTTAAAGATTCATATTTATTGGTCAAATCATCGTGATAAATGTCAAAAGAGCAGAAATATTTCGATAAGCATGAAATGCCTAGAACAAATATTTTAGAAATTGAATTATTTGATGTTTGGGGCATGGATTTCATGGGACCTTTTCCACCCTCTTTTGGCAATTTATATATCTTAGTATTTGTTGATTATGTATCCAAATGGGTAGAGGCAAGTAGCATTACCTAATAATGATGCTAAATCGGTGAGTAATTTTCTTCAAAGAAATATATTCACTAGATTTGGAACTCCTAGAGCTATCATTAATGATGAAGGTTCACACTTTTGCAATAAGATCATAGAAAACCTTCTAGCTAAGTATGGAGTTAAGCATAAGATAGCTACTGACCTACCATCCTCAAACTAGTGGACAAGCGGGCATTATCCAATAGGAAATTAAGAGAATGCTAGAAAAATGGTAAGTCCAAATAGGAAAGATTGGTCTTTACATTTGGATGATGCTTTATGGGCATATAGAACTGCATTCAAAACACCCTTAGGAATGTCCCCTTACAAATTAGTCTATGGAAAAGCATGCCATTTACTGTAGAATTGGAAAACAAATCCTATTGGGCTATCAAAAAGCTCAATTTCAATTTGAACAAGGCGGTAAAAGAGAATGTTAGAGCTTGATGAGTTAGAAGAAATTAGGCAAACCTCTTATGAGAATGCTGAAATCTACAAAGCTAAGACTAAGAAATGGCATGACAAGAAAATTCTCGTAAGAGAATTGAAAGAAGGAGGACTAGTTACGCTATACAACTCTAGGTTGAAGCTATTTCTGGAAAACTAAGGTCAAGGTGGTCGGGACCATTTAAGTTGATAAAAGTTTATCCACATGGAGCGATAGACTTATTTGATAAATCCTCAAAATCTGTCTTCAAGGTGAATGGTCGAGAGTTAAAATGTACTATGGTGAACATGTGGTGAAAGACAAAACCACCACCCATTTGCAAAATCTCTAAGTGAAAAGAGGTAGTCAGTGACAAGACTCTTAAAACAAGCGCTTAATGGGAGGCAACCCATTGTTTTTAATTATTTTTGTGCAATTTTATGTTTTTAGTTGTTTTGCGTAAATGCAGAAACTAATGCAATTGCATCAAGTGCACCCGCATTGAGGAAAAACGTGCCTCGCATCGAAGATTATAAACTTGAAGAAAATTGGTTAAGTGTGAATTAAAAGGCTTCAGGAAGATCAAAGGAGGATAAGTGAGATTAATGACACATTGGTAGCCAAAGCAAGACACTTGGCAAGATGCATGCGCAAAGACGCAATGCTAACGGCTACCTAATAAATCCACTAACTTCCATCTTTCCGAAACATAAAGCCTTCATTGTTACGAATTACCCTTCATTCGCAAACTCTCACAAATTCTCTCATCTCGAAACACAAATCAATCTTCTCATTCTCAATCCAATCTTTTCCAAAACACACAAGCAATCAAAAACCTAGAAATTCATTACAATGGTGAAGAAGCAATCAAAGACAGAAATCATCAGTGAGCGGGCCAAAACTCCCCAAAAAGAGAAGAAAGCCATGCATGCAGGATCATCATCATCAAGGAAAAAGGAAAGCCAAAGAATCATCAATCGTAATCGATGACAATGTTCATCTGTGGAACATGCATCTAATGCCCGAGAGAGGGTATGATTTGAAGAAGGCAAGCCCATCATTCATGTCAATGATGGCCAATCTCAATTGGGACCACTTTGTGCTACCACGAGGAGGCTACATTGAAGATTTGGTAAGAGAATTCTATGTTGGCATCACACCACAAGAAGGAGCAGAACATTCCTACACTTCCATGGTGAGAGGTAAACTTGTACACTTCCATGCCAAGAAATTGAATGAACATTATATCTTTGAAATATAATGGGAATGAATTTGAAAATAGAGTGGCAAATGCCTTTAAGAAAGAAATGGAAGAAATAAGGAGTAGGATTGCTATACCAGGGTCTGTTTGGGAAAAATTCACACCTAATGAGATTAAGCTTAGAAGTAACTATTTGGTAAATGCATTAGGTAATTGGCATCTGTTCATAGCTAATTCAATTTTGCCTACATCACATACATATGCTATGACCAAAGAGAGATTGATCTTGTTAGATACAATTCTCTCTGAAGGACATGTAGACATAGGTAGATTGATTGCTAGGGAAATTCTTGCATGTTCAAATAAGTCAAAGGGATTTTGTTTTCCCTTGTCTTATTTCTTGAGCTATGCATGAAAGAAGGAGTCCCTATTGCTGCTAATGAACAAAGAAAGTTTCCCCCTGGTAATTTAAGTGCTGAAGTGAAGGAAAAGTTGAGAAATGTAAGAGGCCCTGCACCTGCAATGCAAGAGCATTACATGCAGAAGCAGAGGGCTGTCTGGAAATTTCAAAATGATCAACATGACTGGCTTCAATTGGTTTTTGACAAGATCTTTGATCTTGTGGGCCAAGTGAATGCCCCTGAATTTCCAAGTTGGGTATTGAGATCTGAAGGTGAAGAAGAAGAAGAGAAAGAAGTTGAAGAAGAAGGGAAAGGAAAGGAGAAGGTAGGAGAACCTAGCACTAAGAAGAAAGTGGCTAGGAAACAATACAAAGTCTGAGAAGAAGGTTGTGGTAGAACACGTAGTTGAAGAATTGTATGATTAGAATCAAGCCGAGAGTGAGGAATTGAAAGAAATGGATAAGGATTTAGAAGAAGAAGAGGAAGAAGAAAGTGATGAGGAAATTGATGAAGAAGAAGAGGAACAAGCTAGAGGTGTGATCTTAGAGGAGATTGCTAGGCAGAAATATGCCAAACAAACTTCTGCATCAACCCAACCAGGAACACCTATCACTTCACCAGTAACCAAATCACCCATCATCTCACCAAACCAAGAATCCTCCTCCATTCCAAAATCACCATTACCCTCCTCAATGATCCACCGGTCCTATCACAATCACCACCACAAACAACCCCTCCACCACCTCTCCAAGAAAAGAAACACAAGAAACAACTCACACGGAAGAACCAATCTCGAGAACAAACCCCCTGTTATGCCAATGGACCAAGCAAGACCTTCTAACCCAAGCAACATTATTTCAAATGTTGTTTCGCTCTTGAAAAAGAGATTTTGAAAGAAAAGAAGAAGAAGGACTCGATAAAGGAGATAAAATTGAAGAATAAATGCGCAAAGGAGACAAGAACTCAAACTGTTGAGATGCGAGTGATGCTCTGCATCACTCACGCTGCATCACAGCATAACAACAAGCGTGTGCATGATGAAGCAACAATCAAAATGGTTACGGAAGAAATGCAAAAGAGAGAGAGGATGCTCTGCACAATACTCAAAAGTTCTTCAAGCAACTGCAGGAAGGCGAGGCAAAATTAACACCAAAAAGGAAGAAGTCGATGCGATCAAGATCGATGCACTGCATCGATTCTGAGAACCAATTCCCGCAACTACACGAAGTAGGAGGTGCATCCGCACCTCTGAAGCAACACCTAGCAAGCCCAAGGAGAAGAAGCGGAAGGTGAAGCACACTCCTCCATCCAGCAAAGCACGAATTAGGAGTGGAGCCAAGAAATGAGTATCATTTACATGTTTTCACCTACAACCGCTATATGCTTGTTTTGTTTTCGAACTATTTCCCTGGTTGTACTAATCCCTTTCCCTATTTTTGAACAAATGATTTGTCTGTTTTTGAACAAATTGCGGTGAGGACAACTGCAACCCCTTAAGTTTGGGGGATTTGCATGTTATGTTATGTTTTTATCTAATATGTTGTGTGTTTAATTAATATGTTTTAGATAGTAAATATATATGTTTTAAAGTAGTTTTTAGTTTGTTTAAATATTAGATGTACTTAACAAAGTAGTATCTAAATATTTTTAGAAAAGATCAGTTTTTCAAAAATATGGTGAAAGCCCTATGGATGGAAATTCAAATGATGAAAAAGAAGCCTTATTTCTCAGAAAAACCAAAATTATTTTCACTTCAACACTTCAAAACTGAGTTTGTGAAAAGAACCTTGCTATTTAAAAGATCAATCTGATGCAAGGGGAATTTTTGGTAAGCTTAGGTCAAAACAAAGCTTTACTAAAAAGAAAGAAGAGCTTAAAGAATTAAGTTTGGGGGTGTTTTATGAAAACAAAGGCTGAATTTCAAAAGTGTAAAGAGTAAACAATGTAGAAAAAGAAAACAAAAATGTGGACAAGCCATATCCTCGAATCTTTTGAAACTATACTGTGTTTAAGTACATGAATGCATCCGGAGGTCAAAGACACTGTGCCATGCAGAATAAATGTATCCGGAGGATAGTTCAATAAATCGAACTCGTAAGCAAAGTGCAAAGAAAAAAATATATGCATATGGAGGTCAAAGACTGTGCCAAAGTGCATTTGCATCCGGAGGTCGATGAGGAAGGTATGAGCTAGAAAAGAAAAAGCATCATCGGCAAATTTGCATCAATGTAAATCGTGCTTGAAGAAAAAGCAAAATCTGAGAAAAAATCAATGCATAAAAACACTTCAAAGAAGTATTGCATTTACACAAAAAGATCCACACAAAAAATAGAAAAATTGCATTGGCTCAAAAGCTTTGAAAGATTCAATCAAGTCCTTTGAAATTAGAACTCCCCAACACTTGAGAAAATTTTGTGAGTCTAAACTCTCTTTTGAAAAATAATTTTGGTGTGACCAAAGATGAACCAATCCTTTCAAAGGCTAGGAGGAAATTTTTTCACTTAGTCTTGGAACCAATCTCAACTCAGTGGGTTCACACACACACAAAAGAGTTTGAATAACTTTGGTGGTTTTGAAGAAATAAAGGCACAAGAAAAAGTTGTTGATGAAGTTCATAGGGAACTCCTCATGAAAATCCAAATCAAACTGATCTATCTTCTAGAATTTTTAGTTTTTTATAGTTTGTCTTTGTCATTACTCATGACAAGCAATGGTTTAAGTTTGGGGGTGTGATAACTCTATTTTATATAGAGTATTTCATATGTTTAAACTTAGTATTTGCTCTCTTTCAAGTAATAATAAAGAGTTTATATAGTATTTAGTGTGATATATGATATCTTGAGTGATTTGAATGGATATAGTTAGTTATAGGCCATTTTGGATATATTGTGGTATGTTTGATGTTTTTGTTCAGTGCAGTCTCACGTCTTTATCGCATCAATGCTCCCCTGACCGATCCTCGCATCAATTCTGCGCAACTTGGTGAATAAGCACTGTTTCATATGCATCCACATGCAATGTGATGACCTCCTACTTGCTTCCCCGATGCCATCCAACAATGTATAGTAGGCGCTACCATTCACATAGCTATAGGCATAGCTTTGAAGAGTCATCAACATAGGGACACTTGTTCTAACACCATGGAACCACCCTATATGATTAAGTCAAAGATTGCAACATGGATAAACCTCTGGAAAGCAACTACAGCTATCATCCACTCAAGATGACTTCAACATGAAGGAAGGAAGCACCTCACTTGAAGGCTATAAAAGGACCTCACATCTTCATTTGGAAATATATCACAATCCATAAGTTAGATCAAAATTTCAATATACATAGTTAGTTTTTATATTTTTAGAGGAAGAGGAAGGAATTGACAAATCCTCCTTTACTCATTTTCATAGTGTTTGTATAGTGCTAAGGAGTAATGCTAGTGCATTGCTAGAAGACTTCATATAAAGGTTTTCAACATTTGTAACTTTACTCTTGTTGTTTCTCTTTAGTGATTTCTATATATATAAACATGGTCTATTCAGTTTATATATATCTTGCAATGTCTCTTGTTAGCTAAACCTTTCTTAGTTGGAATGTTCTAATCATTTAATGAGCTTTTAAGTAAGTATGTTGCATGTATGTATGTTTGTACTTTAGTTCTTGCTTGATAATATTTTTATTACTTATTTTAAACTTGATCACTTAGAATAAGTATGAATTGTAAATGACCAGGACATGGCTTACAATTAAGAACTCAAGAACTAATATGGGTGAGTGTTTTATATAAAGAAAACTTTGTGAAAACCATGCTAAGTCCTAGACATAGGATAGTATAGTCCATAGGATAATTGTGGGTACTTAAAATACAAGAGTGAATTCACTTAAGCAAAATGATACTTGTTAGGAGGGCAAGATTGGCACTGACACCCCTTTCTTTACTGCATAGAACAAGGATCATAAGAGCTGGTAATGAAACTCTGAAGAAAGTGACCGAAAGGCACATAGCTAATGCAACAAAGATTTCAAGGCTGTTGCATCACATCTTTTGCATCATACTCTTTTAAGTAAATTACTTGATGAAGACATTCCAACTAGCTTTTCTCTTTTACACTATCAACATTCTTTCTTTGTTTTCTAACTTAGTTGTGATCATCAAAATCCAAAATTATTTTATTACTTTGTGACTTTGCACTATATTACTTTATATCATTTAAAAGTGAGTTTTTCAATCTCTGTGGGTTCGATCTTTTTACTACTTGTTTTTGGACAGTGTATACTTGCACTCAAGTGTATGTGGCATATTCCACACACCAATAGGTATTTGAAGTTCCACCACTTCTCGACTCAACCCAGGCATTTCGTTGTACTCCCAAGCAAAACAATCTTTGAACTCCTGCAGAAGTGAAATAACTTGGGTTTTGAAGGCAGCATCAAGGTGTGCACTAATATATGTTGGCCTTTTGATTAGGCCATCTCCCAAATCCACTTCTTCTACTGGATCTTGAGCTTGCATGCGCTTTGTTGAATCCCTGGGATCCTTTTCAAAGCCTAATGGTTCGTCATCATAAATGCAATCAAGTTTGTCATCTATGACTTCACCACTTTCTTCAGATGAAGCTATGGCTTCGACAACCATTGTTTGTTGAATTATTTCGGCTTCCAAAGCCGTTTTTACTTTATTCTCGGCCATGTAGGCCGTAATTCTATCCCATGCGTTGGGTGCTGACATCTAAAACTTTCTAAGAGTCAGTATCCCATCCTGTTGGGGGTAGAACACCCTCAGGATAGACACTTCCATCTTCCACCACTTCCTCTCCCAAACAAAACCATGTGTTGGGTACAATCGAAGCAGAGGAAAGCACATTGTCGGATGAGATGTAAGCGACTAGAAGATGTGCATGGCGCAATGTTCGCCATCTGCTTTTTCAAAATTCTCCTTGGTGACATTGTTTACGTCAAGTGAGGAAGTAGCTCTGATGCCTCGACATATTCCACAAGACCATTATCTTTCCACATCACCAACTTTTGGTGTAGGCTTGAAGGTACAGCGCCTACGCCATGTATCCACTCTCTCGCCAAGGAGCAAAGTTATAGCTTGCTTTGGAGGCTATGACAAAGAACATGGTAGTTCTCTTGACAAAGGTGCCTACTACTACTTCAACCTCGCGGCCCCCAAAGACTCGCCAGATTTGCCCTCATAATTGGTTAACACAATATTATGAGGCTTAAGGTCGATGTCGAACATCCCTATGGTTTCGGCATTGCTTGAGGCATCAAATTCACCGCGGCGCCTCCATCTACCAATATCTTATTGACACCCACGCCGTTAACCTTGGCTTGGACATACAGAGGCTTCAAGTGATGCCGCATGCTTCGTCGCCCGCCTCTCGAAAGTGGCCATTTGTTCTTCGACACACCCGTTGTTCATTACGTAGTAACAAAGCGGCTTGTGGTTAGCCATATCCTCGGTGAAGTTTTCTTTGACATCATTTGGGGATCGTGATGACGTCATATTCATCGGGTAGAATAGACACCACATTGCAAATGACATCAAAACTAGCTTCGAGTCTTCAAAATCAAGTGACGTCTTCATCCATGTCGAAGTCGAACTTTTCTTCCTCAACGATGGCGAGAGGAGGAAAGATTCTCTCCATTGCAGGCCTCCTTGGTTCTTCTATTACAATAGATTTACCCTTGGCCTTATTCCCAACCTTCACTTGGTTGGCAGCACCTATGTTCACTTTTGTATTCCCCACGGCTTTAGAAGTCATATTCTTAGCCGTTTTCGAAGTTCCTGGCATTTGCTCGTTAGAAGCAAGTATCGCTTTCTTCTTCTTGGCGTTGAAAGCGACGCCATTGGGTCTTGGTCATAGGATTTTTCCTTTGTAATTATTTTTGTAGTTATATTTCGTGACCTCGTTTGCCTTTGGCTTCACAACCTCAGCTTGTGGCACAACATTCCTATAGTGGTTACAACCAGCGTGTATCCACTTTTCGTTTGGAAGGTTAGCCCTTGGCACAAACGATTTGGCAGAGGCTGATAACACAAATTCTTTCTTGGTTGTGTTCTTACCAGCAAACTGTGGCTTGCTTGTTGAAGGTCTGTTCGAACTCTTGACCTTATAAGGAAGGTCCCCCCTCTTGAAGCTAAAGTTTGGCTTTTTGTCCAGCCATTTTCTTTTAAGAGGTTGTCGAACTCCGTATCCTTCGACACTTTTGGCGGCTTCCTTGTCGAACACAACACTACATCTGGGGCATAACATTACCTCAGAGTTCTTCAGCTTGCACCTATTAAGGAAGTCTATTAATTCTTCTTCAGCCTTGGGGTACACGAACTGTACCTTCTCTTCATACTCCTCCTGAGTAAGCTTTTGCACAGCATCACCCCTTTGCAATACACTTTTAAGCTTGTCAGTAGAAGGTTTGTGAGTTTGGGAGAACCTACCACCTTTGCATCAACCATGCTTATATTCATTTCAACAGGTTCAAAGATACATGGCTTCGCACGATGAAGTGGATCGTCAATCTGCATTGGTGCTTTGTTCTTTTTATCACCAAACTTAAGTCTCCCTTCTTCGATAGCCTTTTAACTAAGTCCTCTGAAGAGTACACACGGTCGGTTGTATGTCCCAAAAATTATGAAACTTACAAGAACCCTTTTTCTTCCTCTGCGCTCGAGAGGAGGTACTTTCGAGCCATTTGGCACTATTATTTGGCCATCGATTACTAACAAATCAAAGATCTCATCACATTTAGTAACATCAAAAGTGTATGTCTTAGGCACAAATCTATCATTTCTAGGCTCTCTGGGGTTATTCCCATTTCATGTGCCTTAATAATTTGCAAGCATAAGGAGGACTGGGCTTAAGTTCAACCACATCAATTTCCTCAGTTCGACATTATCAAGCGCGAAGTCGAATTCCTCATCAACATAGGCTATTTTCTCTTTTTTATGAAACCCCACTGAGTTTTCTTTTTTATTGAACTTATTCACTCTAGCCTTTTCCTCTTTAAGCCTTTCAACTTGTCGAACTCTATCGGCTAATTGGGCCATATCTCTCAAATGAGAAGTATCCAATTTCTTTCTAATTGAATAATCAAGGCCACCTGCGGCCATTTCGACAAGCTCATGTTCAGGCACTTTTGTGAAACACCTAGCCTTTAATAGCCTAAATCTATTCAAGTAGTCGTCAATAGCTTCAGGCACTTTACGTCGAACACTGGCCAATTCTTTAAGACTAATCTTCGACTGGCCCATATAAAACTGCTCATGAAAAGCCTTTTCTAATTGCCCCCATGTGTACATGGAACCAGGGGTGAAGTGGTAAACCACGTAAAGGCATTCTTAGTTAGAGAATTTGGAAAATATTTCATTTTCAAACTCTCATTTTGGGCTATATCCCCTGCCTCAGTCATGTAACGGGCAATGTGTTCGACGGTAGACTCATTGGTATCACCCCAAACTTAGTAAATTTAGGAATTTTCCAACCTCTTGGCAGTGCACTGCAATACATATTCACAATGGTGATATGAAATTTGGCCTATGTAAACCTACGTTAAGGCCATTCTGTGCCATTATGGTTTCTACCAAAGTGGCTATGTTATCTTGAGCACAAGCGTTATTTCGTTGCACTTGTCGAACAACTTCATCAGCGTTTTGGTTTCGATTTACCATAACTACTTCAGGGACATGGTTTCCCATACCTTGTTGTTCGCCTACAACCGCTTGGGCTTCGGCGATGAATCGATCTTTGTGGGGTATTAGGCGCATTATTCCCACAATTGGGTACTTGCCTATTATTTCCGTAGGAGCCCCAAAGAAATCGCAATCCTACCCATTTGATTTGCTAACATTTGGTAACTTGTATTGGTGTTCTGAATCAACGGATTGAAAACAGTACCAATTTGTTGGGTTAGCATATTAACCATATCATGATTACTCTCGTCTACTTGTTGTCTTAACGCCAACAAAGACGCGTTAGTTAATGCGGTAGGATTTCGACCAAGTGTGCTCTCGTAAGACACATGTGAAGGGAAAGGTCGAAGCGTGTGGCATTCCAAAGAGACATGCCATATACACCAAAAGGGTATGGTGGTAGACTCATATTCTGGAAACGTGTCTCTAAACTATTCCCTGTTGCAATATAAGGACTAGAAGGAAGTCCTATACTTTGTGGCAAAGACATAGATTGTGTCGACCCAACATTGGTCATCGACATCGTGGGAGCGTTATTGATGATATTCTTGGGGCCATTGTCCTGCAACAACACGACACTTGTAGAATCTATGGTTGTTCCTTGCCCTTGTGATACCACGGGGTTAGAACTAGAGGCATTGTTAGAATTGGTACGTACCATTCTACCACTCCTCAAGTGCATACAAATACACACACTTATAGAAACAACACAAAATTAATGGCAAAGGTCCCACCGGGCGTGCCAATTTGTTTGCAAAGTAAATATTGCATTAATTGAAAGAAGAAATGGTTCACCAACATGTACAATGTGTCTGTTTCACTCGTATTTCGCTTTGGCTTGGAAGTTGAGTTTCTCAGAGCTCTTGTAAAATGTGGTGACCCTGATTTTCTATTACAAAGGAGTATTTATACTCATAGGAACAATCGTGGGAGAAAGCGAGAATCGCCTCCTAAAAATAAGGGAAAGTAACCGCCCACTCACTGCTGCTCTGCACGTTTCGACCAACCCATTGTCAACCGCTTGGCGAAGTGTTGAACCCAGCTCTGTCGAAAATTTAAGCCCTCTCTTGTCGAAGGTTTCCTGCCTTGCTTGCATCATAGCTTTGAGAGCCAAGCTTGTCGAAGCTCACTTGCATGTCTTGCACTTGCATACCTTTTCTGTCGAATTGATGGAGTATTGACTTGAATGTTGACCTGTGGTCCTCACAACATCATTAAATGTGAAGTCAACCCTATTTAAAGCTTCATTTAATGTACTGTCGAAATTTTGAGGTAACACGGATTTACCAAATTTATCTATAATTCCAGAATTTTGTTGAATTCAGGAGTATTTTGGTCCAAAATGGGATTTATGGGAGTGGGAGAGAGGAAGGGGGTCAAAAAAATGCAACTTAGATTTGGAGCCAAAAGTGAACCATAAAGTGGATATTGTATTAATAGATAGGGGATATATATATATATATATATATATATATATATATATATATATATATATATATATATATATATATAATATATATATATATATTCATGTTTGCCATATAATATTATTGTATTTATTCATAGTTGTAATGTTATATAAAAATATTTTTTTTCGCATCTCTTATATTAAAACTAGAAATTATGAATCAATAGTTGATAATTTTCAAAAAAAAAATCATCATTTTAAAATTAAAATCAACTTAATTTAAAATTATTTTTTACAAACAACTTTAATCGAGTCAAATCAAAATTACTTTTTTAATCATATAATTTTTGTTTATAAATAATTATTAATTTATACTTATCTATTTTAATTGTATATTCTCAAGCTTCGCTACTACTCTTACGTGACCTTCCCTCTTCCCTCTATGTATCTCACTCGCACGCGTAACCCTTCTTCTCCCTCTCGGCCTCTCTCACGCTTGTCGTTTCTGCGTCATCGTTTCTGGGTTTTATTAGTACGGGTTGGGTCTATAATTACTCATCATCAGCGGTTTCTGCGTCATCGTTACTCGTTTGTCTTGCTTCGCATCACCATTGTTGCGTATGATTTGTTGATTGATTTTCTCTGCATCGTCCGATATCGCCTTCTCATCACAGCCGAGTTTCTTTAATTCCGGCAAAGCTTCTGAAGGTAAGTTTTTGCATTTATGTGTTTCTTTCATTCCAGCAAAAAAAATAAAAAATGCTTGGAAACTAAATTGGGCTAAAAACAACACTTGTGCCATTATAGACCCAACCCGTATTAATAAAACCCACCCGATCCATAGCCTGCCCAAAGCAGATACCCAAATGGATGAAATTGGGGCAACATATAAAAAACTTGCATGTCTAGTCTTAGTAAGGGCGACTCATGCAAGGATGTGTTTTTTTGGCCCTTGCTTTTCCCACACCCCGCCCTACTCACCACACACCCCATAACCCCCGAAATACTCAAACTACCCCTAATTTAAAAACACTACATCTCCCACTCTCCCTCCCTAACCCCTTCACACCCCCTCACTCTCACTCTCCCTCCCGAACCCTAGACCCCATCCATTCCTCTCAACCGAACTCTCACTCCCACCCTCCCTCCTCCATTCTCACACCTCCTCCATTCTCTCACCATTCTCACAGTCACTCAGTTTTCTCACCATCTCTTACTCTCACGTTGAAGCGCATAAGGTACTCACTGTCTCACTCTCCTTTTTTTCTTGCGATATTTTTTTTCTTGTTTATCGTACGGTTCGGTTGCAGGAAACCGAACCCATTTGGGGACGATGAATGTTCTAGCGAGTTCGGCTGAGGACTGCCTAACCAGTTCGATTAGGCGCCTCCGAACCGTCAATTTTTTTAGAAAGTTAAGATAAGGTAGGGTTGAGGGCTGTAGAACTAGTTCGGTTACGCGCCTCTGAACCGTCGTTGACAGAACCAATTTATGTTGTTTGAAATTGTTTTAATCTGTTTGTTTATTTTCTTCAGTTATGGCTAAGACGAGATGATGAGGACCTCCTAACTCAAGGAAAGGAAGCACGTAAAGGAGTGGTTACTAAAAGTAAATTAAGGAAGATTCAAGAGGACATGGAGAAGATGATTATTCCTTTGTTGGTTCCTATTGAAGGAGGATCTAATGAAGACAAAATTTACCAAGTCCTATTCATTAGTGACTAGTTCTTTATCAAAAAAAATATATTAGACTTGTTTTCTTTTCTATTTATAATTTGTAATAATTGTACTTTGATGAATTTTGTTTTAGAAGCCTAGTTTGTGCTCTAAGTCACATACAATGTGATTAGTAATTTAGAGTGGTGTACTTAGTAAAGTGCCAAAAGTATAAATTGGCCAAGTTGCTTCGTAAAAATCTGATTTTGTTGATATAGAAATTGTGATCATGAATCTCTTAAGTTTCTTAAAGGCCAAGGAAAATTAAATAAAAGGCCAGGGAAAATCAAATAAAAGGCATGCCAAGTGGGTATAGTTCTTGGAACAATTCCCCTATGTGATAATAAAACACAAGAAAGGCAAAAGCAATGTAGTTGTGGATGCCTTATCTAGGAGACATGCTTTACTTTCCTCTCTCGAAACTAAGCTTCTTGGTTTTGAACATTTGAAAGAACTATATGCTTGTGATGTTGATTTTGCCAATATATATACATCTTGTGACCATGGTGCATTTAAGGGGCATTATAAGCATGATGGGTTTCTTTTTAAGGGAAGTAGACTTCGGATTCCTAAATGTTCTATTAGGGAATTTTTAGTATGAGAAGTGCATGAGGGAGGATTGATGGGTCATTTTGGGGAGCATAAAACACTTGAAATGTTGCATGAACATTTTTATTGGCCTAGAATGAAACATGGTGTGTATAAAGTATGTTCTAAATGCATCACATGTAGAAAGGCTAAATCTAGGAGCATGCCTCATGGATTATATACCCCTCTCCCTATTCCCTCTACACCTTGGGTGGATATTTCTATGGATTTTGTGCTAGGTCTCCCAAATACAAGGAATGGTCGTGACTTCATTTTTGTAGTGGTGGATCGTTTCTCAAAAATGGCACACTTCATTCCATGCCATAAGGTGGATGACGCATGTCATATTGCAGATCTATTCTTCAAGGAAATGGTAAGACTACATGGGGTGCCTAGGACCATAGAGATCCAAAATTCCTAAGCTACTTTTGGAGAACTTTATGGGGTAAGCTTGGTACTAAGTTAGTAAGCTTGGTACTAAGTTACTCTTCTCTACTTCTTGTAATCCTCAAACGGATGGACAAACCGAGGTAACAAATAGAACTCTTGGTACATTGCTTCGATCTCTTCTTAAAAATAACGTGAAAGCTTGGGAAGATTGTTTACCTATGGTTGAGTTTGCTTACAATAGAGTCCCACATGGTTCCACTTCCCATTCCCCATTTGAGGTTGTGTATGGTTTTAATCCCCTTACCCCCATTGATTTGTTGCCTTTGACTATTAATTCTTCTATAATACATAGTGATGGAAAGGCTAAGGCCGAATTTGTTAAAAAGTTGTATGAAAAAGTCAAGGCTAAAATTGAACATAAGTATGAGACCTATGCAAAAAACTCCAATAAGCGATGAAAAAGGGATGTCTTTGAACCCGGTGATTGGGTGTGGGTGCACCTAAGGAAGGAGAGGTTTCATTCACAAAGGAAATCCAAGCTCCAACCTAGAGGAGATGGTCCCTTCCAAGTCCATGAAAGGAATGGGGACAATGCATATAAAATTTATTTACCCTGGAATTATGGGGTAAATGCTACTTTCAAAGTAAGTGATTTGAGCTTGTTTGATATAGGTGATGAAGAGCATAACTCGTGGGCAAGTTCTTCTAAAGAAGGAGGGTGTGATGAGGACCTCCTAGCTCAAGGAAAGGAAGCACATAAAGGAGTGGTTACTAGAAGCAAAGCAAGGAAGATTAAAGAGGACATGGAGAAGATGATTATTTCTTTGTTGGTTCCTATTGAAGGATAATCTAATGAAGACAAAATTTACCAAGTCCTATTCATTAGTGACTAGTTCCTTATTAAAAAAATATATTAGACTTCTTTTCTTTTCTATTTGTAATTTGTAATAATTGTACTTTGATGTATTTTCTTTTAGAAACCTAGTTTGTGCTCTAAGGCACATAGGATGTGATTAGGAATGTAGAGTGGTGTACTTAGTAAAGTGCCAAAAGTATAAATTGGTCAAGTTGCTTTGTAAAAATCAGATTTTGATGATATAGAAATTGTGATTTTTTTGAGAGCTAGTGTTTTCTCTCCCTAGGTTCTTGGAAGAACTCAAGATTGGATCTTATCAAGGGGCTACCATCTCCTTTGTGGCGAACACACACCGATCTTATCATCTATCCTTAAGTGTGGCGATATTCACTCCATCTCCATCTTCTTTCCTTTCCATTTTGTGAGTTTTAATTCTTTCATTGTTCTTAATTTTGTTGATTGAGTCAAGAAATTGAAAACCTAATCATGGAAAAGATCATAATATTCGAGATTATGCTTGAATTTCACATCACGAGAGTTGGCCATTCCCAGTCACAACCTGTGCCTCGTGAAGAGAGGATACCTCCTACGGTTTCAAACTGTAAAAGGAACGAGAATGCACGCGCTGTTGTAGTTGAACCTAGCAGGCCTAGGCATGCTCACCAGGCCCCAACAGTAGAGGAGGAGGATATAGGGCTTAACATTGAGTGTGATGCTCACCATCCGACAGCTGATCTTGCTGGTCCTGCTGTTGATGTTCCTGCCAAGCTTGTCCTGCTGTTGATATTACCTCCATCATGGTGCGAACATCATCGTCGCTCCGAATCTCCATAGCTAAATAAAGAATAGCCCCGTCCTCTCCATAACTGTGCTTGCAGTAACGTAAACAATTTACGTCTTTACGCCACTCTCCCTCTGGACGATCCTTCCGCTCTGCCTTTTCCTTCAACTGGGTGAATGTTATATCCTTATTCAACCTACAGAAGATACAATTGTGACATTATCTAGAGACAAAATGTGTTAAATATATAAATTGTAGGTGTTAATAGCAAATACTAATAATTGTTGATTAAATAAAATACAAGCACAAAGAAATTATTAAAATAAAATAATGATAAAAAAGAAAAAGGGACCACCGATTTTTCTTTTCTGACAAATCACTTATTGTTATTATTATTAACTATTATTACCAAAAGAATAAAAGGAAAAAAAACATGGCCGGTGGAAATGTTACAAAGTCACTTGCAGTAATAGAAAGGCAAAAATCATCACTTGCAGTAACATAAACATGACTTACTAAAATGTAATAAAGGATAAAAGAAGTTCACGCAGTAATAGATGAAAAAGTCTTTTGAAAACTCTCTTGAATTTGGGTGAGATTGTTTGATAGGTGTTGTGTTTGTAGATTGCACTTAAAAGTCCCTCAAAATTCATCTAATAAGACAATCCTTCAAAATCCTTATATTTTTTAAGTGATAGAAAATCTCAAATGAATACCACTAGATTTTGATAGACTCTTTAAAAAATCCTGAAAATCCTTATTGAATACTAGTGGATTATTTTTAAGTGACAGAAAATCCTGATTGAATACCAGCAAACTTTTTTACTCAAAAAAATGTTTTAAAATTCCGTGAAATCCTAAACCAGTACACAAGGAAGAAAGGTCTTAAGCTGCAACACTAGAGTAGTTATCAGTTGACTGTAAATTTTTGGTTCTAAAGTTAACCTTTTGAGATTACTAGCTGTGTATATTTATCTACGGTACAATTGTACAATCATGCCAAAAGACCAAATGGATGTGTAAATTAACAAGCATCTTATATTTTTCATCAATACTAAATTGATGCTTACTAAGTGTATAATTTTCTAACGGCTTTCTTTTTACACCCCCTCATTATCATTCCCACCCTCATAAATACCGTTTCGGACAAAAATGCCTCCAATAATAGTGAAAATTTCGGAATTACCTTAGAGAAGAGGTAATTTCAGTAGGTTGTTTGAGGTTTTTCGGAATTATAAAAAACTGAGGTAATTCCGGTTCACATTTTGTGGCCCGTGGACGGAATAAAGTGAAAAGAATTTACTTTAAAAAGATGAGAAAATAATTGACATCTTCATGTAAGATGAATGGTTTGTATCCAACGTGTCATTGCATCTCGAGTGTGAACCGAATTTACCTCTGAAAAAAGGTATTTCCGGAAATTTTTAAATTTAAAAAAACAAAATTTCGGAATTACCTTTTCTGGGGATAATTTCGGTTCAAAAATTGTGAACCGGAAATACCAAATTTCTGCGCTAAATCCGGAAAATTTACCTCCAAATTCCCAGAAATACATTTTTTTATGGTAATTCCGGAAAAACCAATAACTGTGGTGGGTCCGGTATGTTTTTTTTTATAAAATGTCAGGGGCATTTTCGGGTTTTTGGTATTTATGGGGGTGGAAGTGATAATGAGGGTGGTGGGAAAAAAAAACCTTTTCTAACCATCCAATTCCAACTTATGAAGGACTTACGTACATGTTCAATTTTGTTTAGGCTTAAATTAAATCTAACAAATAATGTGATCATCAAACCATTCATCTTACATGAAGATGTCAATTATTTTCTCATCTTTTTAAAGTATTTTTGAGTGGATACAAAGTAATCAAAACATACACAGTGGATACAAAGAAATCAAAATATATGTGCTCTGGAGTGAAGCAAAACAGGGAATTTTGTATTCTAATGGCCAAATATATTATAAATAAGGACCATTTTTATTTTGTTTTAGTGCATATCTACCGCTTACAAATTACTAGTTGTCTATCCTGACTAAAAACATAGCAAAATGCCAATTAAATGTATAGATTTCAAAATTGCCGTAGGACTAAAACACCCTAATATTATCGACTCATTAGTATTCTCACTTTTCTTGGGTGGAGCAAAAGCACAATTGTTGATACACCATTTTTTCTTTTGATGTTTTAGCATTTTTATTTTATTTCAAAACAATTGAAGTTTTAAGAAATCAAGATGTAATCAATAATATTGTCAAAAAAAAATCTAATTAATACTAGTTTTTTTCAAAACATACCCTTGGCGTTTCACAAGTGAGTTAAACCTCAATGCAACCACCGATGCTAACTCCAACTACACATGCTATCTTAAATGAGTACATTTTAGTCTAAAACATAAAATAGTTGTATGCATCAACTACTCCTTAATCCATGTTCCAAGTCCTAAAACATCAAAAGATAAAAAATGGAGGGAATAATAAATATTGTATTGGTATTCTAAAGTGATACATAATTTGAGACAAAGAAAAATGATAAACCAAACACTTAGGCTCTGTTTGACAAAAAGAAGCGGATAACGAATAAATTAGCAGATAGCGAATAAGCTAGCAGTTAGCGTATGAGGTAGCGGATTGAATTTAGGCTCTGTTTGGCAAAGCCGATCCGCTAGCTTATAGCGGATCCGCTAGTTGTAAGTGTTTGGCACAACTAGCTTTTAGTATTTTTTTTTCACTGGCTTATTGTAACACCCTATTAAGCTATATCTATTTATATAGTAAAACGTAATTGCGGAAAATTTTGAGAAAAATGAACCATATTTCTTTTTCGTAAAACTCATTTTGAAATTAGAAACCAAAAACCATTTATTCCTTTAAACATTATCATCAACTTTGAAATATACAGTACTTAACTAATAGAGTAATCACTTTCTATCTTAAAACTATATGCGGCTTGGCATGCCCATATAAATTGATTTGGATTTTGGTGGGAATAATTTTTTGGTATGTGGCATGATTTTTGTTGGTTCATTTTTTGGTTGTTTTTTTTTTCTCTTCTTCCTTCTTTGTTTCACTTTTTTTTTTGTTTCTTGCTTCTATTTTTTTTGTTTTTTGTTATTTCCTTTTTTTTTTTTACCATGTCATTGGTACGTAATTTTCATTGTCTTTGTCGATGACTAATCTACGCTGGGGAGTTTGGCTAACCACGAGTCTCCCATCCCAACTGAGTTTTTACGACATCCAAAGTTCTTTTTTTATATTTGAAGGTTTTCTTTTTTAATTTTATTTTTATATTTTAAAGTACTTTTGATCTCAAAATTTTTAGATGTTTAAATATGCAAATTTTTGGTGGAAAACTATTTAAGTTCATGACAAAACACATAAAGTGTGATACTAAATAATGTGATTTGGTGTAGTTGATGGGGAAAAAATCATTTTGTAACTAAATGTGTAAAGTGAAATGTTAAGCGGTGTGCTTAGGGGTTCTTTAGGGTTTAGAAATAAATTTAATTTTACCGATGACTAATCTACACTGGGGAAACTAGTTAATACGAGAACTCGGCTTTGTTTGGGCTTGTGTTGTTATCTTCTCCCAACAAAGTTTTTGTCACACCCAAGGTTCTTCTTTTATATTTTATGGTTTTGCATTTTTTTCTTTTTTATATTTTAAGAGGTACTTTACAATCTAGAAAAAATCTTACATGATGAAATATGAAAATTTTTGGTGAAAAAATGTTTAATTTCGTAAGAAAAAAAGTGATGTGAAATGCTAAACAATGTGCTTTGGTGTAGTTGATGGGGACAAAATTATTTTATCGCAAAATGTGTAACGCTAAATTTACTGTGATGTGTTTTGGGGTACTTTAGAATTCGAATTTTTTTAAGTCTTAAAATACTAGAAGTTTCTTCGTAAATAACTGGTTTGGTAAAAAATAATAAGTTTGTGACAAAATACGTAAAGTGCAATGTTGACAGTGTATTTTGGGGAACTTGAAGTGCATGAAAAAATTACGATGTTTAAATAAGCGAAGTTCGTTCCTCAATAATCTTTTTGATGAAAAAAATTCATAACAAAATACATAAAGTGTGATTCTAGGCAGTGTGTTTTGGAGTACTTTAGAATAAATAAAAAATTACATGTCCAAATTGGTATTTTTCTTCTTTATTTAGATAATTTCGCATCAACAAGTATTAGAAGCATTCTTAAATTTGTGTTTAGTTTTAAATCAAACCGTGCATGATCGACAGAATCCTACAACCGGCTTAGGACGGATCTATCAACCTCAAGAGCAAACTAAGCCAGAATAGTCATTCTTGATGGATTGTTGTTTATGTTACAACTTTTAAGCTGTTTGTGATATAACTTGATCTAATATGTGTGATTAGACTGTTGTTTTTGCTCCAACTTTAAGTTGTTTGTGTTATGACTTGATCTAATATGTTTGACTTTTGTCTTTAATTGTGATGTCTTTCTAATACTTATAATTTGTTTGATATTATTATTTACTATTGTTTTTGTTTAAAAGTAATTTATTTAATCAATAGTTAGACAACCCGTCCATCGGAGTCAATTGGTTTTTTTTTCTTTCACTTTGGTTTTTTTTTGTTTCCTTTCTTTTACTTTTTTTGTTACCATCTCATTAGTGTGCAGTTTTCATCGGCTTTAACGATGACTAATGTACACTGGAGAAGTTGGTTGACCACGAGTACTCGGTTTTGTCGGTGTGTGTGGTTATATCCTCCCAACAGAGTTTTACCGATGACTAATCTACATTTTTTTATATATTTTTATATTTTAAAGTGGGATGCTAAATAGTGTGCTTTAGTGTACTTGATGGGGGACAACATTATTTTGTAGCAAAACGTGTAACGCGAAATGTTAGATATTGTATTTTGGGTTACGTTAGTATTCAAAAAAAATTTAACTATTGAAACACTTCGTTTGTCAATAATCTATTTGATGGAAAAATAATTTGGTGGCAAAATACATAAAGTGTGATTCTAGGCAGTGTGTTTTGGGGTACTTTAGAATATTGAAAAAAAATTAGATGTCCTAATTGGTATTTTCTTCTTTATTTAGATAATTTCGCATCAAAAAGTATTAGAAGCATAATTAAATTGATATTTACTTTTAAATCAATCTCTGCATGAGACCTACGTACGTGTTTCACTTTTTAATTATGTTGTCTTCTTTTCTCTTTAATTATGAGTTAAGTTTTCATGTGTACATTTATAAACTGGGTATCCTCTACCCGCAACTCTAGAGACTAATCCCTCGAACCGGTAAGACGGTATTATGGGTTAAGTTTTTATAGTTACATTTGATGAATATGGATAATGTTATTATAGGTTGTTGTTTATTTTACAACTTTAAAACTGATTTTGTTATGACTTCATCTAATCTGTGTGAGACTGTTGTTTATGCTCCAAATTTAAACTGTTTGTGTTATGACTTGATCTAATATGTGTGACTTTTGTCTTTAAATGTGATGTCCTTCTAATATGTGTGACTTTTGTCTTTAAATGTGATGTCCTTCTAATATTTAGAATTTGTTTAGTCAAAAAAAATACTTAGATTTTGTTTGATGTGTGCACATTACGTTCCGCCAAACATTCAAGAGATGAAAAATACATAACAATGTGACCACATGGGTGTCCTTTGTTAAGGAAAAAAAGCGTGAGTAGGAGATTTTTTGAAATTGGAAATTGGTGACTCCCTTTGACTGCTTTTTTGTTGATATCATTAGGAAATCTGGTAGAAATAATTAACTGTAGTACTTACCTTTCTACTGAAACAATAGCCCTTGGCCTTTAAATATCCAAACTGTCGGATATTCATTAACAAATGTCTATGCTTTTGAACTATTTTAAACATACTTCTTATTATTATTCCTTCTTCCTATTTGTTTCATATCTAAGTTTAGGCTGAAAGAATTTTTACTTGGCCTAACCTATTCTTTGATTCTGTTGTGTATCACATATGCATGTCTTCAACAAACATTAACCCTTAATCTTCACAAACTGTATTTCTACTTGCTTTTATTCCAATGTGTTTTAATTAATCAACCGTTAGCCAACTCGTTCATCGGACGGATCGTGGGGCTAGTTTCCTTATGAATACAACAATACAAATTATCTCTCTATACAAATTGACTTTACATCATCAGAATTATATTTGTAAATTACACATCAACTTCTTTAATACAGAATATTAATATTGTATCTTCAATGCTCTCCATGTTGGTTAACTGAAAAAAAAAATGGAATTAAAAGGATGAGATAAAATCTCAGCGAGCGTTCCCAACACACACGCACCCGACACCTAACATGCAGTCATGCAAAAACGATTTTTCATGCGGCATGCGAAATCAACGAATACAAAACTATGCAATTAGCAAGCCAAACAAACACATCAACAACAACAACAACAACAACAACAACAACAACAACAAATCGATCCAATCAACATAGACACGAGGTCAGACCAAACTCAATCGCGCATACCTAAAGCAGGGGATCACAACACAATCTTCAATAGCCTCAACTCACTACAAGCACAGTCTAACGACGACGCCAACGACAATGAGAAATAAGACACTTCAACAACAAACGAACCAGAATACCATGCCCGAACATGATATCTTCCCGATAATGTCCGACTAACAACGACAGCGACAATAGAAGGATCGAGATACCATGCTCGATAACGCCCTACTAACAACGACAACAGCAGGACCGAGATACCATGCTCGAACGAAATACCTTGCCCGATAACGCCTTACTAACAACGACAAACGTAGGACCAGGATACCATGCCTGAACGAGATACCTTGCCCGATATTTTCCTACTACGACAATGACAAGCGCAACACTAGGATATCATGCCTAAACGGAATACCATGCCCGATATTTCCCTACTAACAACAGTGACAAGCGCAAGACTGGAATACCATGCTTGAACGGGATAATTTGCCCGATAACACCCTACTAACAACAAAAACCATGTAGCAGCAACAACAGTGACAACGAAAACAACAACAACAACAACAACAACCTCTATTGAAATGTCCTCAATAGAAAGACTAGGACCGAAGGTATTCATCATCAACTAAAGGATAATTTACCCTATAATCATCATCTCTAGTCGTAACTACGTCTCACAAGGATCTAGACCCTATTAGAATCTCTCATAGTCACTCTAAGCATCACACCATCACATCAATAGAGAAATCAACTCATACACACAACACAAGTAATTTAAGGAAACCCAACCAATCATTCACGAAACACGTTTCATCTATCGAGAGCAAACAACTCATCATGGCTCCAAACATAACCTTTTCACATGACAGGCAACACTTATATAAACATAGCATAGTAATGAATACATCAATTATATTGTCGCAACACATTCACAAACACATCAATCACAATTACATATTGTCACAAATATCATCATCAAGGACCAAACGTACTCACATTTAAACTATCTAGTTCATTGCTCCTACAATGAACACATAACAGGACTTAAAACACATTATACAATCAGTCCATTGCTTGTACAATGGCACTCACATAACACATAACAAATAACACATAAACAGAATCAGAGTATAATTTGGTACCCCACACGAGGGGGCATTCACTTTTGCCAAGCTTGAAACCATTAACGCGATTACTTGTTTCGAATGTACTCACGAACTATGCACCTGTAACTCATGGTGTGAATACCACAAATTTTGTTCTCGTTCCCAATCAAAGACCGTAGTGTGAAACACATCACCATCTGATCATCGAAGACATCAAAGACCGCACACAAAAAGGAATCATGTATTAACTAATGTGGTGACCCGTCCGATGGACGGGGCCAATGCTTAAGTTCTATAGAGAGAGGGGGCAATGGTTTAGGTTATATTAAAGACAAAGCTTAAGTTATGTGACATGATTATTATGAAACTAAAATCAAAATTTCAAATGGCATACATGTAAAAATAGTTATAGACTATAAAGATTATAATAGTTTTGTTATTTTATGAAATTTTTTAGAACGGGGATAGAAGTTATTGAGATGTTGTTTAAGTCAGGCTGTACAAAAAAATGAGCATATATTTGCAAAGATGAAAGTGCTTTGTAGTAGGACGATGAACAACAAATTGTCGAAAAAAAATAATTTGTGTTAAAGTTAGAGTACATGGTTAGCCCATATTAAACAATATTTCTGAACGCCAAAGTAACCTGAAGCACACTACCTAATGTCGTACTTTACGTTTTTTGACAGTAAATTATTTTTTGGTCTGACCAACCAAGTACTTAGAAACAAACTCCGAATATTTGTACAATCTAAATTTATTTCTGAATCCTAAGTGAACCCAAAAAACACTACTTAGCGCCACACTTTACATATTTTGGCTCAAAATTAATTTTAAATTTTGTTACAAAATTAACTTTTCTTAAATAAAATTCATTATAAAGGAATAAACTTCGCATATTTAAACAATTAAATTTTTTCAGACACTAAAGTACCCAAAAAGTATACTGCATAGTGTTACACTTTATATAAATTTGTTACGAAATTAATGTTTGATTCCGTTACTAAGAAATAAACTTCGCATATTTAAACAATTAAATTTTTTCAGACACTAAAGTACCCAAAAGGTACACTGTATAGCGTTACACTTTATATAATTTGTTACGAAATTAATGTTCGATTCCAAAAATTTGATTATGGAGGTACATTTTCTATTTAATCGTAAAGTACCACTAAAATATAAAAGATGAAAGAAGAGAGTGAGAGAAAGAGTGAGAGAGGAGAAAAGGGGAATAAAAATATGAACGGGAAAAGGAAGCAAAAAAAAGGGGGTGAGAAAGTTTGGAGAAGGAAAAGAGGGGGGAGGGGGGGGGGGTAGGGGGTGGAGGGGAAGGGTGGGGTAGAGGGTTTGGAGGGAAAAGGGAGGGAGGGAGATTTTGGAGGGAATTCTTGATGTAGGTCCCACATGGAGACTACATCAAGATGTATATATAAAGATTGGAGTACAAAATAAAATCAATTGAATAATTGCATTGGCGGACTACAAAAAATCAAGGTCGTTTATGAAAAAGGTTGCTAACCCAAAATGTACGCAACAAAGGTCACGGCGTAATTTTTCGTGACACAGCTACATAGTTTGAATATCTATTTGCACCCCAAATTTTCATAACGTTAGCATCTCTCACGGTTAACCCAATAACGAGCAAATACTTTTTGAGTCATCGTATAGAACTCCAACACGTACTACGATCATAGAGGAGAGGAGGGGAAGGACGATTCTGTGAGAGGGATTCAAGTAGGTGTTTGGTTCGTGCATAAGGAGCTCCTAGTGGTCAAAAATGGTAGAAAATAGTCTGATGGGGGCACTGGTGTGTTGCTGTTTGTGGCAAAATGAAGCCAATCAGTGAAGCTAAGGCTAGAAATGAAACCAGAGCCCAATTTCGAGTTAAAATGTCGAATTTTGGTGCTGGTCGTGGCGAGATGAAGAAGAACGTGATGAAGGAAGAAAATGGGTACGGTTCTCTTCTTTTTGCCGTAACTGTCGCGAGGAAGAAGAAGGAGTCCAGGGTGAGTCGAGTCAGGCCTAGTGGGTCACACATTTGGTTGAGTTATTCGCATGGGGTGAAGTATTTGCGTTTAGCAGGAAAATGGGGGTGTATGCGAGTAAAGAGTTCAAAACACAATTTTAAAACACTTTTAGAGTCCATTTTAAATATACATATCATTTTAACACTTTTATTACCCAAAATAATTTTTAGAATAAATAAAATTTCAAACACTAATATTTTATAAATAAAATAATTAAATTAAATGATAAAATCATATATTATCAACCGTGTATAAAATACATTTAAATGTCATTTCAACTACTTTTAACCACTCAAATACACAATAGATTAAAATACTTTTTATCAATTCAAAATAATTCGTAAGACAAAACATATTAAGACGATTATTATTCACGAAAATTGGGGTGTTACACTTATAGCGTTTTTTGAAACGTTACTTGAAGTAGCGTTTGAGCTTATAGCTTATAGCGTTTCATATTTTCTCTCAAATTTACCCTTATTACTTTAATTAAATTCCTCATTTACCCTCCATTAAACGAAATTCTCTCTCACTTTTAAGCATTAATTACAAATGTCTATTTACGTAATTTTATTTTTACAAGCTACTTCAACCGCTAATTTTGTCAAACACTTTAAATTCAGCCCCCTAGCTTATCCACTATTTGCTACTTTTTGCCAAACAGAGCCCTAAAGTGTTTGGTAAAATTAGCGGTTGAAGTAACTTATAAAAATAAAATTATATAAATAGACATTTGTAATTAATACTTAAAAATGAGAGAGATATTCATTTGATGGGGGATAAATGAGGAATTTATTTAAAGTAATGAGGGTAAATTTGAGAGAAAAAAAGAAACGCTATAAGCTAGTGAAAAAATACTAAAACTAATTGTGTCAAACACTTACAACTAGCGAATCCATTATAAACTAACGGAAGAAGGCTTAAAATGAGATGAAAAGAATATCAAAGATACACAACACAAGAAGTAGCTTATAGAGTTATAGGATAAACTAGTAACATACCCGTGCATCCGCACGGGTCGATCGCGTTATGTGGTATTTAGTACTCAAACCAAAATTGAAAATTTGAAACCCCGACGTTGTTCTAAAAACGGAGGTAGAACACCAAAGAATCTTAGTTTTGTTATTGTGGGACAAAAATCAGAAGTTAATAAAAAACAAACAATTTAAGCGCAAAAAAAAGTAGAACATTTAAATTTTAATTAGTTAAAAATTAGAATTGAAACGATAAGTCGGATAATAATAGTCAAATTGTTTTATAAGTTTAAACAACCAAGCAATTGCACTTTTAAAAGAGTACTACATTTTGAGGTCTTTAAAAGAGTACTTTATCTCTAAACCCCGTAAAGTGTCCAATTAATTTTAACCTACTATAAAACAGTTTGTTGTCTCTAAATAGTACTTCATTTCCTAACTACCATGTGTGTGATAAAACCTCCCTGTAAACCACCAAGCAATTGCACTTTTAAGCCCTAAGTTACTCCACTATTATAGCCAAACTCTGCCAAATCATAGATAAAATGATAAAATTGGATAAAAATCATTCACCATTACAGCCATACTCTGCCTAATCATTAGAGTTACTTTTAAGACAAATTGGACAAAAATGTAGTTCAAAATTGGTAAAATAAGTCATCAAAGCTTGTTTGTCCTCAATATTATATTCAAGCCCAAATTCCTTGACGCCATCATCACATCTCATTCATTCGGTGTTAAAAGGATCAAAGCTGATAAGCCTTCAATGGACACTTGCAGACTCCCACAAATTACGCTTGAAACCTTGTTCTATGCAAAATCTTGCCTTAAATTTGAAAAAAGAACACAACAAACAAAGTTTTAGTAGAGGTTGAGGCTGATAAAAACATTTCACCAACAAAGTGTTAATGAAGGTAAGAATGAAGAACAAAACCTAACAACAAAGGAATGGATGCAGATAGTAAAGGAAACAAAAAAGGTTAAACAAAAACTCACAATGAAGGGAAAATTAGGCAAAACAAATTGTGAATAAACTTACAACAACAAAATTAGAAGAAACTTATATCAACAACCTATACCCTCCACAAAAACAGTCAGAGTAGCATGTTCAGAAAATCTCAGATTTCAGAGGTATAGATGGCCCAATGAAGTAAATCAAATATAACAATTCAAAATGTCATTCCCATAATTTTAATGAATCATGTCAAAACTGAACAAAATTAATGGGTACTTATAAATACCCTAGAACAATTAACCAAGGAAAACAACTTTGGTGGAGTTTAAACTACCAACCCATTAAGCTAATACCTTTCAATAATACCACAGAATTAATTCTCTCTGATCCTTGACCATCATCCAAAAGAAACTCCCTATCCCAGCAAAGCATGAAGAAACAAATCAATATTTTGACTCACATTCCTTGTCAAGCCAAGCTGTTATGTTGTTTTTATGGATCATAAAAAAATAAGATTGGCGTGAATTTCTTATGGTTATTGTCTTTGTTCCACTTCTTCTATGTGAAATTCTGATTCTACAATAAAATTAGTTTTCTTTCTGTTTTTATAACACAAAGTTTTATTAAAAGAAAGGATAATAAGATAGTTTTTAACCTCTTCCAAGCAATAATTAAAATTGAAGGTAATGTACAAAAAAATACCAATATGATGGAGCAAAACACCTTCACCTACATGAATAGAAAAAAAGATTCTCCAGAATAATGATTGAACATATGTAAAGTATCTTTAGGACTAATGCCCTTGACTAACTTATTGAAGTGAGCCTGAGGTTGACATATTTGACTATTATAGAGAGTGTATCCAGTAAGACTAACGACCCCTCACAACCTCTGTGATGTGTATGCACTCAACATAGAATTCTCATGTATAATCACACAAAAACACTTACTCAATAAGCTAGTTAAAATAAAACAATTGCTAGTTAAAAACAAAAGAATAAGGATTGAGAAATGAGAAGACAGTAATAATACCTTTGAGAAATGAGAAAACAATAATACCTTCTTTCATACTCTCTACACAAGTTACCAAATTAAAAATAAATTAAGAATGTGAGATTTTTTCATGAAGAATATGAACCCATCAGTCCTATAGGTATGATGTACATAACTATTACTAAGATCAAGTTCTCTATGAGAAAAATAAATATACCTTTGAATCAATGTAAACCATCTCAAGATGTTGTTGCTTTAGTTTGTTAACATCAGTACAGAGAGCAACTATTCAGATTGAAATCTTCCAAAGCACCTTGAATCTTGAAAGGCAACCATAGCCAGACCAAAAATAAACCATCAAAACACAACATTATGGCCATATCTATGTATATTATAAAGGAAAGTGGAAAATATCAAAACAATTGAATGAACACATATAGTCAGAATTCTCAACAAAAAAATATCAACGTAATTAATTTTTGGAGAGTGTTTCAGTTCTCATTCTTGCAAGAGATAAACATGAAATTCCCTGAATATAGTGCTTCTTTATCTGTTAACATGTTTTGGCTTATGATCATGTATTGAAATCAGGATAGGCTTAGAATATGTATAAAACTTTCAAATAGGAAAACATTGATTAAATTGGATAGATGATTAACTGTAATTAACAAAATAGAAACATGATATAACCTCAAAAATATGTAATTTCTAAAAGCATAAACTTCTGTCTTTGACATTAAAAATGGGCTGAAAAAATGAAACCTTTGAAATATGAAATTTGTAGTTACATGGTTGCTCAACATCTCTTGGCACCAAATTATATATTGACATCAAATAGCTTCTAAATAAAAACACAAAACAATAAATAATAGTGGATTACAACAATATGATACCTAGGGAAGGAAGGAAGCTTTAGCTGAACAACCCTTCTTCAAGTGAGAAGTCTCCCATACTTCCTGAAATAAAACCATATGCGAAGCAACTATTGAATCAAAAAATGAGGTATGCAACTTGAAGCATATTTACAATTAACAACATTTGAAAGCCACGACCTACAAACCAACCAAAATTGAAAGAAGAAAGAAAATAAGGCTTCAAAAGGAGAAATGACATAAAAATACCAGGAAAAAATCCAAACCTTCTCTGTCAACTCTCTCTCTCTCTCTCTCTCTCTCTCTCTCTCCTTGGTGTTCCTCTATCACCCGCTATTTCTCTGTCATCTCTCTCGGAACCCCACCCCCATGTTTCCCCTTCGTCACTCAATTTTATCAAACTCACCACTCTCCTACTGGAGTGTAGAAAAATTGAAAATGAGAAAGAGAGAAGATGAATCGATGGTGATCAGAATATGGGTTCAGATTTAGGGTTTTCAAAGTTGTTCAATAACCATATTTGAATCAGATATGGTTTTGTAGAGGAGGATGTTGAGAGCATCTTAATGATTAGTAGGGTATTGTATTTCAATGTCTGTGGTGGCTTCAAAATTATCAGAAAGGGGAAGAGAGAGAGAGAGAAGAAGACGAAGTTAGGGGAGAGAAAGGAGAAGAAGAGGAGTCAGAAATTTTAGCTCGTGAAATTTGAATTCTGCTCGTAAAAAGAGAAAAAGTAAAAGTGTTTGAAAAATAATTTATTTATTGTGAAATGGTGCTAAAGACCTACTGATAGTAATTAAACCTAATTTTAGTCAGAGTTAGTTACATGAGTAAATTTGTTGGAATGCGCTAAAAACCCTTTTTTGGAACTGTCTAAATATTTAATGCAATAATAACAATTTTAAATCAAAATATAAAAGACATAAAAATTCTCCCAAACCAGTTTGGTTGGTGGTAAACACGCGAGTGAATTGTTATTGAAAAGTGAATACATGCATGGCGCGTGTATATGGGCGCGCGTGGCACAACTATGAATAGTTAGGGGCGGCTAGGAAGTCATATATGAGTGATGAAAACGAAGACCCAAAAGGCCTAAGGGTTGGGGAACTGTGTCCATGGCCCACTCAAAGAATTGAAAGAAAAAAAACAAAAAAAAAATATGAGAGAGAGAATGAATGATGATGTGTCCATGTCTATGTCCATGTCCATGTCCATGTCCATGTCAATGAATATTGATGATGAAGCTGTTGCCTGTTGTTACGGTGTACTTATGGTTACTTAAGACGTGTTTGTTTTATGTTTCATCAAAGCAAAAGAATCGAGGAGAGAGAGAGAAAAAAAAAAGATGATTCTAGAGTGGAGATAGAGTGAGTGTGTGTGAAAAGCTAAGTGAGATATAAGTGGGTGAGTTGGGGGTTTCAAGAGAGGAAACATGTTCAACTTCAACCCAACACTTCAACAACTTTCTTCTTCTTACCTTCCCTGCCAGATCCCAAAGGTACTCTCTCTCTCTCTCTCTTCTATTTGTTTTATTTTAATTATGTCCTTTATATCCTTTTTTTTATTATTTAATTTTTTGGTGAATCTTTTTTGGTTTTACTATGATTTTTGATTTGTTTTATGTATGTGAGATTCAAGTGAAGAGGTTAAACTTTGTTGTTCCCTATTTGCATGTGGAGTTTAAGGTTGTTAAGGTCACTTCTTGAGTTAAGATTTAGGAACTTTTTTTTCTGGGTTCTGTTCATTCTATCCTTCTCAGTTTTGCAACTTTATTGGTTGTTAAGGGTTGATCTAGTTTTTGATCTTAGTATATTTGATTTTCTGGCATGTGTATGTCTTATTATTGTGTTGATCAGATGCTGCAAAATTGTTTCTTATTAAGATTAAGATACCCTTTGGATTAATAGTAGTTTTTTTTGTTGATTTTAATAATCTAAATCATGCTGCAATGTTTCTGAAGTGGTGGAGCTAACTTTGCTGATCTTATAGCAAAATTTTATCTAGAAATGATAAACCACTTGAAAAATTATCCTTTTTACATATCATAGTTTAACCATTGAGGGACTAGAATGTACAAATTGAAAGGACTAATAGGAGTTAAGCATTGCAATCTTATTAATCCAACCCAAAATTAACCAACCATGCATGCCTTACTTTCTTATTTCAGTGCTGACATGGATGCATTATCTTTTGATTTGAGAGCAGTTAAGCTAATTGTCAATGTTGTTATAATTTCCATCTTTTGAAACCTTTATTGTTTGGTTTCTGGTTTCTTATTTAATGCCTCACTTCATCTCAAGACCTGTCTAATATGGAATAATTCTCTCAGGTCAAGATCTAAATTTTAAGTAATGGCTATGTTGAAGGTTACATGAAGCCTTTTAACTTAATGAATCATCCTGATACCGAGTTCAATTCCTCAGAAATCGATCTTAATCACTCAATGGTATGCGAAACTGCTGTTTTCGGATTTGTCGCTTCCAGTTTTAGCAACTAAAATAGTTCTTGTTATTCAATTGCAGGCTCATGCTCCTTATCCTTATGCTGATCCAATTTATGCTAGTTCATTAGTTGCTTATGGTCCACAAGCTATTGTAAGTCTTATGAATGCTATTTGCACTTTTTGTTACATTTTGATTTATTTGATGATTCATATCTTAATATGTTTGTGTTTTTTAATATGTTTTAGAATCAACCTCAAATGTTACCTCAGATGCTGGGATTAGCATCCACCAGAGTTGCATTACCACTTGATCTTGCACAAGATGGGCCCATTTACGTTAACGCGAAACAATATCATGGTATACTGAGAAGGCGACAGTCACGAGCAAAGCTCGAGGCTCAGAACAAACTCATCAAAAGTCGTAAAGTATGCTCCCTGAGATGTTGGTCTTTTAACTCTATTATGTTTTTTTTTGTGTAAACCAGTTATCCTCTGCACACAACAGTAGAGACTAATCTCTCGAACCAGTAGTAGGGCCAGAGGATTAGTCTCTGTTATATTCAATGTTAAGTCATATGCAAAGATGTTGCCTACCTTTTTGAATCTGGTTTGGACTAAAAGAAATGGTGCTGACATATTTTGTTTACTCCTATTTTAATCGAATGCAGCCATATCTTCACGAGTCTCGACATCGCCATGCTTTGAATAGGGTTAGAGGATCCGGGGGACGATTTCTCAGCACTAAACAGCTTTCACAATCTAATACAGAATATGTCACTGGTTCACATCCTAGCTCTGCTCCTATCAACAAATATCAAAAGGAATATCCTTCAGAGGTTGAAAGCCATCATCATTCCTCAAAAACTGGTGATAATGCATCTTCAATCGCAACTTGTTCCGACCGGAACTATTTCTCCGGCAATAGCGTCAATTTTAGGCAGCCAGAGCTCATGTTTCTTGGGAACTCTTCAAACATAGGTGGTGGAGCACCACAATGCAGTGGAGGACTCACTTTTGGTGGAGCGAAGCAACGAGCTTCAGTTGTCCGGTGAGAGATGCAACCGACCGAACCGGACAGGCAAATCATCCTTGGCTTAGTTACTTTGGTTTCTGTGTTTTCATGGTTAATTATTACACTTCTATTTTCTACTATCGTGTGTTCTTGGAAACTTGTCTTTTTTTTTTTTGAGACTTTCAAGTGTGCATTACTCTGACTTTCTTTTGAACTTGATTGGAATAGTTGCCGCAAGAAACTTTCTCGGTTGTGAACATTGTATAATTTCTATGGTATGTCTTTTTTTTTTTTTTGACTCACTTTCTATGGTATGTTGTTAGGGCCTACAATGAGTCACATTCAGTCATAGGTAGATCTAGGACCCACAGTTAGGAGGGTCAAATTGTTGTAAAAATCACACACTAAAAATATAATAAAAATAAAACCTTATATATTTAATTAAATAAATTATGACTCATAATTATTTCTCAATGTGCACGGGAGGGAGAAGAATTGATTTGAGTGATTGTGTGCGAGTGTGGTGTTGTTTTTGACTGTGTGCTGAAAATTAAATCTTGGGTGCAAATTATTTTTTCAAGGGGTACAAAATATTTTTTTATAAGGATATACATTTAATTTTATTTTTTTAGGAGTGCCGTTGACCACCCTCATTTAGAGGTAGAGCCATTCTCGCACTCGATTCTCGATACATAGAATGGACAAACTCATCACTATAATCAATGTCGTCATAGGTCACATTGATATTGTAGAAGTGCTGATGGAGGTTAGAGAAATCAATAGTAGTGGAGCGACCCACTATAACAAATTCCTCTTAAACACTCACTACACTCCACTCACAAAATACCTGAATCAAAAAGGTCGGTTTGAGTTGGATTCTAGGTTGATTCAAAGTTGTTCGAACTACTGGACACTTTTGATCTCACCCCTTTTTAAAAATGCAATAAATCTTATTCAATATTTAAGATATTCACCCAACATTTTCCATTGCATAAGTGTCTATTTTAATTATTCATGAGCTCCTTTTGTATTTGGGTATCATAAGTAAATTTAGATTAGTTGGTACCATTAAGACAAATTTACATGCAAAAATATAACAATTTTGATAGTGATCCTAACATGTTGGCACCATTAACACTACATATTGCGGCATGCCAAAGTTTTGTTAATTTTTTTTTAAACAAAAGAAATGGTTATGGAGCCTCGTTAAAATCTTCTTATGTAAAACTCTCCTTAGAGAAAAAACACCAGAAAGGAAAGAGTAGTCCCCTTAAATTTTATTGATAAAAAGGAGAAAAATAACAGGAAACATGGGGGTACTAGACCAAAGTTTTGATGCCAAAGTTTTGTTAATTAAAATAGCGAAGAATACAAAAAATGTAAAATGTGGGGGACAAAACCTTTACCCGTTGAAAATTACTTCAATATATAGTTAGATAATCTAAAAACAAGTGAAAGATGCTCCTTTGAGTAAATGAAGTGAAAGATGTTCCTTTGAGTGGTCTACCACGGAGTCTTGGTTTGCCATTTCTTTTGAAAATTACTTGTCACTAGGTCAAATGGGGGACAATAAGAACTCGTTTGAGTAGAGGAGGTCTTGGTTTGTGAAGGACAAGACCAACAAATATGGCTATACTTGGAAAACATATGTGGGAGTTGATTCATAATCCTAACAAACTATGAGTTAAGCTATTGACTGATTGTTATACTCCTAACTCTAATATTTTCCTTGAATCTAATAGTACAATTGCCTCCTACACTTGGCAATCCTTGCTAAAAGCTGCTATTTTTTGCAACCCGGCTATATTTTCAGAGTTGGTACCGATAATATATCTCTTTGGTACGAGAAATGGTTGCATAGGAGGCGATTATGTGACTCTGTTCCTATTGTTTCTATTCATGACACTCACCTTTCGGTTAGAGACATATATGTGGACTCTAGGTGGAATTTTGATCTTCTCTATACTCATATCCCTTTGGACGTGCAACTAGAAATTCAGAGTGTATTTCTTAATCCCAATCTCACTAACATCTTGACTTGGGCCCCGTCTCCATCAGGGACTTACTCCCCCAAGAGTGCCTATACTTTGATTACACGGTACTAAAGGTCCTTTTTGTTGCATCAAACTGTCAATCCTAGTGACACCGCCTTGATCCGAAGTTGAAAATTTCAGAAAACTTGAAACATTTTGTGTGGCTTATCACGCACATGAGTCTTCCTACTAATTGGTTTTGGTACTATAGACATCTTACTCAATATGAGTATTGTCATCTCTGTGGTGCTTCCTGAGAGGATATTATTCACATGTTGCGGAATTGCCCTAGAGCCCGCGAGAGTTCTTGGAGGTTATTGTCTTTTAACATTGATCTTTCAGTGAGGCTAATGATGATGCTCGACTTAAGTTTAAACATCATGCTATTGTTGACAATGTATGAGCTTTATCACATTTTTGGTGGTTCCTCCGGACGACTTAAATGATAAAGTTTTAAATGATGCAAAATGGGCAACTTGGAAGATTCTTAATCGAGCTAAATGACTTTATAATGATGCTATCAAATTTTTGTCCGTGAGGTGTCTACTCGCACCCTAGATTGGTTTGTTGGTTTCATCCTACTTGCAATTGTACTATACTTAATGTTGATGAAAGCTCCATTGGTAACCCAAGTCGTAGTGACTATGGGGTTTACTTTGAGATCATATAGGTGGTTGACTTCTTAGTTTCTCGGGAAATTGTGGCATTACAACTAACTTGAATGCGGAGCTCCATGCGATTGTCAAAGGATTGAACTTAGCTTGGTCCAATGTTTATAGGTCTATTATTTGTGAATCATACTTCAAACCGCACTATCGTTGATTGCTCGTGAGCTTGAAGATACCCACCCCTATGCTTCCATTATTTCCTACATCAAATCCTTTTTTAAGGCTTGGGATTTGAATTATGTTCACACGCTCGTGAGGACAAATCGTGTCTTGATTAGTTAGCAAAGTTTGGAGCTAACATGAACTATGTAGATCATGTGTGGCCTCTTTGTCCTACCGTTGTTTCGCTCTCCTTATAGCCGATGCTATGGGGATAGGGCATGTTAGACTTTAGTTTGTGCTCTCCTTTAGATAAAAAAATCGATTTTTGAAAAATTCGCT
Source organism: Oxytropis ochrocephala (assembly GCA_020916435.1). Classification (NCBI taxonomy): domain Eukaryota; kingdom Viridiplantae; phylum Streptophyta; class Magnoliopsida; order Fabales; family Fabaceae; genus Oxytropis; species Oxytropis ochrocephala. The sequence goes on along the minus strand of CM037093.1, from coordinate 36,446,609 downwards.
GAAATGAAATTAGGTATCAGCACTAACATTCCCTCCTTAGAAATATGAGAAAATTCAAAATTCACGTGCTTGACTAAATGCTTGTTCAACCTAATTCTGAACCTCAAGGGGACAGTGTCACTATTATGAAATGCATCTATGACAAGTTTAGAATCACAGTGCAAACATAAATAACACCTACCTTTTTTTAAGGCACTTTCTATTGTCAACCTAGCTCTTGTAATCTCAACATGAAGGGCATTTGTAATACTAAGATTTACACAAAGACGCCTACGAGCAACAATACTATTATCTTTAAAGATCCGCAAAAGTAGCCAACTCAAGACAACATTTTGTTGGGGAATCCAGGAGGAGCACTGGAGCAACAATGCCAAAAGACTTGGACGTAATCACATTTTCACCTCAAACTTTCATTTAGCTCATTTCTAGTCGATGTTAGACTAACTACTCACACTTGAATTCTCAACACATTTAACTGCCCCATCTGTATTATACTTAATCATATGAGGCCTATAAAGAGGCCAAATATCTTATTTTTATCTTTAGGGCAATATAGTTATGACCAAACTTTGAAGGATTTCAAAATCTGGAATTTCACAATAGAAGTTGACACTTTACTTGTACTAGAATTATCAGAGAGCGACACTAAGGACTATCCAATTAATGGTAGATTGCAAAGTAATTGTTTTATTATCTAACCTAGCCTTATTCCCTGCAAGATTGAATAACCCAAATTAACAATGTTTGCAACAACTGTTTCTTACATCGACTACGCTATCACTTATGACAAATATTGATAACATTTTTAAAAATAAGAACAATCAATATGTATTTGTAAGATAGATCCAAGCCATATCAAATATGTTCAGCAAAAGAGCAATCAAGGAATAAATGAATAGTTGTTTCTTCCGCCTTCACACAAAAACCCCACAACCATTTATATTGAGTTTATCATAATGGGATTTTTTTATATTTATGAAAAGTGCTTTTTTATAGACAAAATGGTTAGTAATTAGTGTGTTAGTTGTTAGAGGTGAGGAGGAGAAGATTCGAACCCCGCACACACGCCTATGTTTCCACCAACAATATTCCTTTCACTCAACTATATGAGTTCTTCTGAGACTTAATGAAAAATACTTTGATAAGACCTCGAAATTAATTTAACCAAGGAATAGCCTAAGAGCAAAAGAGCAAAAGCATTCATTTTTGTTCAACATATTTGATATGGCTTGGATCTATCTTACCCAGTCAGTCTAATATGGCTGAGCAAAAACATTCATTTTTGTTCAACAATCAATTTTTGTAGACTGATTGGGTAGGCTATTGCACGCACGCGCGCGCACACACACACCACTTCATCAACTATATCAATTAACCAATTACTATATACAATCCTTCAAGCAGAGGGCCAACAAGACAAAAGCTGTTAAACTAATAGCTAACTCAGTCAGGGAACAATATTCCAGAAAGGACTACAATCGTGAACAAGTGACAATTGTAAGTTCAAGACTTTTGCTATGGCATGATCGCCACCATCGCACAAGCCAAATCGCGACGGTTTCCGTCGAAGAAAAAGACAACCTGTAGAGAAGCAATCGAAAGAGTAAGATTGCTGTTGAAAAACGAAAGGAAAACACGACAGAAAATAACTCGTGGAGAGGAATTAATGACGCCTATTGGGGAGACTTACTAAGTCAAGAGCTTCCAGAAAACAAATGGTACAAAGATGACTTTGAAAGGGTCAGAATGAGAGAAAACCCATCAGCGCCAACAGCTTCCTATTTCGATGAGGAAATCTTGAGTTTCTAAACCATTGATCGCAAGGTACGATGAGGAAATCTCGTGAAGTTTGCTAAACCATAGAAGAATACTTTGATTGAGAAGGCAAGAGTATTGGGAAAAAAGCTGAACTATAGAATGATTGAATCCAAGCTATGAGGAGCTGGGTGAAGAATGACGTACGATAACCAATATCCCTCAATAAGTGGAGATATGAATGGTGATTTTTACTTTGTGAAAATAATGGATATTGCAAGATCCTAGTTCTCACGTGGCATTAGATTCCCGCTCGCAAGCCCTTTTGAAGGGCCATGGAAGATACGGATCATTACTTGATCATTCAACGATGGAGGCCTTTCTTTTCAATCACGACTTCCATTACTCGCATGAAGGTACACGATATACTTTGAAGTGCGTATTCTAAACTACCTATTGAGCTTTGTAATGAGAAGTTAAACGACCGAGACAAACCCGCATTGAGTAACATACTTGAAACGTGCTTAAGATTGATAAAGTGACCTCACTCCACTGTACCATCCGATTTTCCTTTATTCCAATACCCATTTGCATCCTATAGCCTTCCTATTTGGAGGCAGGGATGAGAGTCCATGTGTCGTTGTTCTCACAGAGCTTTTAGCTCAAGTTCCATTGCTTCTTTCCACTGGGTTCACCGAGAGCTTGCTTTTATCGAAGTTGGCTCAAGCAGAGCTAGGAACACTTTGGGCTTTAAGGAGCCCGCTTGGAGTCTGTGACCATATGATGAGTTTTGTTGTTGATCGCCGGTGGAGAAGGTGTGACTCGTGGTCGGGAGTAGGAGGAATGTAACCGCTGGAAAGCTCGTTGTCCGTGATCGTGAGTCTCTGGACCGAGACTCGTGTCGCAGTAATTTAAATGTGATGGGTCGGGGTGGAGGTAACCGCCAGGCTGGAGTTGTTGGTGTGTTTGAATTGGGTGAGTCTGTGGTATACGTTGTCGAGGTAAATGTAGTATAAGATAATTTTGCGTAACCGACGAAGGGTAGGAGAGCTTCAGCGGGAAATGATTTGTATATGGAAAGTATGCTTCATTGAAGTTTACATCCTCGTGATAATTATTCTCGCTTCGTGTAAGTTAAACACTTGTAACCTTTGTGGAATTGGAGATATACCCAGATTGATACACATTGTACTCTTGTATTGAAACTTATTTTTGTTGTAAGTGTCTCAAATGAGGGAAGCAAGCACAACCAAATGTCCTCAATCGACGATAGTAGTAGGACTCGACTTATAGAGTTCCGGAAAAGGAGAAATAAAAGAAACATGCACTGCAGTGTAGCAACCTATTTATAAGTCAGATGCATGTGGTGAATGCATGATCCCAAAAATTTAAGAGGCATGGATGCATGAGCAAGCAAGGTGAGTCCCATTTCTGTTGATGTGTCTATGTTTTCTTTCAACCAAACCATTTTGATGTGAAGTAAAAGGACAGAAAACCTATGAATGATTCCCAAATTGGTAAGTTGTTTCAGAAATGCATAAACTCCCCATTATCGATCAGAAACTTTCGCTTTAGCGTAAAATTGAGTTTGAATCAATTTATGAAACAACAAGAAGGCTTTGAAATGCATCGACTTATGTTTAAGGAAATAAATCCACGCAGTATTTAGTGCAAGCATCTACAAATGCTATGTAATAGTTGATGCCCCGCACTGGCTGCATCGAGAGGACCCCAAAGATCTGCGTGCATACTAACTCAAATGGTGTATGATAATGTGTTTGGGATGGTGGAGCATATAGCTTATGAGACTTGCTAAGTCGACATGAATTACAAAAATCAACAAGAGCTTTATTCAATTTGGTAATATTACAATGTTGTAAGACTCAGCGATATACCATGGAGGAGGTGCATGGCCTAGCCTAGCATGCCCATTAACATCGTAGATAGAACTAGTGCCGAAACATGTAAAGCGTAAACAGATCGATTTAAAGGTAACAATCGCCCGAGGCCTTGATACGTAAAGTGAACTAGGTACTTTAAGCAAAGGCAATCCTCGAACACATGTGAGAGGCCATCTTTCCCAAGTGTTCCACGCAAGACTACTTGATTAGAGTCCCGTGATTTCACCAAGCAAGGAGGAATATGAAACTCAAAATATACTTTATTATCAAGCAAAGAAATTTAGACACGCATAATAAGTTTTTCTTGATGCGAGGTACATGTAATAAGTTATTTAGAACAAGGTTAATACGAGGATGAATCTATGAAGTAAATGTGGATGAATCCTATAGCATCTATTGCGTAACTAGCACCATTTCCCATCCTAACTCTCGATGTACCCTTTATATGGTTTACTACATCAGTAAATTTGCAGAGTTAGATGTTACATGATGGCTTGCACAAGAATCACCATGCCGCCTTCAAACTCATCATTATCAAAGAGATGTAAATCGGTTGTTACCCGTGGCCGCTGTTGATAGTGCTCTCCGCAAGATTTACAGCTGTGTGGTCGCCGTCGCTGGTATTCTCCTTCTTATCATCACTACCGGTGTTGCTTGAGTAGCGCTTGGTGGAGGTACGTAAGGTTTCATCAAAACCGTATCAACATTCAAGCAATCGAAGTGACCATATCGACTACATAGTTGGCACGCAGGACGCAGTACCGCAGTTAAGCACCACGCAGCTCGCCCCCGCCACGCAGATTGCCTTCCACGCCCACGCATCAAGTCACGCGACTTCCATGAGTGCCGTAACTGCCATTGGAACCGCTTTGAGTAGTTACATGAGCAAAGATTAGCCGAGACGCTTGCTACGCCAATTCTTTGCTCTGCATTTGTCTAATCGAGATTCTGAACAAGTGGAAGAGACTCAATTTGGCGTATACGGCGCGATCACTCATTCCAAAAATCATCATCACAAAAGGATTGTATTCTTCCAAGAATCCATCAAGAATAACATCGGCCAAGTAAGAATCGTGAATGACCTCTCCGTGGAGGTTAAAGCATCAAAGAATCGAATGAACTTTGCTTAAAAATTCCGAGATCGATCGTGAACCTTCTCTGGTGTTCTCGAGCTCGCTACTAAGTCGATTTAACACGAGCCTCGAGATGAGAAGTAGTGATTCCAATCTTCTCCCACACTTGCCACGAGTGATGGCAAGTTAACACACGAGTGAGTGCGCCTCTGAGAGTGAGTCGAGAGTAACCACGCGAATAGAGTTTGATCTCTGAATCAGCCACCGCTTCAAACTCATCTGAGACAATGTCACCAACCGACCGCTTCAGAGTATATTTCGAGGAATGATAGGATTCACGAGGAGCCTCGTAATTTATGCATCTTCACTACTCTCTACCCGCCGATTCCACAAAGAAAAATTTTGTCGCTAAGTTTCACCAAAGCTTCTGGCCCGTATAAATTGATTCGATGAATTAGTTTTGTTGATTCCTTGAAAATCGAGCCTGTATGAAAGCACACCGCCACCATCGGACTCGTTTTCCAATGCGAAGTAGCCATGGATGAAGAAGACAAGGAAAGATCAAATCTAAATGAAGCGGAAGAGTGTTCGAGAGGATCGTTAATGGCGAATGATACCATGAAAGAATTCTTGATGTGAATATTTCTCAATTTCATTGATTAAAATGAACAGAATACACTGAATCCTTTATATACAGATTGAAAGGCTTAACTGCAGATCATAACAGACTAACTATTACTTAACAAATTCAATTAAGCTTTAACTAACTATTATCCCTAAATCTATACAAAGGGAAAGGAAGCTTGAACTTCAGTGAGATGAGCTTGAGCTTGAGCTTTTTTGCAGATGAGCTAGTCAGCTTGACTTTCACGACGTGTCCTCTCGATTTTCTTTGACTTTGTTGACTTGCTAAACTACCTATTGAGCTTTGTAATTTTTTGGTAACATACTTGGAAACCTTAAGATTGATTGACCTTCACTCAAGGTTTTCAAATTTTGTTTGAATCCACTCATAGTTGTTTTTTTCTCTTCCTTTTTCATCTTTTCTTTTATACACCCACCACTAATTCAAATTGTCTTTGAAGTCAAGAAGTACAATTAGTGTTGAAAAACATTATTTTACATGTGTCAACAAATGTTAATATTCATCCCTTTTTCACATGGAACCCAAATTATTTTTGACATTAGATTGATTTCTTCAAGTTTGTGAATTGAACCAAACATGTTATACCTGCGGTGCTTGCTCTCCAAGCACACACATACACACTGAAGCTGTCACAAACTCAGAAGAACTAATCACAAATCATTTTCATGTGAATAATCTTTGTTCGTAATTAATTAGTTTTTCATTTTAACATTTTTTGTAGATTATTTCATTTTGTTAAAACGTTAGTATTACTTCACTCACATTAAAGTAACCATGTATTCTGGCATGATAGAAACGTGTAGTTTATTCATTTCCACACGAAGTCATTAATTAAGAGAGACAAAAAGCAGCTGAAAAGAAAATAGATATTATTGATAACAAAACACTTAAGCAAAACTAATTACATATACACTTATTGAATAGATAGTTATTTATATCTATTTTTATAATTTTTTTAAATTTTAATTCAATTACCTAAATTACTCGTTGTTCATTTAATTTTCTAAAAAAAATTCTAACTTTTAATGTTCAACCATAAATATTCAACATTAAAAGAAAGACTCTTTTGATATATTATTAAATAGGAATAAAAGAGTCAATTTATGCTAATATTTTTTTACACCTTAGAATACCTAAATTTGCTTATATTTTTTTATGAAGAGAGTATAATAATAATAATAATAATAATAATAATAATAATAATAATAATAATAATATCAAACTCCAAACTTAGGGTCAAACTAAATTGCTAATATGCTAATGTTCATTATTATTATTATTATCATTATTATTTTCTCTGTTCTCATATTATTTGACGCTTTAGTCAAAAGAAATTGTTTTATTTTATTAGTGGTTTTTCTATACCAATGCATCATTTATAATATTTTTCTATTACTTCCTCGCTCCTTATTACTCACGCTTTTAGAAAAAATTTGCTTCTATTTACTTATCATTTTCAAAGTTCAACGCAACATTTATTATCGTTTTTTCAATAATGGTCCCAAGATTTATCACAGCAGAGAAATAGATTAAATAAGATAATAAATTACTAAGGGTATAATGTAAAAGGGAGTTAATTGTATCAAAAGAACAAAATTTATTAATCTTACTCAGACAGAAAAGCGCCTAAAAGAGACAAATAACAGAACAGTATGAGTACTTTGAAGCATTAATGTCATTTACTTTTTTTCAATACTTAATTATTAAAAAGATGAAATAACAAATGATATATTAAGAAAGCATAAATAGAAAAATACTACTACCACCTCTAGTCCACTTTATTAAAAACACCATAATTTTTGGTTCATCAATAATAAATGCTTCCAATTTATATTATAGATCGTAAGATACATCCGTTGAAAAATAATATTATCTTTTTAAAGTGAATCAAAGGTACTATAAGATAATTATCATTAATTTTGAATTATTAATTATTTTTCTTTAGTCTATTGTAAGTCATAAAATTAAATGAGACAAAATAATATATTTTTTGACAATACAAAATAATATTATTTATAATATTAAAATTTTTAAAAAATATTTTTTGACAAAAGTTAAAATATATTATTAATTGTTGTGAAAATTATAATATTAAAAAGTGGGGTGTGGGGTAGTGTACTGGTAACCATATCTACCCTTTATATATGTTCCTCTCTCAACTTTTTTAGCTTCTGCTACTACTGCTAAATTCTACTGCTGCTATTCTTCTTTGCATTCTCGTCAATTGTTGAAGTTGATAGAAACCACTAGAAAAGAAAAGCGTGATGGAGAATTGTGGTGTTGGTTTAGGAGGATTAGCAGGAGGAGGACCAGTGTATAATCCTCGCACCGTCGAAGAGGTTTTCCGAGACTTCAAGGGCCGCCGTGCCGCCTTGATCAAAGCTCTCACCACCGGTCTCTCTCTCTCTCTCTCTCTCTTCCTGAATTGTCACTTCGTTTTTAAATTTCAACTATTTATTTATCTATTTGATTTAATTATTTTTTATTTTTCTATTTTGCAGATGTTGAGCAATTTTATCTGAAGTGCGATCCTGGTTAGGGTTTAAGTCTTTCTTGTTTCATTGATTTTACGCCTTCTTTCGTTCTGTGTTTTTTTGCGAATTTTGACTCTTCAATTATGTTTTTTTTCTCTCTCTTTCGGTGTCTGCGATTTTTTCGATGATGGTTACTTATACTTAATTTACTGCATTGTTTGCTGATGTGTGAATTATGAAAACAAACCTTTTTATTTTAGGAAAAAGAAAAGAAATTTAATGATGATGGAGTGAGTTCCATTTTTTTCTTTCTTTGGAATGAAGTGATTGTCTGAACTTGAGAAGCATGTGCTGCGTGGTAAATTCACGTGGTCAGATGATCTGACCATCTGATTGAGATCAGATGCACTATTTGACTTTAGCAAAACATGTACAGACTAGGTGTGGCTGCATGTGAACTGTCTGATCTCAATTGGACGGTCTAGATCGTTGACTGCGTGAATTTCTGACTGTACTAAATCCAGATTCATCCTTTGCTAATGCTGGGTGTATGTATCGCATTGATATAGACCTGTTTGGTTTGCCTCCTTATTTGTCTATGTTACTGGTTTTTTGGCCAACTTTCAGACCAAAATGAATGGAATGTTTTGCTTATTCTGATCTACACATTTTTGGCTACATTCTATATTCTGATTGTTCTAAACTGTTTGGATGAACTTATTGGGGTTTATTTTCTGCAGTCCGCACTAATACATCAATTGTTGTTGTGATTTTACTCCTTCTCGTTCTATTTATAAGAGAAAATTATATTTGAGGCTCATCAATAACTAATGTATCTTGTTTATCATATAGACTAGATATATCTGTTATTCAATGAACCTAAAATGTGATTTTCTCTTATAAATGAGATCAGAGAGAATATAGGTTTATTTTCCGTTTGCTAGAAATTAAAGCTCATGAAAATAAGTTCCTAATGAAACAGTAAATGATTCTGACTAAATTAATGTTAATGAACTATCAAAATTCGGACACACTTATTTTAGAATTATGAAGTGCTTATTTAATCTCTTTTTCCAAATAGGATCAGTATATGATTCAGAGTTTGCATTGTTTAAAAAGCAATGTGTATGTATGCTCGTGAATGTCATATTTTCTTGAGCGCCATATTATTTTTATGTTATTATTATGATTCTATTTCATTTCTTTCAAAATCATAATTTAACACGTAGAGTTGTATGATTCTGAATGTTTGAACCTCAAAATGATCCCAATCTTAGTTGAAAATTCACGATATTTGGTAGGATGGCAAGATCTTACCAATGCATGCACCAAATCCAGTAGCAGTCCAGCCTAAACAAAGAAAAATCCATTGACTTACCTTTTCATCTATTCCAGAATCCTACTGAAACTAATCTAGGAAAAAATATTTTCCTTGATACGCCAATGTTTAAAAATAATAAGACACAATGCTGCTATCATAAACATGTATAACTAATGTAAAATTAACATAAAAGCTCAATTTTTATTAAAGGAGCTAGTCAATGTTCTAAAAGATAATTTTGTTTAGTCAAATATTGTTATTTATCTAATTATTTAGGTATTTTAATGTGTATTTGTATGAAACTAAAAAATAAAAATAAGTTGCAAACTGTAGTCAGCAGTATCTGAAGTGTCTGACATGGGTAACTGTCTGACACAGATATAGAGACTGTTTTTAAGTGTCCATGCCTCCTAATCTGGAGCTGCAGGTTCTGCGAGGACTTGAACTGCGATTCCTCTGGGTGCTGCAAGTTCTCTATGATTCTAGGTGCTGAGGGCTGGATTGTTTTTTGGAAGTGGATGTAGGATTTTGGTTCAGTATAGATGTGGCTAGGTGTCGTTGTTGGGTACCCGCGAGTAAGATATGATGTGTGTCTGATATTTGGAACAAATAAAGGTGAAATACTTGTCGATTATAGAAAACTAATCCTTTCATTGTTTAATCCTATGCTTCCTGTCACAATTAAAAGGTCATTGATTGTGAAGGCATAAGTGATACTATTTAATTTAATTCTTCATGAATAGTATATTCGTGAATGAAGCCTTTGGCTTACTTCTACTTATGACTTGGGGTACGGTAATGAAAAATTGGCAGAGCTTGTATTATATTTTTCCGTATTTCTTTCAATAAGACCAAATCCCGACGTCAGTTATGGTTGGTTTTAATATCTGGAGCTAATTATATTCTTTGTTGTTTTTTTCTCTCATATCAATGCTTAGTTTGCATCTTCTTAGGCTTCAGATTTATCAAGTTGAAATTTGATGTTGAATTTTTCTTCGCTTATATTTTTTGCATGTTTCTCAAAAATTTAACATGCCGATCCTGTGCTATATCAAACAAGCTTGCCTTTTCTTGTTTTCTTTCTTTCTTATGCTTGAATTCTTTAATTATGTTATAACTGAAAAGCAGAGCAAAAGTATTAATAGATGTAAACTACATTTTTAAATTTATTGACTTTTAGTTTACCTGGTGTGTATCAGAAAAGGAGAATCTTTGTCTGTATGGATTTCCTGGTGAGATATGGGAAGTTAATGTACTCTGCTGAAGAAGTTCCTCCTGAACTTCCGAACCTGCATTGGGCATTAATTTTGCTAGGGATGGGATGCAAGAAAAGGACTGGCTATCTTTAGTTGCTGTTCACAGTGACGCATGGATACTCTCAGTCGCTTACTTTGGGGCGTAGATTTGGTTTTGGTCAAGCTGACAGGTAAATCAATTCTTTTCTTCAACTTTATGTTATCTTTCAGTAATCATCATCTGTGTTGAATAAGAACATGTTTTGGATGCATGACATTTATTTTACTTCCAAACTTATATTTCTTACATGGCAATATTGATTTGAATTTGCCAGTCTTGTGTTTCCTATAGAGATTTGGTTAATGAACAAACATTATAATGTAAACTTTTCTTTCTTGTTTAAATCTTCATTACAAATGCAATGTTGAGATTGTTTCTATGTGTACCTATGCAATACTTAACATCTTGTTATTCGCTCGACTGAAGTTATGATGCCTCGGATAAGTATATTTTGACATGGAAAGATTATGCCAACACAAACTGTCATGATATTGACAAGGTTCATCTACTGCTTGTAGGTAGCATTTAGCTTGATGTTATACATTTGCAAAAGGAAAATTAATTTTGAGAAAAAAAAGTCAAGCAATGAACTATTTTTCCTTCCTTATTTTTCTTCACTTATATTGGATCAAAATGTTTATTGCAAAAGAACTATTTCTTTGACAGTTCACTGTTCGCATTCTAGTTAGTCACATTTATTTATCAGGAACTTGAAGGAGTGATCTCTCATGAAGAATTTGCATTCGAGATTCTATGCTTCTCTCTCATTATATAAATAAAAATAGGATGTTTGACACTTTGCATTGTTTCCATGAATCTACCAACAATTTGTCAGCAATATCAATTTTTTGTGTTCATCTATATGTTTGATGTTTTGCATTGTCTGCATTAGTCTACATGACATGCTGTTAGCAAGAAAATTTGTGTGTGCACGCCATGGATCTACTTGAGAATCTAAAGCAAATATACGGTGATTTGCATCCCCGACCGTGACGACGTGCAATTCTTCATATAGGAAACGCCTGTTCACTATGATTAATGATCTGCCGACAATATATGAGGTTGTGACCGGAACTGCAAAGAAACAGGCAAAGGAAAAGCCACCAGTTTCAAAACAGAATGGCAACAAATCAAAATCGGGTTCAAAACAGGTAAAAAATCTTGAACCTCCATTCTTCCTTGTGTATTATTATTGGTTTATTATCATAATTGTATTATTCATTGTCTGTAATCTAATAAAGCATCAACACTAGCTTTGTGACTATCATAGATCCATATATCTTGCTTTAATGGAAGTAGGAAATGTCTTATCATAATGCTATTTGGAATTGTTATCTGTTATTTCCTTATTAATATGTCCTTTGTGATTGTTTCCTCATGGGAATAAAATTAAAAATAGAGAGGATCTGAATTGGGGAAGTGTTCAAAGCACGCAAAAGAAGAAGAAGAAGAGGAAGAAGAAGAGGACGAGGGATTGGACGAGGGCTTGGACGAAGAAGAGGGATTGGACGAAGAAGATGAAGTAGATGAGGAGGAAGGGGATACCTTGTGCGGTGCATGTGGTGAGAGCTATGAACCTGATGAATTCTGGATTTGTTGTGACATGTGTGAGATTTGGTTCCATGGCAAGTGCGTGAAGATCACCCCGGCTAGGGCGGAGCACATCAAACAGTACAAGTGTCCTTCATGCAGCAATAAGAGAGCCCGGTCTTGAGGTGTGCATACTGGACAACTAACTGTTAGTTGCTTAGGTGTTCTGTGTTGTGCCATGTTCATGTACCATAGGTTTTGAATAGCTTGGTCTTGTCAACTTCTTATGTGGATATAATTATTTAATGTTTTGATAGTTGACGGGTTTTGAACATTGTCTCCTTTTATTGGGATATTTGATAGGTTCTTGGTACTCAAACATATTTATATGTGCAGAAATAACTTAATTTGGGGGAATTTTTGTCGTATTGTGTGTTTGTTTCCGCAGTGGTATGCTCTTTGACGCAGGCATGTTTGAGTCGAAGCTTCCCTTTGTAGGGTTGAAGTAATCGTACGTTTGTGGATAGTCACCATGCAACCAAACGGACATGTAGGTATCTTCTAATGGAACATGTAGTTTCAGCATTTCATTTCTCATTGTGGTAAGCCTTAATGGGTGATAAGATTCTGCTATTCAGAATCATTGCAAACTACTCTGAGAGTGCCGCTAATTCATCAATCTATGAATGGCCCTGAAGTCAGATGACTCCTGCAACTAGGGGTGCACAAATTAATTGGTTATATGGATTGGTGCACAAATTAACCGGTTATATGGTTAATCCATATCCATATCCGATTAAATAAATTCGGATATTTTTGGTAATTTTATATCCGATTATTTAATTTATCTAAAAATAGTTATGGTTCTTTATCCGTTATTTGATGGATATCCATTGATATCCAAATGAGTCTACTAAAATATCCATTAGCCCACCAAAATGTCTAAATTTAAAAACACCAAAAATTAAAATCCCTAACACCCTCACTCTCTCCTCTCCTTCCTCACTGTGTATATATATATATATATATATATATATATATATATATATATATATATATATATATATATTGTTCCTAACTATTTCTTGAAAGAGGTTTAAAGCAAAGAACACGTAATATAAAGATTCGGTAAGTAAAATGTTCATCCCCTTTCATTGGCCTCATGGGCATATATTTATATTACAATACGCCATTAAAGCTCATAAAGGCTCATAAAGATACATGAATGCCGCGAGATCTCAAAGTAGATTCTCGCTTGCCTAATATATCTAACAGTTTTACCGAGGCCGAGCCCAACAGAGACGCCGCCTCTTCGCCGTAGGGTGGCCCGCAAGGCGCTCGCCTGTGTGTGCCGACTGATGCTTCTGGTGGGGGTGCAGTGACTTCGCCTTCGCCTTCTAAGCCCAGATTAGTCGGGCCAGAGGCGAACATAACCGAGCCTCCTGGTGATCGACTAGGAACACAACCGAGCGCGAAAGCACTTTCAGGCGAGGCGCCCAAGCGCTTTTGGTTTATCCTCTGCTCCCATAGTCCCTCATCCCGTGTCGAGGTGATCCATCCTCGCTTGCCTTTTAAGTGTCTTAAGTCCCGGTCTTGTATGAATTTTTGTGCTCCTCGACCCTGGCCACCACTCGCATGGGTTTCTCGCAGGCCATAAGTACGCTTTTCGTGACTTCGCCGGGCTTTGACTTGCATGAGTTTCGCTACACCATAAACATAACCCTGTGGTCTCGCCTCCCTTGTATAAATAGGGTTCCGCCGCTTGGTTGCTCATGGCTTGCTATGCGACGCTCTCCCGTGGTGAGATCGAATCCTCCTTTGAGTCTTTTGAACAACCCCATCCGCCGCAGCGTGGGGCTGGAGAGGCTCAAAGCGGGGTTATTGATCTTTGCGAGCTCGCTCTTTCCTCTGCGCATGGCTTTACCTCCGAGTGTTGGAGTTGTTCGTAAGACTCAAGGAGCGATCGGCGGGATATCTCGCCGACCGCTCATGGAAGGTGACACTCACCGCCGAGGCGGGCCTCGCCATAATTACCGGGCAATCCTCGAGTGGGCCTCGTGCCGCTTTCGTGCAAAAGGGAGGTCACCTCTATTCCTCGCCTACCGAGGCCGATTCGTAACATTGATGTAGCAATCGTGCCGTGAAGCTCGCCAGAGATATTTCAAAGTTCGATGGTACCGCGAAAGTCGCCGTTACCAAGTGCACATTAGTAGTTCATTTTATAGTGATTTTGATTTCGCGTATATTGTAATGTAATGTCGCATTGAAAATAAACTGACTTAATTAGTAATCAAACCTTCCTTTATTGTTGTTCCTCGCCGTCCGGCTTCCCTTTTCGTCGCATGATCGATTGCATCTTTCCCCGCTTTCTCAACTCTTTCCTAGCCGCGTTGTCGCGCTTATCCAACTTCTTTCGCCGACGCCCAATGACCGATATCTATTGATTGACGCGATGTGACGTGGCGCTTGATTGATTTGATTTTTGGGCGAGGCGCCATCATAACGCCTCGGGCATCGCCGCCGCCCTTAAGTGCTCCATCGGGGCAAGACATGAAAGGGCATATAGAGTCACAAGAAGCGGGGGTTGAATTGTGACCCTTTGAAAATTTATAACCCGCAACTTAGAAAATGTCCTCTCAAGTCGATACTTGAGACGAGATAGTTAGCTTAAAACAATTTCACAAGACATACTCTTCTCGAGTAGGTTCCATGCATTGAACCTTCTTTTGTTAAGTAGGTTCCACATGATGAACATTCTCTAGTTAAGTAAGTTCAATTTAATGAGTCTTGTGTTGTATTTATGCATAGAAACATTTTGTACATCATATGAATTTTATCCTTTGTTGAACATGGTAATTTAGTGTTTGATAACTTGAGAAACATATTACCAATAAATATATATGTGAAGGATAAACTCTTTAATGTAGAGAAGCTTTATGAGGATGAGAACATTTTTGATTGAAGCTTCTATAAATGCTTTTAAAACAAAGATATGTTTTATGCATAAAATACTGAGTAGGTTAGTAACAATAGATGATCAATATAAAACACTAACTACTTCAATGAAGAAGGTTAGTAACAATAGATAATCAATATAGGATACTAACTTCTTAATGATGAGGATAGTCATGAATAATAGCTTGTAAGAGATATGTTGGTTTTAACTTTGAGATTAAATCATAGATTATAAGTTCTAGTTAAAAACGCTTGCTGTAAGGTTGAATAAATCAACCATTCTCATAGTTTGAACAATGGTGAATATGTTATAGCAAGTTAGAAGATAGTAAGGAAAGCTAGTAAATAACACAAAGAGAGTTATGCAGAGGTTCACCCAAACCCGCTACTCCTCTCCCCACGCCCACGTGAGTATTTCCACTATTTTCCAAATAGTCATTACACTTGCTTTTGATCAACACACAAAAGACTTCACCACCACTAGCTTTGATCACACACAATGTACCTTAGTGCACTCTTACACGCCTACGCCTAACTGCTTTCCACTCTCTTAGAAACTCTCCACTAGTTACCTAAGAATCACCTTATCAAGTATAATCACCACCAACACTCACCTATCCTAGGTAGCTTAATAGAACAACACACACATTGTAGTTTCTCATCAACACTCACCTACTCCTTAGGTAGCTTGACAGAACACTACACATGTTGTATTTTCTCATTAACACTCACCTTTCTTTCTAGGTAGTTTGGTGAGATATTTACAAGATAATGTTTACAATAAGGGTTTTTGGGGTTTTGGGATGTTTAAGAGCTTGAGAATAAATTACACAAAGTGTATACAATGATGCTCATCAAGCTAACACACACTCACTAAAAGAATCCTGCATTTTACATTAGAAGCTCTGGAGTGTGGGATGAGAAGGTTGGATGTTTCTTTGAGAAGCTTGAAAGATGAGAGGTTCCAACCCAAACTCATGCCTTGAATCTTCAAATTCCAAAGATTTAAATAGCCATGGGGATCGAATATAGTTGTTACAAATTGAATTTGAGTCAAGAGAGCCGCTGGAAAGTTGTCAGAGGTTTGTAGATAGGATATGATGACTTTGTGCTTTAGTTGTAGCCTATCAACCTTCTCAAGCAACCTTTGTGCTTTGTCTTGTGTTGACAAACAGAACGCCCCAAAAATAATCTGTTAATTATTTAACTAATTAGAGGGAATTAGCTCATGAGAAATATTAGAAATAATAATGTGGTATCTAGTTAGATCTAGTGGAGAGTGTGGACCAATAATTAGGTGGTGAATGTATTCAAGGGGAGTGTTTATATAATAAGGAGTGGTGGTGTAATTTAATTGAAGGGGTGATATTGGTAACTCCGAGTGGTGAAGAATGGCCCAAGAAGCCCAAGCCCGATAGCTTAAGCTCCTCAGCGCTATGGTTGTGGTTTGCGCCCCATCAGGCAAGAAGAGAGAAAGAAATCGAATTTGGAGAGAGTGAGAAAGAGAGAAAGGAGCGCTGCACTAAGAAGAGGAAAGGAAGGGGGATTTCGCAAGTTTCCTTTAGGAGAGTGAGTGGTGCGATTTCAAGGAGGAGGAGACGCTTTGCTCTTGTGTGTTGTCGAAGTTTTGTACGTGACTCACGCCGTTAATTCTTAACATACAAATTCGAGGTAAGTGGTGAGCGCTTTCGCTTAATATAATTGGGTATATATGGGGTTTGTGGGGATTAAGTATTACTTATGAGGTTTGGATGAATATGATGTTTTTGATGAACATGAGGTGTTGATGAATTTTGATGATTTGTGATGAATTTGATGGTCGATGAGTTTGATAACCGCTGATGATTGAATTGAGGGACAAAGGTGTTTTTGGTGTTAATCATGTGTGGGAAGGATTGTTTGATGTTTCTGGTGAGCTTTGATGATTTTAATTGATGAAAAATTCAGATTTTTGGAGTTAAAATCGAAGTGGGTGAAAAATCGCACATTTTCGAAAATTTCGTGATAATACATCGCATAGCCGATCGGCGCCATCATCGGCGCGCCGCAGTTGGCGCTTCACACGCCAAAGGCAATGCCCAAACTCGCGAGCCGCCCAATGGCGCCATCGCCGCTTCACTCGCGCTTCATGCGCCAAAGGATCTTTTTCACTATTTTTCACTGCGTTGGAAAGCTTATTCAGAGTTGGAAAGCTTATTCGTGTTTTTCACTGTTTTTTGTAAATTGAATATCTTTTGAACCGGGAACCCGATTGAGGTGTTCTAAGATGCGTTGGAAAGCTTATTCAGAGTCCTAACTGAATATTCTACTTTTAAGGCAAAATAAAATGTCTATTGTTTCTGTATCTACTGAGTAAATGGTGTGGTTTTATGAAAATTGTGATACTATGTTTATATAAGTGGATTGTTATGAAATGCTATACTATTAGTACACTACTTGACTATGGCTAGACTGTGGTTTACCACTAAGGCCAGAATTTCTTTCACTGGTGTATTTACAAGGGCATCACTAAGAACCTTGCAAATGTGGCCAATGCCTTTGCAAGTGGTACCAAGCATTCGAGTAATCCCATAGTCAATCGCTTTACTATTTTATAGTCCACAAAGCTAAAAGATAACCGTAATGTATATATATGCTTATGATGACGTGACTATATGATGTTGATGAATGTGCTCTGCTCATGCTATGGGTGATTTTGATGATGTGTTATTTAAGATTGTGATGTGAATGATTTAATACACTCTACGAGTGTTTTATGATGACATGCCTGAGTGGTTATTTTTTATGATGATGATGATGAGTAATTCGAGTGAGTTGTTGATCGAGTTGCACATGTGTTATGTAGTCTCATGGCATGTGCATACTATGACTAATATTGATGATGTTATGCCTCGAGTGGTTTTTCTTCTATGATGAAGATATGCCTCGAGTGGTTTTTAAAGATGATATGGTACCATCATGCATATGCCCGCAGTGGGTTGCATTTTCATACATAATCATAACCGTGAGTTGTTGCCGCTGTGATTGAGCCGTGTCAGGTATTTATGCCGTGATGATGATGATACCTTGTGATTGTCCGCTCATTTCTATTATGTATCCGATTATGTTTTATCAAATTCTCACCCTTCGCTTGAATGTTGCTCTATTGTGGCAACGCCGCAGTAAATCGCGAAAGTGAAGGTCTAGCCGCTTTCTTGTTAGTCGTCTGAAGTCTGCTTGTGTCGCTCGATACCGTAGCACCTAGGGGCGTGGTTGACATTTATTAGTTATTAGTTAACCGATTAATGACTATGTTGATACTATGAGACGATTTTGAGAGGCTTAGTGAGGTTATTATTTATTCCACCGTGATGATTGATTTATGACATGTACTTTTAAGACGTGGTTTTCACGCACAAACTTTAATGAGTGCAATTGATGAGATGAGTTTTTATGACGAGGTAGCATTCTTTTCTACCAATTAAATTAATATTTTTGAAAAGGAAATTACTCGATAATGACGGAAAATTGAGGGGTAGAAAAGGGGTGTTACATTAGTGGTATCGAGCAATTCTGGCCCGTCCCCAAGTTGTCCAAAGATCGAGTCTAGTTATCTCTCTAGTCTTCGTACTGCTCTAACCATTGTTTGTGTAGTAAGTGATGTTTCGCAGTGTAGGACAAACCGAGCATCGCTGAATGGTAAGTGAATAAGGGGGAGATACCTCACGATAATGTGTGATGTATTGTGTTTCCAATGTGTGAACTCGTGGTCTTCTGCTTTTGAATTCCCGATGGTTTGGAAAATGCTTGGTTCGCGAAAGATGCGTTAGTTACTTCTTTTGAAACCGAAGGAAAATGTTTTTTTTGCGCGCCTAGGCTCCAATGTTCTTATAGATAATTATTACATGATTTTAAGAGTCGAGAGGCACCTTTCATTTACTTAAACTCATTTCCAAAAAGTAAATTGTTGATTGTGTTGGAAAACAACTTTACTCATTTTTTCGCACTTCTACTTATAAATATTTTTGAAGTAGAGATGTCGATTTATTGATACGTAGATTGTATAATTGTTATTTGACTTAAATTTGGTCCATGACCTTTGTTGTTGTTGTTCAATGTGACCAAAGCGTTTGTTGATGGGTCAATGTGACCAAAGCGTTGTTGTTGTTGTTGATGGGTCAATGTGACCAAAGCGTTGTTGTTGTTGTTGACGGGTCAACGTGACCAAAGCGCTGTTGTTGTGGTGGGTCAATGTGACCAAAGTGTCGTGGTCGTTGTTGTCTCGTTGATTTATCAATGTATTTGTGAGTTAAATGATCGTATGTTAAATGATGAAATTATGTGTTTAGTGTAGAGATGAACTATTAACATATGTTGCCTACAAGTTGTTTGATAGTATTACCTTATGAGTTTTGAAGGTGAAATTACTCGCTTAAGTAGTATATGATGTTGAAATTGGTATTTTGGTGGTGGGTGAATTTGGGGTGTCTGGATGATTTGATTAGATTGTAGTCAAAGTGTTGCATGTAAAGTGTTGATAAAATGCATAAGTGAAGTTTAGAGTGCATGTAGGTGTTTGACCAAATATCAAAATGTTGATTGATGCCCGTTGTTGTTTGATGACATGAATTGTTAAATTTGAGTGTTGTTTGAGATTATTGTTTCGTGACTAAACATGATGAATTTTACTTGTTTACGGTTTTGTGCATTTCGATAATCGTTTGGTTGATCCAAAAATTATGTGGCTGATTGTTTTGAAAATGGATTTAACTCCTATTGCTTTTTTACATCGGGTTTCATAAATTTTCAACAAGAGACGAGAAAGAAAATTCGTTGCAAGTCGAGTAAGAAGTTCTGTCCAAGTTTGGTACCTAAGTGCAGTATTTTGAAAAATTGTACCAATTGGCTACTTATTTTGAAAAATAAAAATCATAGATAGAAACTACACTCAGAGAGCTTTCCAACAAGTATTTGTTTGTCGTAAATTGATGTCGCTTATTATTTTAATTAATTCACAAAATAGACGATAGTTGCAGAATTTTCTCGCAACCGAAGTTTATGAAGATTTGCAAAAACGTTTTGAACTCGGATCTTCATATGTTGTGAATTTGTAATTTAAAAACGGTGATTTTTGAGGTTGCTTGTGAACCTTTAACAAACAATGTTATGGTTGGGTATTAATGTGAGTATTAAATTTATTTTCAACAAATGAGTACTCACCTTGTGGTCGATGTTCTCCTATGTGTTTACTTATGTGGCTAAATTAAACTATAGTCTCGCATGAACTTGTTATGTGGTTGATTTAGCATTATCACTTTGACTATATGAATTGGTGAAAGTGTAGCATGAAGTATAATATGAATTTTTATCAGAATATGTTCTTGATTACGTGGTAATGTTGTATGCTAAATGCCTTGTAGATTAATCTTTCTACTTGTGTTAAGATGCTTCATTGTCTTGACCATTAAGAGTGATCCTTTGTAGGGGTACCCGTGACCCCGATTTTTGTTTATGTGTCAGGTGTTATGTGTTAGGTATTATGTGAGAACCATTGTAGTAGCAAAGGAGTAAATGTAAATGATGAGTTCTTTATAGTAAATTGAGTAAATGCATGTTTTGATGATGACGTAATTGAATATGATTAAGATTGATTGATGATTTGTTTAAGTGTGCTAGACAATGAAAATATTTTGCTCACAAAACTTATTGTGTATGATCATGAGGATAGTTTAATGATACAGATTGATGAATTGATTTTATACCGATAAAGATGTGGTTATACATGATTGGTTGAACTCGTGGGGTTGATGTGCCGCTTGTTCCTTTCTAACTAACTAGTTGATGTGATGAAAAGTTGTGTCGTTAATTGTTCAGATAGGTATGGTTGAAAGAGTTTTAACGATGTCAAAAAGTGGGAGTCGTGGACGACGCCTTTCGCACTCTAGACCGCAAGTAAAAGCCTTTTAGCGTAGTATGTGTAAATTGAAGGATTGTAGTTTTGTGACCTCAATTAATTGGTGGCATGAGTAGAGGGACCGATCACCCCAATAACTCATCCCCAATGAAAGAGGCGACAATAACTCATGGTATTATAAATTTTGGATATATGTGTTAATTTTGATTTGGGTAATGCTGGTGTGCTCATACTTGACTTCATGTTAATTGTTACATGTGTATATATAAGTGTTCTCAATACGTGATGTTGTGAAAATGCTTGATTTTGAAGTCACGGTAGTACTACAAATTTGTTATTCATTTTAGAACTTGTGGGTCGATAACCGATTATGTATTTCTATGTGTGGTCCTTGAGAATAGAAGGTTAATTAAATCTTGTTTTAAATTTCGTGCCTTTATTGAGTTGTGGGTAGTAGTTGTGTTTGGATTGAAAGTAGATAGTTATATGGTACGAGGGATTGAATCAATACCTTAAGTCGAGACTCGTGAGGAATAATAAGACCATACATTATAAGAACTTTTTGGGAATGTGTCCTTATGGAATTTGATATGAGTTTGATGATGGTTGAGTAGCTTGAGTAGGACTTTGATAACCCATGATTAGAACATCTAAGTGGAAGTAAAGATGTAAAGAAAAGTGTTTAGTATGCTACTAAGTATATGATGGATCAAGGGAATGATGGTGAACCAAGTAGATGTAACCGAGGTAGTTGTAGAGGTGGGTGATGATGAGGTGTAGTTGCTCAAGTAAAGTGTCAAGGTGTTTGAGTAGCTGAGAAGAACTTTGATGACCTTCGATTAGAATGGTCAAAGTGTCAAGGCTAAGTATACGATGGGTGACTGACAAGGATGGTTAGAGGTGACAAGGAGATCGGGTTTGGTTTCGTGAGTCGGAGTAAATTTTCGAGGACTAAAATAATCTAAGTGGGGAGAGTTGTAACGCCCCAAAAATAATCTAAGTTAATTATTTAACTAATTAGAGGGAATTAGCTTTATGAGAAATATTAGAAATAATAATGTGGTATCTAGTTAGATCTAGGAGTGGTGTGGACCAATAATTAGGTGGTGAATGTATTCAAGGGGGAGTGTTTATATAATAAGGAGTGGTGGGTGTAATTTAATTGAAGGGGTGATATTGGTAACCCTGAGTGGTGAAGAATGGCCCAAGAAGCCCAAGCCCGATAGCTTAAGCTCCTTAGCGCTAAGTGGGTTAGGTTTTCATGCCCATTGTGCAAGAAGAGAGAAAGAAATCAGAATTTGGAGAGAGTGAGAAAGAGAGAAAGGAGCGCTGCACTAAGAAGAGGAAAGGAAGGGGGATTTCGCAAGTTTCCTTTAGGAGAGTTGAGTGGTCGCGATTTCAAGAGTGAGGAGGAGACGCTTGCTCACTGTGTTGTTGAAGTTTTGTACGTGACTCGTCGCTGTTAATTCCTAACATACAAATTCGAGGTAAGCGGTGAGCGCTTGCTTAACATAATTGGGTATATATGGGGTTTTGTGGGATTAAGTATTACTTA
Source organism: Oxytropis ochrocephala (assembly GCA_020916435.1). NCBI lineage: Eukaryota > Viridiplantae > Streptophyta > Magnoliopsida > Fabales > Fabaceae > Oxytropis > Oxytropis ochrocephala. The sequence continues at coordinate 36,424,210 of CM037093.1, read as the reverse complement.
TGAGGTTCGATGAATATGATGTTTTTGATGAACATGAGGTGTTGATGAATTTTGATGATTTGTGATGAATTTGATGGTTGATGAGTTTGATAACCGCTGATGATTGAATTGAGGGACAAAGGTGTTTTTGGTGTTAATCATGTGTGGGAAGGATTGTTTGATGTTTCTGGTGAGCTTTGATGATTTTAATTGATGAAAAATTCGTGATTTTTGGAGTTAAAATCGAAGTCGGTGAAAAACCGCACATTTTCGAAAATTTTCGTGATAATACATCGCATAAATGGATCGGCACTCACCGGGCGCCGCAGTTGGCGCTTCACACGCCAAAGGCAATGCCCAAACTCTCGCGTGAGCCGCCCAATGGCGCCTCATCGCGCTCACTGCGCTTCATGCGCCAAAGGATCGCTTTTTCATCGCTTTTCACTCGCTTTTGTCATCGCTTTTGTAAATTGAATATCTTTTGAACCGAACCCGATTGAGGTGTTCTAAGATGCGTTGGAAAGCTTATTCAGAGTCCTAACTGAATATTCTACTTTTAAGGCAAAATAAAATGTCTATTGTTTCTGTATCTACTGAGTAAATGGTGTGGTTTTATGAAAATTGTGATACTATGTTTATATAAGTGAATTGTTATGAAATGCTATACTATTAGTACACTACTTGCCTATGGCTAGAATGTGGTTTACCACTAAGGCCAGTAATTTTTTCATCGGTGTATTTACAAGGGCATCATCGAGAACCTTGCAAATGTGGCCAATGCCTTTTGCAAGTGGTACCAAGCATTTGAGTAATCTCATAGTCAATCGCTTTACTATTTTATAGTCCACAAAGCTAAAAGATAACCGTAATGTATATATATGCTTATGATGACGTGACTATATGATGTTGATGAATGTGTCTGTTCATGCTATGGGTGATTTTGATGATGTGTTATTTAAGATTGTGATGTGAATGATTTAATACACTCTACGAGTGTTTTATGATGACATGCCTTGAGTGGTTATTTCTTTTATGATGATGATGATGAGTACCCGAGTGAGTGTTGATCGAGTTGCACATGTGTTATGTAGTCTCATGGCATGTGCATACTATGACTAATATTGATGATGTTATGCCTCGAGTGGTTTTTCTTCTATGATGAAGATATGCCTTGAGTGGTTTTTAAAGATGATATGGTACCATCATGCATATGCCCGCGTGTGGGTTGCATTTTCATACATAATCATAATCGTGAGTTGTTGTCATGTGATTGAGCCGTGTTGTGTATTTATGTCGGGTGATGATGATGATACCTTGTGATTGTCCGCTTCTCATTTTCTATTATGTATCCGATTATGTTTTATCAAATTCTCACCCCTTCGCTGAATGTTGCTCTATTGTGGCAACGCCGCAGTAACCGCGAGTGAAGGTCTAGCCGCTTTCTTGTTAGTCGTCTGAAGTCTGCTTGTGTCGCTCGATACCGTAGCACCTGGGGCGTGGTTGACATTTATTAGTTATTAGTTAACTGATTAATGACTATGTTGATACTATGAGACGTATTTTGAGAGGCTTAGTGAGGTTATTATTTATTCCGCTGTGATGATTGATTTATGACATGTACTTTTAAGACGTGGTTTTGCTGCACAAACTTTAATGAGTGCAATTGATGAGATGAGTTTTTATGACGAGGTAGCATTCTTTTCTACCAATTAAATTAATATTTTTGAAAAGGAAATTACTCTGATAATGACGTGAAAATTGAGGGGTAGAAAAAGGGGTGTTACAACAGCACTTTATGTCTGCACCATACTTCATTTTCTTCTTTTCTCACTACCACAAGATTCTCTAGTAGTCTACTCAACACTATACTTCATTTGTAAATCATGGATAATTTGGAATTAATTTGAATCAACCTTCAAGCTTCCTAGTATGAATAAACACCTCAAATGTGCCATATGAATAATCATTCATTACCTCCTTTTATATTCAAACTTTCAAAGACATTTTATGACTTGGAATCTTCATTTAATTCACCTTAAGATCATTCAAGAAGAGTTAATGTGTTTGGGATAATTTTGATATGGTTTCAAAGAACCTTCCAACATTATTTCTTCCTTCACTTTAACCTTCTTAACATTGAACTTATACTTCCAAGGTGTTTTGTTAGTCAAACTTCTTTTTGACTTCACCAAACTTTCTGCTGACTTTTGGTCAACCTTCGTTGACTTTCTGGTCAACCTTCGCTTGACTTTCACCAACCTTCTCGTAGAAAGTTGCTTTTTCTTTTAAGCTTCTTCAATCAACCTTTCGCACTTCTTTATGGAATAGGTCAACCTTCGCTGACTTCAATCAAACTTTTCGTTGACTATTGGTCAACCTTGTGTTGACTTTTAGTCAACCTTCGCTTGACTTTCACCAACCTCCTTCGTAGATAAAGTCAAACCTTCGTTGACTTTATTTTTTAAGCTTCTCATGAGTTAACCTTCTCAAGGCTTTTCTACCTTTATAATATACCAATATTGTAGACCATGGTAGAGCCTTAGTTTGCTATGTCTTGGCTTGGTTAAACCTTCTCAAATGATTATTTCTCAAATAAATGAACTTTGATGCTCTTAGAAGAATCATTTATTACCTTCTCTTTTCTAATACCTTCTCTTGACTTTGTCAAACCTTCGCTGACTTAGTCAAACTTTCTCAAATGATTATTCCTCAACCCAATAAACTTTGATGCTTTTAGGAAAATCATCGAGTACCTCTTCTTCGCCTCATCAATGAGAGTGATTGTTCTTTAGTTGTTGAAGTTTCCTAGAGTAGGTTGCTTATTTGAACCTTCTTATCTTTGAACCTTCTCCAACTATTTTAACCTTCTTTAACTATTGAACCTTCTCATATGTGAACCTTCTTATGTTTATTTCTACCCTTGACTTTTGCATGTTTTAGTCTTGCTCTTTGATATGCTTCTTGATAAGCTTTTGAACCATTGAGTAAGAGAGCATTGGTAGAATATAACCCGATTAATGACTATGAGAATCTCCTTTGTAGAGACTTGTAGAAACCTTTGATCCATCTAGTCATTAGGTTATTAGGACTCTCTTGATAGGAATTCACTTAGATGATTTGCATTTACTTTGATTGCCTAAGGTCTTCTTTTCTTTGTGAATTTCCTAGTCCCACACATTGTAATAGTAAAGATAATATGTTTTCATGAAGCATGCATTACTATTCTTGTAACTTTGTTGGTGCTACTCGATTCTTCAATTTGTTGAGAATGGCATGCAATGGATTGATCTAATTTGCTTCTAGCATGTCCACTTGAAAGAAACCTGTTTTTTTCAACAAACTCAAGACACCCATTAGTAGAGCACCATTCGTAATACTTAAGCTTTAGTTCATAAGGTTTGTTATCATTAAAACCATATATCAAAAGGATTTTATCTCAACAATCTCCCTTTTGATGATGACAAACCTTTAAGAACAAATCTTAAGTTTTTGGATGGATATAATAATACATGCAATAATGTTGAGTTACTATCAAATTAAGCTCCCCGAACTTATGCATGGAGTTTAAACTCCCTAAACTTATGCCTCAAAGTTAATTAGCAACATTCTATATTATTATATCTATCTTTTATTCTCCCCTTTGACATCTATCAAAAAGAATTAGAGGGGAGGTAGATCAACATATCAAACTCAAGTAGTTTGCATTTAACATGGTAAGCATATTCAATGTGAGAAAAGATCTTAGTTAATATTGCAATGTAGACATAAGAAATCAAATAATTCATCACATTCTTTTGATTCATTAGGAATAGATAAAGAGATTTGAACTTTAGCATGTTTAGACATTGAAGAACATATACCTTCTTTAGTTCAAAAACTCTCCCTTTGGGTTTTCAAGGATCATTATTCTCCTATCTTTAGAAGCATCTATTCCCTTATTATTACTCTCATTATTAGGCTTTGAAGAAAAACCTTTTATATATAAGAGGAAAACCTCTTATAATACATTTTGTATAGGGTTCAATGAATATAAAATTCTCTACCAACCCTCTTCCCTTAGAAGAAAACAATATATAGGACATTTTATTTTATTTTTCCTCAACCCATATATGGCAATAATCCCTTGGATATAAACAATGGGGGATAACCAATTTACCATACTTAGTTCTACAAAGTCATATAAAGCATAATGCATGATAGTGATAGCTAAAGTTAAAGCTATACACTTTTTCAAATTTCGCAATCACACAAGTGAACATAATGCACATTCTAAGCTTACTCAAAGTAGTCGAGTTTGTGATATATCATAGATTTTATTTTCACTAGTTTCATTGTTTAAAAACACTATTAAAACATATATCACAACAAGATTATGCAAGAATCAAGACTCATTTTGCGTAAAACATGCATTCATATGCTATATGGAGCTCACATATCTATTTTTGAGTGGAGACTATGAAAGTGAAACAAGATTATCATATAATTATTTCAAAACAGATCTTTCTTGTTTAAAATGTGTCAAATAAATATTCAAAAGCATTTGTGAGAAGTTTCATTTTTCATAAATCGATTTAGCACTTAGTGCTCATTTAATATCAAACATTTTCAAAAAGCAATCAATTTTGCATGGAGAAACAAAATGAGAATCAATTTTTGAAAACCTTCCAATCTTAAGTCCAATGATTGGACATCAATATAGAACATGTTGAAGAAGGATATTTTGTAAACATAATATCGTAATCTCAAATTTTTGTAAAACCAAAATCATATTCCTAGAGTTAGCATCAAATAAAGTATAGGTTTCTCAAGATATGCAAGTTAAGCTTTGATTCTCTCAATATTTTGTCTTTAGATTTATAAGTGCACATGAGGCTTTTGGAAAGCAGATATAACATTAAATATGCACCAAAATCAGATTTGATAAAGGATATAATATGACTTAGATTAAATGATCAACATGAGGCTTTCATCATTTTTCCTTCTCAAGATATTAAGTTAATCACATTTCAGCTTTGAGAGAATAACTCCTTACTTTAAAAGATTTTCATAGGAACATGTTTTTAGAAAGCACATATCGAATTTGACAATAATATGATTAGTGCACATTTGAAAACTTGCTTTGAAATATGTTAATTTTATAATCGATGATCTCAAAACTTTTTCACCCATTTTATACACCAAAAGAAATTTCATGATAAACAAGAGGTGCATCTTTGTAAGACATGATTTACATGGGACTCAACAATGCATCAAATGGTCTAACACTTTGAAAGATTCAATTCACATTGACTATTGAAACGCTTTTTACTGTGCCTACAACACAATGAAGATATTTAAGACAACAAACCATATATCCAAAAAGGTTCATGAAAGTTATAGCAATATGGAATGTTTAGAATCAAAGGTTGTGGAACAAGATTCTTTCAATTATTGAATTATTCTATTTGTTATTTTAAACATGATGGGGATCAGTTTGCACTTCAAAATATTAACACATATAACATTTAGCACCACATCATAGATATTAATATAGTATGTGAGTCTATATTTCTGCAAAGAATGACACTTGACATTGCAACATCTTATCTAACACTTTTTAAAGAACACTTCATTTTAAATAGGTTTTTAACATGTGTTCATAAAGCTTAAAGCATCATGCAATAATATCAATTATCAATTGAATTGCAAATTTGATTATGATCACTATATTAGTATGAGAAACTTAGAACTAGAGATTGTGCAAACATATTTTATGTAGAACTAGGCAAATGCACATTCAAGTTCAAAGTAAACAGTGATGCATACAATTAAGCTTTTAAGATCATATATTGCATCAATCATTTTAGCATGCATTCATAGGAATAAAAATCAATCTTATCATATCACATAATTCATATATATCAAAATAAAATTATGATGAGATTGAGTATACCTCCTTTAATGACTTCCTTCTCAAGACTTCTTATGATAAGAACATCCTCAAAGACTTTGCAAAGATCATCAATTCATGCTCATTCATATATCATCATAGTACTTTGTGAAAAATCGATCGATGGATGAAGAAGGTTGTTCTGCATTTATTTTTCTTATTGAGCTTGATATGGCTTGTGTTTATCTCTCAATATCTTTCATCTATTTCAGCTTCCAATCACTTGTATGTTAGATGGACTTTGAGTTTATTTGTTGAAATCTCTTTTAGAGCAACCTTTTCATTTTTGAGAAACTTCTGATCAAGCTTCTTCAAATCGCAGTAGGCTTCTTCAAATCGCAGGCTTATCAATATCCGCAGTAAGGTCGAGGGATGATGAAATCTGGTTTTGGCACACTACAATCCTCTCCCTTTGAGATGGTTCCAAGTTTCTTTATGAACTTTCTCCGCTTCTTGACCTTCTCATATTGAAGCCCATGGAAGGATTTCAATCCTTCCAACATATTTTGCTCAGATTCATCCTTCATTATTTCACAATGTGTGTACTACCATGAAGTTTCAATTTATACTTGAGCATCTTTTGAGTTGTATGAGTTTGTCTTTATCTCTTTATTATCAACTTCCAAGAGGCATTTTTTCTCTTTTTAATCTTTAAATGAGGATTCCTACATCACAACACAAAAATGATTTTGGTACCCATTCCTTTTGGGTCCTTATGTGTTAGTATACCTCCTCTAGCCATTTTTGCTCACATGGTAACATAATAAGGTCTCAATCAAGATATTACAGTTTGAACATACATTATTGACAAATAATTGTGAAACATACTGTAGGAAAGTATGTGTGCATTTTTTCTTTTGTCTAAGCACTTATCACCCATTATAACCACTTTGAACATTTTTATGCATAAAGATTGCTTGTTAAAAACTTCCAAGTTAATGCTCAACTCAATTTCTTGTTTTCCCAAAATTTAATATTCTTTTTAAAAGAATGAGTTAGTATATTAGAAAGCACAATTTTTCAGTTAACATTATGCATGAGTGTAAAGAGAATATTTCTTACTTATGAATGAACCATTTTTCAAGAACACATGCATATCAATATCCAATTAGTATTTTTAAAAGATGTACAGAGATATTTATGCATCATGAACTTTAGTTCATATGAAAATCATTTTGATCATGTAAGAAATAAGCACAAGACTCGTTGCTTTGTAACAAGAGATAAACGTGGTTTTAGCCAGTAAGTTTTTACCAAGTTTCTGAAAAAGAAGGATGATGTACATTAATGATATTTTTCCAGAAACAGTTAGTTTTGGGGCATATAACCTTTGTTGCATAAATCACATAATTCTAGCCCTTAGACATTCATGATGTTTTCTTGGCATATGAATAAAACATGTAAAGCTACCAATGATCAAGATAGACAATTAAAATTTCATGTAAAATTTTAATGCTCTTACCTCACTAACTATCATGTTTTCATGAAACTCACCACATTTTTGCAACCTCATGGATCTTGGCAAGCATTGTAATGATCATTCTTAGTAGAGTGTGAGCTTTCCAAGATTTTGAGTTCATTGGTTCTAACTTTGTCACATGACTCACCCATGTGGCTCCTTCATGAATTTTCATTTTGTAAACAGTAACTTCATTCACTCACATGAAGGTTACCTTGACATCTCTTCAGATAAAGCTGGCTGCATCATTTGTATGATGCTTCGTGGTGGTCTCTTTTCAATATGTTCTTGTTGGCTTGTCTTGAAGAACTATGCTCAGAGTTGTGAATGAATGATGTAAATTTTGGAAGCCAAAGAGAAAAGATTTTCTTGAAAGCACAATATGTTAAGCTTCACCAAATTTCAAAACTCCACTGGTTTTCATTCTCAAACATTTTTCTTATGTTTGCCAATATAATGCAAGATTTTAGATTCTTGCAAAACACAACTCTCAACCACTTTTTATCATAATAGGTTGCTTTAGAAAAACCCAAAAAGAAAAAGGATTTAAATTCCCATTCCTTTTAGTACACTATGTAAGGATCAATGAAGCAACAAAATATAAGTTGGAAGAATTCATACAAGTGGGCTGTTATCACTATAGGTTTTCTCCACATTTACTTTTTGACTAGCATGCAACAAATACCTACTAGTACTTTATCAATATGTAAAGCATGTGGTTCATCCCTTTGTATGTTAGAACAAGCAAGACAACATATCATTTTGACTTTCACTTTTCTCTTTAAATTGTCAAAGATGGGTATTGTGAGATTTTGAAAAGTAGCTTATAAAATAGTACTGTGGCAATTTTTGTTTTGCTTTGAGAGTAAAAAGGATTTATGATGACTTTTCAAGTTAGTAGCTAAAAACCCTTTTATCTTTCCTTATGTTTTGCTATTTAGAGAAAACTCATCTCTAATAGCTTCCCATTCTAATGGCTTATAGAGTATTCAAAGAAAGATTAAAACAGGCTTACTTGTTGATCATGGCATATTCATTTTCCATCTATCTCACCTTGTCAACTTCTTCCTCATCAATATTGTTTTCTCAGATATCACATATCTCTTTGTAAATCAACCTTCCGAGACATGTTCTTCATCTCCAATGTTGGTCATCACTTCTTCCGTAATCCTTATCTCTTCACACTGCTAAGTGTGTTCAACCCCAAGAGCCTGTGCTCTGATACCAATTGAAGTGGCATATAGAGTCACAAGAAGGGGGGTTGAATTGTGACCCTTTGAAAATTTATTATCTGCAACTTAGAAACATATTACCAATAAATATATATGTGAAGGATAAACTCTTTAATGTAGAGAAGCTTATGAGGATGAGAACATTTCAGATTGAAGCTTCTATAAATGCTTTTTAAAACAAAGATATGTTTTATGCATAAAATACTTGAGTAGGTTAGTAACAATAGATGATCAATATAAAACACTAACTACTCAATGAAGAAGGTTAGTAACAATAGATAATCAATATAGGATACTAACTTCTTAATGATGAGGGATAGTCATGAATAATAGCTTGTAAGAGATATGTTGGTTTTAACTTTGAGATTAAATCATAGATTATAAGTTCTTAGTTAAAATCGCTTTTTAAGGTTGAATAAATCAACCTTCTCATAGTTTGAACAATGGTGAATATGTTATAGCAAGTTAGAAGATAGTAAGGAAAGCTAGTAAATAACACAAGAGAGTTATAGAGGTTCACCCAAACCCGGCTACTCTCTCCCACGTCCACGTGAGTATTTCCACTATTTTCCAAATAGTCATTACACTTGCTTTTGATCAACACACAAAAGACTTCACCACCACTAGCTTTGATCACACACAATGTACCTAGTGCACTCTTAACATAGCTACGCCTAGTCAACTGCTTCCACTCTCTTAGAAACTCTCCACTAGTAACCTAAGAATCACCTTATCAAGTATAATCACCACCAACACTCACCTATCCTAGGTAGCTTAATAGAACAACACACACATTGTAGTTTCTCATCAACACTCACCTACTCCTTAGGTAGCTTGATAGAACACTACACATGTTGTATTTTCTCATTAACACTCACCTTTCTTTCTAGGTAGTTTGGTGAGATATTTACAAGATAATGTTTACAATAAGGGTTTTGGGGTTTTGGGATGTTTAAGAGCTTGAGAATAAATTACACAAAGTGTATACAATGATGCTCATCAAGCTAACACACACTCACTAAAAGAATCCTGCACTTTACATTAGAAGCTTGGAGCAAGTGGGATGAGAAGGTTGGATGTTTCTTTGAGAAGCTTGAAAGATGAGAGGTTCCAACCCAAACTCATGCCTTGAATCTTCAAATTCCAGCATTTAAATAGCCATGGGGACTGAATATAGCTGTTACAAATTGAATTTGAGTTGAAGAGAGCCGCTGGAAAGTTGTTGTAGGTTTGTAGATAGGATATGATGACTTTCAGGCTTTAGCTTGTAGCCTATCAACCTTCTCAAGCAACCTTGTGCTTTGTCTTGTGTTGACAAAGACTTTATGTCCTGCACCATACTTCCTTTCTTCTTTCTCGCTACCACAAGACTCTCTAGTAGTCTACTCAACAAATGCCTATGCTTCATTTGTAAACCGCTGGACACTTGGAATTAATTTGAATCAACCTTCTAAAGCTTCCTAGCATGAATAAACACCTCAAATGTGCCATATGAATAATCATTCATTACCTCCTTTTATATTCAAACTTTCAGCACATTTTATGACTTGGAATCTTCATTTAATTCACCTTAAGATCATTCAAGAAGAGTTAACGTGTTTGGGATAATTTTGATATGGTTTCCAAAGAACCTTCCTCAACATTATTTCTTCATTCACTTTAACCTTCTTAACATTGAACTTATACTTCCAAGGTGTTTTGTTAGTCAAACTTCTTTTGACTTCACCAAACTTTCTGTTGACTTTTGGTCAACCTTCGTTGACTTTCTGGCCAACCTTCCGCTTGACTTTCGCTAACCTTCTTCGAGAAAGTTGCTTTTTCTTTTAAGCTTCTTCAATCAACCTTCTCGTACTCTTTTATGGAATAGGTCAACCTTCTCGTTGACTTCAATCAAACTTTCGCTGACTATTGGTCAACCTTGTGTTGACTTTTAGTCAACCTTCTCGCTTGACTTTTCACCAACCTTCAGAAAGGTCAAACCTTCGTTGACTTTATTTTTAAGCTTCTCATGAGTTAACCTTCTCAAGGCTTTTCTACCTTTATAATATACCAATATTGTAGACTATGGTAGAGCCTTAGTTTGCTAAGTCTTGGCTTGGTTAAACCTTCTCAAATGATTATTCCTCAAATAAATGAACTTTGATGCTCTTAGAAGAATCATTTATTACCTTCTCTTTTCTAATACCTTCTCTTGACTTTGTCAAACCTTCGTTGATTTAGTCAAACTTTCTCAAATGATTATTCCTCAACCCAATAAACTTTGATGCTTTTAGGAAAATCATTGAGTACTCTCTTCTTCAGCTCATCAATGAGAGTGATTGTTCTTTAGTTGTTGAAGTTTCCTAGAGTAGGTTGCTTATTTGAACCTTCTTATCTTTGAACCTTCTCCAACTATTTTAACCTTCTTTAACTATTGAACCTTCTCATATGTGAACCTTCTTATGTTTATTTCTACCCTTGACTTTTTGCATGTTTTAGTCTTGCTCTTTGATATGCTTCTTGATAAGCTTTTGAACCATTGAGTAAGAGAGCATTGGTAGAATATAACCTGATTAATGACTATGAGAATCTCCTTTGTAGAGACTTGTAGAAACCTTTGATCCATCTAGTCATTAGGTTATTAGGACTCTCTTGATAGGAATTCACTTAGATGATTTGCATTTACTTTGATTGCCTAAGGTCTTCTCTTTTCTCTTTGTGAATTTCCTAGTCCCACACATTGTAATAGTAAAGATAATATGTCTTCATGAAGCATGCATTACTATTCTTGTAACTTTGTTGGTGTTACTCTGATTCTTCAATTTGTTGAGAATGGCATGCAATGGATTGATCTAATTTGCTTCTAGCATGTCCACTTGAAAGAAACCTGTTCTTTTCAACAAACTCAAGACACCCATTAGTAGAGCACCATTCAGAATACTTAAGCTTTAGTTCATAAGGTTTGTTATCATTAAAACCATATATCAAAAAGGATTTTATCTCAACAAGACACGTGTCATGACCCTACCGCTTGGGATTTGAATCGCTTCGAGTCTCCACCGTTTATTTTATTGGTGGGTTTTTGGGCCGTTTGATCATCTTTACTTCCGAAGGGGTCTTACCTTCGTGTCTCTTCGTCTAATTTTCTTTTTCGTTTCACTTCCTCTCTACTCTCTCTTCTCCTGTGCTCTTCTTGTGCTCTTCTTGTCCTCCTCTCGCCTCTCTCTTCTCCTGTGCTCTTCTTGTGCCTTTCTCTACCTTCGTTGGTGTTTGTGGCTACCCAGATTTCTTTCTCAAGGTACGTGGCTCCTCGCATTACCTTCTTATTTTCTGCTTTGGTGTGTATAATGTGTCGCTTTTTTTTGCTTTCTTGGGTCGATTTGTTTGCGCGCTTGTTTCCTCGCAAAAATAGTGGATGGTTTCGATAGTTGAAATAAGTAGTGATAGTGAGAGTGAGGTGTGACCTCAATATAAGTGCCCTAATCCCAACCGTGGCCGCTTCTCTTAAGTGTGGCTATTGTTCGCCGCAAGAATCGCCGCCGAGTGATAAAGGAAATAGCGACCTTTATAACAAAGTTGGTTCTACTTCGATTCCGCAGACCTACCGATGATCTCATATGGCCGAGACGAGAGTCCTAGCGCGAACGATCCGGGAGTGAGGGGCTTTCCGGTAGATCAAGAGGTGCTTGATTCGCAGACTCGTAGCTTCGCACCGCAGGCCTCCTTGCTGGTATTCGGCAGATACTATGTCACCCTTCTGATGAGGATCGGCCACAACTAGTCCGGCCTCCTCGAGGAAGTCGTTTCGATGAGTGCATTCCGGGATGACGTATACCTATGCTTACTGCACTGGTTTGAACATTTGGGGTTCGGGCCGCTTTCCCTTTCTACCGCAGTGTGTCAAGATGCTCCATGTGGCTCCAACGCAACTTCATCCCAACGGTGGGCCCATATGAGGCCTTCAAATCCTTTGCGAATGCCTGGGGAGGAAGTCTCTCATTGTAAGTTTTTGTATTTCTTCCGCTCGTTTACGCGAGGGGTCCAATGAGGTGGGTGTCTCTATGCAACCATCGCCGCTCTTTATGGCTTTGTACAAAAGTAGCTATAAGTACTTTAAGCATTACTAGTTCCGCTTTGTCTCCCGGCCAAGTGTCCTCATCGCTGGTTCGACGAGGTCGGGTGACGAACGCTTTCTTTGAGTTGGACGAGGCACCCTAGTGGATAAGTTTTCTGCTGAGAGAAGCGGCGCCGAGTTCGCTGAAAAGGCAATGTGGATCGCTTGGATGGTCAAGTTAAGTCCCTGCATGTCAAGTCTTCCCCGCCATTGGTCTAGTGGATGACGCCGAGTCGTTGATTGACTATTTAAGTAATTCTCTCGCATCTTCCCTTTTTTTTTTTTTTTTTCGACGGCCGCTTCTCCTTTCGTGGTTTTGGGATGTCTACTTTAGTGTTGCCGAGCGCAAAAATATCGGGAGAGGCAAAAAGAAGAAACAAGTGGATAGCTCGAGCCTTCTCCTTCACCGACAGGAGCCGAGTCCTCTTCCGCCGAGGTTCTCCCGCCGCTAAAAGTCCTGGCCAAGGTTATGCAAACGCCGCTGGGCCTGAGGGCGCCGCTAATGCTCAAGGTACGAGTAGTCCTCGTCCCCCTCCCTTCTGAGAATCTCGCCGCAAAGAGGCAGCAGGATCGTGCCGATGTTGAGATTGGTTTGTCGCAGCCGCTGGGAGGGGGTTGTTGACACCGCTGGAAGGATGTGTCGAGATGCTCAAGAGGGCCGATGGACTCGCTGTTATACCAAAAATCCTCGAGGATCTTTCTTCGCTTACAACTTTTTAAAACAATGAAGTCGCCACCAATATTTTTTATAAGGAAAATATTGAAGAAAAACCTTTTGGAAAGCGAATGGCCTTTTGGAAACCGGAAAATTTGGGTTCTGGGGCCTGCTAGGTATGGGGAAGGTATTAGCACTCTACACATCTCCTTTCTATCGAAAAGGGAACCTTTAATTAAACGTGGTTTTAAGTGTCGATTTGGAAAATACTTAAATTTGCTTCTTTATTGAAAAAGGAATGAAAAGACTTAATGAAAATTTTTATTTTTGGTGCTTGACGAGAGTTAGCCTCTCGCTCCTACGATCTCCCAAAGGCGATGGAGAATTCAAAGCTACGTAGTTCTTGTTTGTCCCAAAAAGGTTTTTGTTTTTTAATCTTTTAGAGTTTTTCAAAAAGGGTCGAGCGCTCGCGATGACCAAACAACAACGGTTTAGAGTGACCACGCTTACTAACTCTTTTTGAAAATGGGATCGCCACTAACAATCAAACCAGAACGGGCGCGAGTGACTATTGATGACAATCGGTTTTTATTTTGATTATCAAAATGTTTTCACAATTGATGGGGAGTGTTTGTGAAGACCAAACAACAACGGCTTGGAGTGGCCACACTACTAGCTCCCACGGAATGAAATTATCACCTATAATCAAAACAAGAACGGCGCGAGTGATTATCGCGACAATTAGTTTTGATTTTGATGTTTGAAAAGATATGTTTTCAAAAGTGTTTTCGCTGATTTGAATCGAGAGAACGCCGTGATAAAAGGAAATCGCAATGGATTGAGCGCTCGCGATGACCAAACAACAACGGTTTAGAGTGGTCATACTATTAACTCTTTTGAAAATGAAATTATCATTAACGCACCAAACGGTAACGGCGCGAGTGATCATTAATGATGATCGGTTTCGCTTTTAGGTTCAAGTGTTCGAATGAGGTAGCTTGGAGCGACTATTTTGGAAATGCATGTTGAACATGATATGAGCGAAAGTGGGTTTAGGTAGCCAATATTTGTACCTTAAGTGTTTATTCCCAGTTTAAAAATTACACCAACCATCATAATAGTGATAACAAATAATAAGCAAAAAGAGATGCTATTAAATGACAACGTGAGGTAAATAGTAACGATTATAATAGTAATAACAATAGGCAATAATAAAACTAAAAAAGAAATAATCAAATAAAAGCAAGAAGGGTGGGTGCTGAACAGAGATAAATGGAGTGTGACTAGCATTTTTAGAAGAAAAAAAACGTGGGGGGTTTTGGGTTAGTAATGCTGGGGGTGTTATTATCAATCAGGTATATTAAAAAAAAAAACTTAGAAACGAAATAAAGAAAGGAAAGCCCATGACCCACATCCTGAAACAGAAAAAAAACCTAAGCTTAATTTTATACCCTCACTGCTCCATCCTTGTTAACTGTAAAAGGAAAAATTGAGGAGTTTTTAGAGAGAGAGAGAGAGAGAGAGAGAGAGAGAGAGAGAGAGAGAGAGAAAGCGACGGTGAGACAGAGAGGGAGAGAAAGAGGACGAACCAGAGAGAAGAGGTTGACGATGGTGGTGGGATGCTCGCGGTGGTGTGAGTGGCGAAGTAGCGACGGTGGCTATGGTTTTCGCGGTGGTTCCGGCGGTGGTAGCTTCTACATGCGAGGGAGAGGAGGTGACGGTGGTGTGGTTTCGCGTGGTGTTGGTTCCGGCCTCGAGGTGGTGGTTTCAGCCCGGCATATGTGGTTTCTGCTCCGTGGGTGGTGTGGTGAAAAGAGGGTGATGGAGGTGCACGCCGCGTGAGTGTGTTTCAGGAATCTGCGTGAGCTTATTTGAGGTTCAAAGAAGGTAAGGTTTTTTTCTCTCTCGCATTGTTGTTTCTTTCTCCTCTTCTCGCGTGAGTCCGGGTGTGTTTGTGTTTTCAATCTCTCGTGTTCTCCCTTTGCTTCGATTCTGGGCCGTGCATTTTGTAGATGATTTTGTATAGGGTTTTGTGTTTGTGGAGTCAATTTAACTCAGATTTTGATTATGGTTTCCCAAAAATTTCCCCTTAGTGTATGAAAAATTTCGAGCACCCTTTTCCTTCTTCCCGCCTTCTCTATTATTCACAAGTTAGCATATTTGATCGTTATAAACATTATTTATGTGTGTGCAGCAATGGATGACCAAAGGTCAAGAAAGAATCGCTTATTTTAATCTTTTTGAGTGGCCATTGTGTTTGGATTCTTCCTCTTGTCTTTGTTGTTATGCTTGTCGGCCGTGTTATATGCTTACCAAAGACTTCCATATTTGTGAAAGAGAGGACAAAGAACATCAACAAGAGCAACGAATGCCGACTTCCTCCCTTTTGTATTTTTTTGCTTGCTTTTTATTTAAAAGGGTACTATGTTGTTTGTAATTTTTCTCAGATATACATGTAACAAGAGTTTATTATTTGTATCTATTATAAAGAAAATTATTTATAAAAGCATTTTTTAGAATCTGATTTTGGTATAAAAATATTGATATAATAAGTTAATAATAACAATAATGATAAGTATCAAAGCAAATGCGCCAGACATCGACGAGATGCGAGCGCTGCAACAAGTGCCATAACGCGCACACGATTAGGAATAATGTGCGAGCACAACAAACATATTTTGAGCCTTTTTCAACTACGAAAATATCGTTAGGACTCGATTCGCTAAAAGACAATTTTTATTTTAAATTAGTCTGACAAAATTGGGGTATGACAACCGCTCTCTTATTTAGATTTTATCAAGAAATATGAATTGGCCGAGACATATTTCAAGATAAAATAGAAATAAAGAATTCAAAAATTATACCAATTTTGTCCGCTTAAGGAAATCTGAATTTTTTGAATGGGTGTCACCTTTCGCCAACAAAAGCGTAAAATAAACTTGGTACCAAATTTCTCGCAGTCAAGTAAAACGATAAAGGAAGCGGTGAAATCAATTGATGCTAGCCTCGGGCAAAGAAAAACAGAACTAAACCAAAGGCTAGCCTCGGCAAAGAACGACAGAAATAAAGCAAGAAAGAAAGCGATAAAGAAAGCAAGAAAGAAGGTACCGCCCTCGCAGAAGCCGACATCGAGGTCGCTTAAAGCCTTTTAACGAACCGCGAACGATCCGAGTTTGCACTTGGGCATGGTGGTCTTCGAGAGTGACCAGGGGAACAATATCAAGTCTAGATCTCGATATTTCCCTCAGATCGCGCTTATGTCTTAGGCCAACACGACTATCCTTTTCGATCGACCCAATGGGGTCGAAAGACTTACTCGCATTTAATACGCAGGTTAAGTCCGCTTTTGAAGCGGACACTGGTCCCGGCGGATTCACGAACTCGTTGAATGATTGAAATGGCCAACGCCGCCGCGATCGATCGAGGTACCGCATACGCGGGCTGATGCTAGGAATGATGCATGGAATATGGGTGCATGTTATGCAAAGGCATGTTATGCAAGTGCATGCAATGCTATGATTTTGGTGTAATGATGAATGTGGAGGAACGCTCCCAAATTCCCCGTTGATCTCGATTGTTTTTTTTTTTTTTTTTTTTTTGACTCTTTTGCTTCTTTTCGCTTATTTTTTTTCACGTTCGACCAACCCGTGACGAGACTGAGGAACCAACTAGCGTTGTGGTAGCATATAAGCCAGGTGCCGGTTATTTTGTGATTGGCCATCAGAAATGGCCTATGAGTGCAATTATGTCCTTGCAAACTTAATTTGCTCTGAGAAGTTGCTTCTTTCCCCTGACTTTTAGAAATTTCGCAGTGATTGTGATGCTCTATGATTTATGCACATGTTTTACAGGTCAGTGTTACCATCATCATAAAACGTTTATTTGAGCAGAAAAAGCAGGGAAATAGAAAAACAAACAGATATGAGAAAGAGTGAACTTTATTGATGGGAAGACCGGCCGCATGTAAAGTTACTACCGATCGCTCAATACATTTGAAAGTTTAAACTACAAAAGACACTAAAAAGAGAGGAGCTAATTTCTCGATCGCCCATCTCTCAGGGGAAGCTACAACCATTGATTTCCATGACTTTGACCATCCTCTTATCCGACCTTCGGGTGTTCATGATGCTCTCGCTCTACTCTTCATGCCCAAGCTTTCTCGAATTTAATTTTTGCCTCGATCGCCTTTGCGGGTTTTCAATCCACCGGTCGCTCCGATTTTGCCTAGGCCGCCTTTTCGGTTTTCAACCTAGCGAGCTATTTTTACTTGGCTTATTGATGAATCCCCATCACATGATGGTTTTTAGTATGAAAAAGAGGATTTTATGTGAAGATTTTAATGAATGTAGGAAAATGGCAACACTAAAAGAGTAAATTGTGCTAGTTGAAATTGAATTGCTTTGCAGTTGTTTACGCTTGGTTTTTGTGGTGTTTTTGTGCCCCGTGACTAGGTGAAAGGAAGAACGAAGAAATGCAAGCAAACGGACGGAAAAGTGCCAAGGAATGAGCTTATACTGCTGGCGCTCGCTGGCGCTGTTGTCGCCGAGGCGCCGCCTGAGGAGGCGACAGCGAGGAGTGCAGAAATAAAAAGTCCTCGCCCATTCGCGCCCACTCTCGCATGAGGCGCCCGCGAGGCGCCGCCATCGTAGCGCCCTCCACCAGTGGCGCTTGTTGTCGCCGAGGCGCCAACGAGGCGCCGCTTGCCGAAAACACGATAAAACACGCAAAAGCCGCGTTTTTGAGGATCTTCCGACGCTTTTGACGAATTGAAACCCTAGCACACCGAGAGAGTTGGTGGCAGCTCACGACCATCAAGAATCAAGCCTTGGGAACAAGAATTGAGACTTCAATGTCATCATCCTCATCGTTATTATCTTGTAATTCTCTTTTCCTTATCTTTGATCATGTGTAACTAAACCCCAATATTGGGGATGGATAAATTCGATTTAGATTTATTGTTATTGGTTTATCTTGATGATTTTTATCGTTCTCTCTCGCTTTGTGAATTGATATTCGTGGTTTAACCTTTTCAGTAATTGGGAAATTATAGAACCTATATTCTATTCAATAATTTAACTAAGTTCTTATTATTGGATTGTTTGAATTTCAATTCCTTCCATTCGTAAGTTTAGGAATATCCTCGCGAATTGATGTATGTATAATCCTCGCTTAATGCTTGTTGTTAGTAGATGCACCTAAGGAATTAGGGCTTTTATCAATTAACAAAGACCTATTCACCTAAGGGATTAGGGCTTAGTTAGAATTGTGGATTCAATAGCAAATGAGAGAGAGAGATAACTTCAAAATAAATCAAGAACGATAGCATGAAATCGGAAGACATCCATCCCTAGCGCTTTTCTCAACGTATTTCTTCCATCGTGTCGCTTTTCTCAGAGTTAAAAAGTCAAAAACAATTTATCGCTTTACCCTTGAGCTTCATAGCTCAACATTACCAAACAAAACCCCTTTCAACTTGGTTCAAATTAGTCGTTGCATCGTAGTTGGCAAATTAAATTCGATCCTCGAGGACGATATCCCTGCTTCTTACGGCTTTATTACTTGCACGATTTGGTACACTTGCCAAATAGTTAACAAGTTTTTGGCGCGCGCTGCCGGGATCGAAATTAACTTACTAATTAATTCAAGGCAATCGCTAATTCGAACCCGCATATATTTACATTTACTTTAGTTTTATTTCGCTTATTTTTATTTATTGTATCTATATCAAACAGCTTGCTTTGACACTTGTCCAAGTTGTTGTTTTCAAGGCATGCGCAGAAATGTTGATCCTAAAGATCTACTTTTCGATCCGGAATTGAGAAAACCGCTAGAGCTAATAGAAAGGAAGCAAGGTTAAGGAAGCAAAGAGCAACAACCGAGAATCTTCTCAGGCAACAAATCAGGATCAGAATCATGGGAGAAAATCCACCACCGCTCGCACTCTTGGCGACTTTTGGGAACAGGAACCAAGGCGCCCAAGCTTACACCTTCCAACCTCGTGGGGTCAGAGCATTTGAGATCAAGTCTTCGATCCTCACCGCTTTGAAATCGTAATAATTCTCTGGTCCGATGTCAAGATCCAAATCAACACTTATTTCAATTCTATGAAATTTGTGGGTCCACAAATCTCGCGGAGTGATCGACTCACCTAAAAAGTTGCGTCTCTTTCCATATTCTTTGACCTGGTAGAGCTAAAGATTGGCTAAACACTATCCCAAAGCAGAACTGTAACAATTGGGGTGATCTAGAGAGCAAGTACTTAGAAAGATTCTTTCCAATTTCTAAGTTCATCAAGAAACCAAATGAAATATCAAATTTTGAGCAAGGAGATGGTGAGTCGCTATATGATGCTTGGGAAAGGTTCAAATCATATTAAAAAGATGTCCTCGGGCATGGTATTGATGATTTTCTTCGCTTGCAAACTTTTCACATGGTTTGCGACCTCAAACAAGGATGATGTTAGATGCCTCACCTGGAGGATCTTTGGGTACTAAAACCGCAGAGGAAGCAAGACAGCTTAGTGGAGCATATGGCCTCTAATGAGTACAAAATTCAAAATGATGTGGGTGCTACACAGTTGAAGAAAGGGATGTTAGAGCTGGATTCTAATAGTGTTGTGTTGGCTCAACAAAAGGTAATGTCACTCCAAATTGAAGTTTTACTAAGCAGCCTAGTCGCTACTCGCCAGTGGGGATCTCAAACACCGCGACTGCTCAAGCAAAGACACCGTGGTGCATGTAATTATTGTGGCGTAAATGCTCATGAAGGTGACTGCAGTAACTCATGGAGATAACAAAGGAACAAAGTTAATTATATGGGCAACTTTCGTAAGCAAGGGGGAACCCCTATTCTAACACCTACAATCTCGGGTGGCGTAATCATCCCAACTTCTCTTGGAAGAATAATGATATCCGCAGGTCACATCAGCAAAGAACCTAGTCAAGAACAAAGAAAGCCATCTCCTATGGAGGAAAGCGTTGACACGCTTTATGCAGATGACAAAGACAACCTTTCAATCTCAAGACCAAGCTATGAAGAATATGGAAAAGAATCATGAAGATTCCATAAAGAATCTAGAGACTCAAATGGGCGCTTAGCAAAGCAACTTTGCCGATCATCTAACAATGCTGGTTTCTCACTAATACCGCTGACAACCCTAGGAATGAAACCGCTAAGGCTATCTCTAAGAAGTGGTCGGGAGTTGCCGACTCGTGGTGTATTGTGAAAAGAAGGTGTCGCTTGAAAATGAAAGAAAAGAGTCGAGTGAAAAGAATGAAAATGAAAAAATGGAGAAGTCGAAAATGAGTTCGAGTAAGGAAAGTGAAGAAGGTGTGAAGTCTAACCCTAATGAAAACAATTTGTTCTCTCGATGCGCAGTACAAGAGAAACTCAAGACACCTCCTCCTCAAGTGAAGTTGCCATATCCTCAAAGCTAGCAAGGAACATAAAAAAGATGAGCAGCTTTCTAAGTTCATGGAGGTTTTTAAGCGGCTACAAATCAATATACCCTTCGCAAGCTTCCAGAACAGATGCCTATATATGCTAAATTCATGAAGGAGCTTTTGACAAAGAAGAGGAAATTTAAAGAGGACGAAACAAGTTGACTTTGAATGAGGAGTGCAAAGGATATAATCCGCAGGAAGCTCCCTCGTAAAAATGAAAGATCCGGAAACTTCACCATTCCATGTGCATTGGCGCACATAGCCATTGGCAAAGCTCTTTGTGATCCTGGGGGCCAGATAATCTTATGCCATTGTCTATGTCAAGAGATCGGGTGGTGGTGAGGTGAAACCCACTAGAATGTCTCTCGACACTCACGATCGATCAAGAAATATCCTTATGGAGTGTTGGAAGATGTTCTCGTCGAGTTGATAAATTCCTATTTCCTGTGAGACTTTGTGATACTTGACATGGAGGAAGATGCAGAGGTACCACTTATCCCGGGTAGACCATTTTTAGCCACAGACGAGCTTTGATTGATGTGCAACAAGTGGAAGTCGATCTTGAGGTTCCAGGATGAGAAGATTACTTTTAATGTTTTTGAAGCTATGCGCCATCCCGATGATAAAGGATGTTGTTTTAGTGGTGGATATGATTGATAACTCGTGAAAGAGACCTTTAGACGGAAGTTCCATCTCCTCCATTGGAGGATGTAATTGTGAATTCTATCAAGAAGTGATGAGAACTTGGGAAGTGAGATAGAAGATCAGATATGCAATTTGAAGCTTTCTCGTAGAAAGAGTTTTCAAGAAAAAGAAGAGCTAGATAGGGGAGATTCCCGAGAAAAAGATTCCCGAATTGAAACAACTTTCCCTCATTTGAAATATGTTTTCCTCATGATGATGATCTTCATCCAACTATCATTAGTAGTTCCTTGACTAGATTGGAAGAGGAGAAGTTAATGAGGTTGCAAGTTTATGAATCTTCAAAGTCGATAAGCAGTAAAGTCAAAGCATACAATGACAAGAAGAGCTAAAAAGAGAATTCAAGCCAGAGCAATCGAATTGGAGGAACCTTCCTCAAAAAGAAGTTGGATGGTCAATGGGCGTAGGTGGAAGCCATACTTGGCGAAGTGGTGAAAAGAGAGAAGCTGGCCTTGGTTTTAAGCGACCCTTAAATTCGAGGTAACGCAAGCTAGTGACGTTAAAGAAGCGCTTCATGGGAGGCAACCCATGTGAGGTAGTGTTCTATCTCTTCTCCTTTATTTCCTTGTCTAGTATTATTTGATTGTGAACTTTGATGTTTTCTTTCAATTTGTTTCGTTATGTGATTTTATTTTTGTTTTGCTTTGGTTTTTGTAAATAGGCCTTCCCTAAATCAATCGGTGAGGACATCACGTGTGTTTAAGTGGGGAGGACCTATCGTCGCTTTCATGAATAAAATGCAATCATATGGTGAATTTCCGCTTAAAATTTTTTGAAATTAGTCGAGCAAACTTAGTGATGATGTGGTGAGAGTTGAGCTAATAGTATCCTCGTGGTGAAGGAACTTATGCAATCTTGCTTCCACACTCAAAACATTAACTCGTGTGGAACTTAGTGATCCTAGAAATGATTTTAGCTAAGCTAGCTGTTTGGTGGACCATGGGAGTGCCAAATTTTTACTAAAAATTAAGCGGTAGCCGTAGAAGCTAAGTTTGGGGGGTGCATCGGTTGTACTAAGGCCGGGTATGCAGATTGTAGGATGGTCGCGCACGTGTGGGTGTCGGGCAGGCGTGAGTGCAAAGATCGCAGCCGTCTACCCGTAACGCCGCAGCGGTGGCGCCGTGGTGTCGGCAGGTGTGAGTGCAACATCGCAAATGCCTACCCGTAACGCCAGTAGTGTGGCGCCGCGTGGGTGTGTGTGCGCTGCGAGTGCAACATCGCAGCTGCGTCTACCCGTAACGCTGTAGTGTATGCCGTGTGTGTTTAAGTGTGTTTGTGAATAAGTGGGAAAATCCACATAGCCAGGTAATTGCTGCAATTTCCAAGTAATCACGAGTAAATCTAAATTTTTGATGTAATGAGGGGTTGCAACAAAAACTCTACGTTGTGTGGTTTGTGTTGTGTGTGTATTGAAGTAGTTGTGCATCGTCCAATCTGTAATACCAATTAAGACCCTTTGTCGCTGCTTTGAAGCCCTCAATCTTATGTGGAAACGTTAGTCTACCCTTTGTTTTGAAACATCTTCGCGGTCTCTAAGAAAGCCTCTAGTCTTAGTTAGATGCATTTTGAAACTAGCTTTGTTCCAATTCGCTTAAATGTCACACACGCACTATTGAGCAAGTATGTGCTAGTGAAATTACCATATGTGGGATTGCAATTGAGTGACTCACCGAAAGTTGTTGCTCAACTTGTCCTTTGGATGTTTGTGATTGTCTTGTTTAAAAAGGATTCATAATCGATTGCATGTTATCCGATGTTGACGATGTTTTGTTTTTTGTCTTGCATTGTCTTTGCTTGAGGACAAGCAAATGTTTTGTTTTCAATCCACCGGTCGCTTCCGATTTTGCCTAGGCCGCTCTTTCGGTTTTCAACCTAGCGAGCTATTTTTACTTGGCTTATCTTTTTTTTTTTGTCTATTTCTTTCGTGCATAATACTTCTTCACCGATCGTAACCGATCGGGTTCTCGTGATCTTCGCCATCCATATTTGTGAGTATTAGCGCTCCTCCGGAAAAGGCCTTCTTGACCACGCACGGTCGGTCATAGGTGGGCGCCCACTTCCACACTGGGATCCCTCCGAATACGCAGAATCTTCTTGAGTACTAGATCTCCTCATTGAATCCCTGGGGACGAACCTTCTTGTCAAAGGCGCTTTTCAACCTCTCACGATACAGCTTGCCCATGACACAAGGCCGCAATTCTTTTCTCCTCAATGAGATTTAGCCGATCCAGACGAGCCTGCACTCCACTCGCTTCTTCCAACTTGGTTTCCATTAGTACCCGCAGGAGGGTATTTCAACCTCAACGGGAAGCACCGCTTCGACCCATATACTGCAGAGAAAGGGTTGCCCTGGGGCCGATGTATGCATCGAGGTACGATAGCCATGCAAGGCGTAAAGGAAGCATTTCATGCCAATCCTTGTAGGTTACCACCATTTTCTCAGACTATTTTCTTGATATTCTTGTTGGCCGCTTCAACCGCCCCATTCATCTTGGGACGGTGACGGATGAATTGTGATGCTGAATCTTGAACTCTACGCACGTGTCCTTCATCATTCTCATTGTTCAAGTTGCTGCCATTATCGGTGATGATCTTGTTGGGAAGACCATAGCGCAAATCAGATCTTTCTTGACAAACTTAGCAACCATCGAAATGGTTATACTTGAATACGAGGCGCCTTCAACCCACTTTGTGAAATAGTCAATGGCGACTCGTGATGAAACGATGCCCATTTGATGCTTTGGGTTCAATTGGTCCTATGACGCCCATGCCCTACATTGAGAACGGCCAAGACGCGGTCAAGACGCTCAATTTAGCAAAGCAGTACATGAATGTGATCAAAGATAGATCCGCACTTGTGGCACTTTCTCACAAAACTCAGTAGCAATCGGACTCCATTTGCAACCGGTAATAGCTGGCTCTCAAAATCTTTCTAGCCATGGTGTGTCCACTGAGTGGGTACCAAACTAACCTTCGCACATCTCTCATGATTCTTTCAACTTCCTCTTTGGCAACACACCTTAGAAGAACCATATCATAGTTTCTTTTATAAAGGACCTCACCACTGTAAAGAAATTCCTCGACAACCTTCAAGAGTTTTTTGTCATTTTCGATGCCCCGGGAGGTATTCTCTGTTGATGATGTATTGCTTGATGTCATGATACCAAGGCTTCTCATCGAGCTCTTCATCTATCACGTGCAAGAGTGATGTGCGTGCAGCAGCTCCGGTGGCCGAATTTCGATATTGGTCAAGCTCTTGTCACAGCTAACATTGAACATGGAAGACAGTGTTGCCAATGCATCAGCCAACTGGTTTTCATCTCGAGGGATATGCTTGAAGGAGATCTCGTCGAAAGACTCCATCAACTCTTGCACATAATCACAATAAGGAATCGGTTTGGGATCTCTCGGTCTCCCAATCGCCTCTTACTTGATGAATAACCAAGGTGAATCCCCATACACATCTAGCCTTTTAACTTTCCATTCTAAGGTCGCTTGAATACCCAAAATGCACGCTTCATATTCAGCTATGTTGTTTGTGACATAGAAGCTTAGTCTTGCAAAGTGATGTGAATGAAGCGGTTGTCGAGATATCAACACAAATACCGCCCCATGCCCCCATACATTTGACGCACCATCGAATATCATTCTCCACCTTTCACTTTCTTGGGACTTCCTCGCCGAACACGCTGCCATGATATCTTCATCAGAAAATCATGCCGCATTGGTTGGTAGTCCGAATCGGCCGACATGCTAAGTACTCGGCAAGTGCACCGCCTTCGATCGCTTTCGCGTGACATACATGATATCATACTGATAATAACATCCGCCAACGAGCGAACCGCCCCGTGAGCGCGGCTTTTCAAAAATGTACTTGATTGGATCCATTTTAGATACCAACCAAAGTTGTATGACTCAAAGATGTATTGCCTTAAACGATGAGCGCCCATGCTAAGGCACAACAAGTCTTTTCTAGCATTGAATACCTCGCCTCACAATCGTGAATTTTTTACTCAAGTAGTATATAGCATGCTCTTTCTTTCCCGATTCATCATGTCGCCTCAAAGACACATCCCATCGAATTGTCCAACACGGTTAGTACAAGATAAGTGGGTCTTCCGCATAACCACAGCATCGTAATTGGTGGGGTCTCAAGATAATCTTTAATCCTCGCCAAAGGCTCTTTGGCAATCATCGCCCACTCTAGTTTTTGGTTCTTGCACAACAACTTAAAGAGAGGCTCACAAGTGTCGGCCAATTGGGATATGAACCTTGAGATGTAGTTCGGCCTCCCAAGGAAACCACGGACCTCTTTTTCGTCTTTGGTGTGCGGCATTTCAAGGATGGCTTTGACTTTATCCGATCGACCTCTATCCCTTTCTCGATCGACGATAAACCCCAAAGAACTTTCCGGATCTCACACCGAAGGTGCATTTCACGGGTTTAACTCGAGCTTGAACTTCCGTAGACGTCAAGAGTTTTTGCAGATTAACAATGTGCCCTCATCGCCTTGGATTTTGCAATCATATCATCTACATATACCTCAATTTCCTTGTGCATCATGTCATGGAATAATGTCACCATTGCCCTCCGATAAGTCGCACCAAAGATTCTTGAGTCCAAAAGGCATCACTTTGTAGCGTAACGCTCCCAGAGAGTTATGAAGGTGGTTTTTCCATATCTTCCGGAGCCATTTTTATCCGATTGTACCCGAATATCCATCCATGAAGGAGAATAAAGAATGTTCACAGCATCGTCTACGTAATATCAATATGGGGAGGAAGTCATCTTTGGGGCTAGCTCTGCTCGAGATCCCCAGAATCGACACACATCCCGACCTTGCCATCTTTTTTCTGAACAGGACGATATTTGCTACCCATTGTGGATACTTGGCCATCGCTAGAAACCCCGCATCAAACCGCTTTTTTACTCGCCTCTCGATTTTCAATGACATCTCGTGTTTCATTCTTCTCAATTTCTGTTTGACCGGTGGACACCTCGGCTTCACCGGCAACTCGTGGTTCAATAATGCTCAGATCTAGCCCCGACATATCTTTTGTATGACCACGCAAAGACATCAGTAATCATGCAAGAGTTGGATTAGCCTTTGCGCTCACTATCTTCCATGGCGCATTCGACCTTAACCTCTCTTTTATCCTCTTCGCACTCCAAGTTGATTATCTCAATCGGCTCTCCATGAGGTGAATGATCTTTTCTTCCCGCTCTATTAGTCTCATCAATTCTCGGAGGAGTTTCCTCACCTTCCTCAACACCCCTTGGGTTTGGTTAATGGGTGATCAAAGTCATAATAGGATTCATTGGCAATCGTTATTTTCAGAGATAATTACTTTTGATCCGCATTCGTGGGAAGCGTAAAGTAGAATGAAAAGCTAAACAGCACAAAATAAAGCTAAAAGAAAGACAAGATAAATGAAGAAAAGAGATTTTATTGATGGAATTCAAAACAAACGTTTTTATTGATGATGGTGTCATTGAAAATAAAAACATGCATGCCCTAACAAACTATCCTGAGGCCTTGGGCAGAGCCAAAGGATTGCATTACAAACATTACTTTGAACTAAAAGTGATGGGCAAGTCGACAGCTTCCCAATTTTTGAGCTCTTCTTTAGCAAGGCAACGACGGACTAAGCTGGTACCGCCCTTTTCATCCTCTAAACCATCCTCAACAGCAGTAATTTGATCTGGGTCTAGTAACCCTGCACTTTTGAAGCTCTGACGGATGTCACAGATGGGGATCCTCTTTGACCGTGGGTCCTAGCCTCTCAGCTTGGCCAACCACTCACCTCTTCTCTCTTCAGCCAACTTCTTCCTTTCAGCCTCACTTGGGTGGTATCCCAACCCATAACGACCCTTGTTTTCTTTCAGCTGGACAGGAGCCAGAATTCCTTGTCCTACTTTTCCCAAACCACGCCCGGTGGTATCCCCGACTCCATCATGATCCTTGCAACCATCTCTTCATCTTTCGACAACTTTATCACAAAGTGACGGCAACTCACTCCTCCAAACACAAAGATTGGCAATCTCGAGAGATTGAAAAGAAGTTTCCAAGGACTCTTCGGCTGCTTCCACATAGCGGAAAGGAGAAGGTTTGTTAACTAACATCTCTTCCTCTCCGAACACTACCACAATTTTATCATCGACCACAAACTTGACTCTCTGATGCAAAGAGGAAGGAACGGCTCCCGCCATATGAATCCATGGCCTTCCGAGAGCGCAGACAGCTGTACGACGAGGAGATGTCCATGATTTGAAAGTTAACACAGAATGTCTCAGGACCTATCTGAATGGGGAACTCCATCTCCCCTATTACCTCTTTCTTTGATCCATCAAACGCCTCACCAATGTCGAGCTAGGCTTCATGAAAGAGCAATCCACATCCAACTTGCTCACAAAGTGGACCTTGGCATCACGCTTAGAGAAGAACCATTATCAATCGTAACACGAGCTAGCACCTAAATCCCCACATTTAACGAGAGATGTGTAGGGCTTGGTTGTGTTTCCTTCCTTCCGGGGAAGCTCACATCAAAGAAAAGTCACATGGTTCGCAGCCACGATATTCCCGACTATTTCATCAAATTGGCCCACTGAAATATTCTCGAGAAACATGAGCCCCATTCAAGATTTTCATCATAAGGCGATTCGATGTGCTTCGAACTTAGCAATAATGACAACATTGAAATCTTTGCCGGGTTTGATTCATCCGTCAACCACCTTATAGTCACTTTGCCTTACGATCTTTAGGAACTCGCCAACTTCCTGCTCGCCACTTTCTTTTCTCGAGCATTCTCCGCTTCTTTATCCTTCCCCTTACGAGCCTCGTCTTCGCCTTCTTTGGATGATTCACCCCTAACGAACTCGGGGGCATATATACGGCCACTCCTTGTAATTCCACTTGCCCCAGTTATATTGGTAACAACAGAGGTGTTTGGAGAACTCTCTACTGGAGGCAGAGTATTGTATTTCCATGGCACCGCACTGTCCTTCTCATATGGGAATGGAGCAGGAATCTCAATAACCACAGGCTGAGGCTTGACTTGGGCTGGTTTTGGATTGTACAATATCTCAATTGGCTTTCTAGCCTCTTTACCATCATTAAGCTGCAACATCAACACGCTTTCTTCTTTTTCAACCACTCCCACTCGAACCACATAACGATCCATCAAGTCTTGCAAAACTGACTTGAAAACTTCACAGGCGCCTACACATGAAGGATCCGCACATACACAGCCTTTCTTGATAACACCACAACGGCATAGCTCAGCATGTATATTTCCAAGAGGAGTCTGGATACACTCAACATCTTTTATCATTGTTTGTCCCACGCACTCTTTCCATCGCATTAGCGGATGGTATCCCATGTCCCTAGCAGGGGTTTGTAGTTGTGCTTGGACCATTCTCGCTTGAAAGAGCCGGTTGGCGCCAATCAAATCCTCGACTACATGTTTGAAAGCCTTGCAATCTTCCACCGTGTGACCGACTTCTCCATTATGAAAGCTACGGTGTAGCATCAAGATTGTATCCCCAGGAAAGTGGAGGTTGCATAGTTTTCATGGGGCGAGTATTGATCAAATTCTTTGAGACGAGGTGATTGAACAACTCAAGATAGGTTATCGGAATCGGATCAAAATCGCACGCCTCTTCTCTTGATAGTTCCGGGCTCTGTGACTGAATTAGTTTGTTGTGGCCGAGGTGGACAGTAAAATGGCACTCGCTTGTTGTGGGAGAGTGAAAGATGGGCCTCCCCCGCAATAATAGCATTGGTTTCCTTCTTTCTTCTTCGGGGAAGTTGGAAAAGGGTTTCTTTTGTCCAAAGAGGAATTGCTAAAACCTCCAAAGAATCTTTCACACAAGCAATCTGCGGCTCTAACCGTTCTCCAATGACAACCATATTCGAGAAACTGATGAAACACTTCCCACCAACCTATCATAGTATAGCATCGGAAGAGTCTCCATAAACATGTACACCATCTCCTTTTCACCAATGGCGGCTTCACCGGGCAAGCTATGCTTCTCCACTTTTGAGCATATTCTTTGAATGATTCTCTATCTCCTTTACTCATGTGCTGCAATTGAGACCGGTCGGGAGCAAGGTCCATGTTATACTGGTATTGCTTCAGAAATGCTTCAGAGAGATCCTTCCAACTGTGAATTGTCGGATGATTGTAGTTGCATATACCAATCTAACGATGCCCCAGTCGGATTGTTTGGAAATAGTGAATGAGCACCTTGTCATCATGAGCATAAGCGGCCATTTTTCTGACATACATCGTCAAATGGCTAGATGGACACCAAAGGTCGCGATATTTATCAAAGTCGTGCTTTGAATTTGGGAGGGATGACAACATCTGGGACAAGGCACAAATCTCGGGCCTCCTTGGCTCTAGTACCCGATCCTTCCATAGCTCTTAAACGCTCTTCAAGCAAGTGGTACCGATCCCTATGCTGAGTGTTCTCAAACAAATGACCTTGTGGATAGTTCCCCGGACCGTAATAATAACCCCCATACTGAGCAGGGTTCCCCATATGATGGACGAGATTCGAGGATTTATGGCGGCTCCCGAGTAGATGGGTGAACTTCTTGGCAGCACAATACCAAGACCAGGAGTATGAATTTGTGGTCCAATAGCAGCTCCACTAGGTATAACCGTGGCAGGTTGGATCGACCCCACAGGAATAGCTTCAGCGACGGGCGGCACATAACCCATTGGCATCCCCCAGGGATATGCCTGTGCATTCGGGTGACTCTGTCCGCTCATCCCTGGAGGATGGTGTTGCGCCCCGAAAAATCCGGTTTGGGACTTTTCGGTTTGACAACGCTTGAAAATCAAGAGAGCCGCCACCAATATTTTATTTTGGGAAAACATTGAAAAAAACCTTTTGAAAGCGGGTGGTCTTTCAAAACTTAGAGATGTAGGTTCGGAATTCGGTTGCGCATGGGGAAGGTATTAGCATCTTCACACGCCTTCTTTCTACCGAAAGGAACCATTAATTTGATGTGGTTTTGAAATGTTTGATTTGAAATACGTTGTTCTATTTATTTTTCTTTTCTTTTTGAGAAATCACTTTATTGAAAACGGGAAAAAGGGATGTTTTGGTATCTTTGAAAAGCGGAACAAAACAAAGATTTTTGAAAAGCGTGCTTGCGGGACAGAGGAACCGGTCCCACGCACTTCTCACCGGCCGAGGATCAAAGCAACGTAGTTCTTGTTTTTATGGGTTTTTAAAGATGTGCTTGGCGGGATATGAACCCGGTCCCACGACTTCACCCGCCGGTGAGGATCAAAGCAACGTAGTTCTCGTGTTTTTAAAGGTATGCTTGACGGGACATGAACCCGGCCCTACGCACCTCATCGGTGAGGATCAAAGCAACGTAGTTCTCAGTTTTTGCGTGTGAAAACGGCTTTGTGATTTTTGAAAGTGCTTTTGGAGTTTTTTTGAAATAAGACTCGAGTGTTCGCGAACACCAAACAAGCAAAGGCTTCGAGTGGCATTCGGTATTAACTCGAAAGAAAAGTGAGTTGGAACTGGTAATCAAACAAGCAATGGCTTCGAGTGATTACAAGCGACAACGTCGTATTATTCTTTTGAAAATAGTTTTGGAAAAAGATGGTGAGCTAATAGCTCGTGTTATTTTGGAAGTTTGAATTAGTTGTTTTTGTTGTTTAATTAATGTGTGGGAGTTTTCATGATAGCCAAACAAGCAAAGGCTTCGAGTGACTACCACTAATAGCTCCTCATTAACGATCAAACAAGCAACGGCTTCGAGTGATGGTTAATGATTTTTATTTAGAAAAATGCCTTAGGTTTTCTTATTAAAAAAGCATAGGATTTCAAGCTTGAAAAGGAAATATATCATTTCAAATCCTTCTTACAAGTCAAAAGCTCAAAACAACCATTGGGACACAAGCAAAGCAATCAAAAGAGTATTTACAATTTGCTATGAACAATTGGGTGCACAATGATACAAGTATATGAGTGCAAGAGTATGCAATTATGGGATGCAAAATACCACATTATTGAATGCATGAGTATTTAATTTATGAGAAGGGAAAAAAAACATGATATTAATGCATGAACCTTTAATTTATGAAAAGAAAAAAAACATGATATTAATGCATGAACATTTAATTTATGAGATGCAAAACATGATATTAATATATGCATGAGTGAATTTGAAAAGATATGGATATAAATGAATGCATGAACATGTAGGCATAAACCTAAACTAACATAGAAAATTGCCAAATGGGCATATAGCAAGGCATTTTTATTCAACCTAAAAGTCTAAGGAAACCAAAATAGTAACCTAAAATCCTAACCCCAAGAACACACATGAGGGGAACAAAACAAAAAAAATCAAAACCCTAGTACTATTGAGTATAACAATGGAGAATTTTATTCAATGAGATGGGCTCATGGCCTAAGCCAAGTATGTAAAGAAAACTTTGAACATTAAACAAAACTATGATTAATTCACAAGAACTATTTAAAAGATTAAACTATGAAATAAATTGAATCCTTTCTTGCAATCTTCACCACTTGAATGAAATGCACTAGGCATGTAGTGAGAATCACTTTGCAAGATCATCATCAACTAACAACAATATAGCTAAACCATAAGAATATATATAAACACATAAAATAGAAATGGATTGAATCCTTTCTTGCAATCTTCACCACTTTAAAAAAAATGCACTAGGCATGTAGTGAGAATCACTTTGCAAGATCATCAACAAATGGACAACAAGGTAACTAGACTACAAGAACACATAAACTATTAAACTAGGGAATAGATTGAATCCTTTCTTGCAATCTTCACCACTTGAATGAAATGCACTAGGCATGTAGTGAGAATCATTTTGCAAGATCATCATTAACTAAACAATAATATAGCTAGATCATAAACATATCAACTATAAAATAAATTGAATCCTCTCTTGCAATCTTCACCACTTGAAGGAAATGCACTAGGCATGTAGTGAGAATCACTTTGCAAGATCATCAATAAACAAAAGGTAAACTAAAACACAAGAAATAATGAGCACATAAGCTAATATATTAAACAAAAGTCATTTCTAGCTCTCTTCACTACTAAGATCAAAGTGCACTTGGCACTAGTAGGAATCATAGAGCCAAATCCTCAACAACTTACTAAAGAAGAATACCAACAACAAGATTTAAACAAAGAAACAACAAAATCAATTTTGAAGACATTTTAAATCATGTATATGCGTTAACTTTGCTTCATTTTATTTAACAAGAAAACTCAAAAATTAACATGAAAACAACACTAATCAACTTATTTTAGGGTGAGACAACAAATCTCACCCTCAACCACAACAAACTACATTGAAAAGATGATGCTATGCGAAAGGAATGAGGGAAGAAAATGAGATTCAATGCAAAATATTTGGAGATGATGCAAAGAGGGTTATGGATTTTACCTTTTCTCTAAAATGGAAGAGAAAATTGAAGAAATGGAGGAGGGAAAATGCAAGAAAGCTTCGGCCTTGCAAGGAAAGGAAGGAGATAAAGGTGGTGTGATGAACTTCTTGAGTGAGAAAGGAAGATTAAGGGTGTGAGAGGTGGATTCAAGGTGTTTTGGTGGATGAAGGTGAAGTAATGGAGGAGGGGGAAGGAGGAGAAGGCTTCGGCCTAGAGGGAGGAGAGGGAGAGGAGAAGAGTGCTAGGTTTTCTTGAAGGTGAGAATGATAGCCAAAGATTGGTGAAAGAGAAAGTGTGAGCTATTTATAGGGGTTTTGAGGCTTTAGGGTATTTAGGACTTTTTGCTTTGATGGAGCTCTAGGATTGGATCTTAATTTTGAATGGATGGTTAGGATTAGTGGTCACATGGATCAAGGGTATTTAGAAAACACAAGTGTGTGAGGGAAATAGGTGAGGGTGGCGCATAAAAGAAGGAAAAAAGGAAATTTGTGAACAAAAATCTAATTTGGGAATGGTGATTTTTGTAGAATAGGGTTAAGGGTATTTTGGTGAGGGAATGTTCTCAAAAAGGTAAGATGGGGTTTTTGGTGGAAAGGTTAGTGTAAGTGCATGGGTTAATTTACCAAAAAGGCAACATTGAGGATATGATCAAATTAAAACTTGGTGAGTAAGTAATGGAGTGTGTAGAAACTTCTAGAAGGAATGGAGGGGGTATGGGACGCAAAATCAGCTGAAATGTGAGGGGAAAAATAAAAATGATGGTTTTTGGTATTTTGTCTTATGAGGACACTTCCTCCTTTTATTTTTGAATTTTGAATCTTTTGGGCATGTAATTGGGAGTGCACCTATTAAAAACATGTCACATATTTTTGGACACCATGAAATAACCTCCTAATAATTCTAGACAATTAAAATTGTCACTTAATTAATTGGGGAATTTTTAATGGTCTTTTGGCATTTTTTATGCACTAAAAATAGGAAAAGTGCATTTTAATTATTTTAGGCTAGAATATTTTCTCTAAAATTGTACAAAAATTCTCTTGAATAAGAGAAAATGTACTTTTGGTGTGTGCATATTTTTGACGAGAAAATCATCCTTTGCGAAAAATGACCAAAATGCCCCTTACCCTAAAAAGTCCTAATTTGCTCAAAAATGCATTTTTATTCTAAACATGGTTCTAAAACCCTTGGATGACTTTTAAAACTCTAAAATGCATGCCATGCCTTAATTTATTTATTGTTGGTTGACAATTAGGGTGTTGACCTGGTTTTAGGACAAAATTGGGGTATGATAAGTGCCTCTTTATCTAGATTTTAACAAGGAATATGAATTGGCGAGAAACATATTCCGAGGCAAAATAGAGATAAAGAATTCAGAAATTATACCGATTTTGCCAACTTAGAAAAACCCGAATTTTCTTTTTCTTTTTGGGTGAATGGATACTAGCCGTAAAACACTGTGAATGAATGTGATGCTAACCCTCGAAGAAGCTAACAAACAGAAACACATGGGCGCCGAGCCCTCTGCATGAAACAAAGAAGAAGTAAAACAATAAATAGAATAGTAGAGAAGGTACCGTCCTTTGATAAGCCAAGACCACGGTGGGAAGAAAGTAACAAAAGTGCGGTGATGAAGGAGCGCTCGTCACTCTGAAGGAACACTGGTTCGGAAGGAGCGTCTCGCGACTCTGAAGGAGTACTTGGACTCTGAAGGAACACTTGGGTTACGGCGAACGCAGCTCGGGCGAACGCTTGGGCTCGATGGAACGCTTGGGTTCGAAGGAGCGTCCGCGGGCTCTCAAGGAGCGAACGCTGGCTCGAAGGTGGCCTACTCGAGCGGCTCGAGGTTCGTATCAAGTTGTGGAGGTGATACATTTTACCTTGATGGACTTGCACTATGCTTTACACCGCACACCGTCCAAGGACGCCTTGAAGTTCGGGAGGCCGATCCGTCATGCTCGTGATGACTTGGCGGGATGAAGGTCGAGTTCAAAGTTCTTTGCTTTGATCGTTGATTTGAACTAAACCGAAGGACCTCGGGAGTGCGATGATTCGTCGGTGCTTTCGATAACGACGAGATCCGGCGGCGCCTTGGTCCGAAGGGGATGCACGTCTGAAGGGATTTGCAAATCCTGTTGATTGACTGATTGAGATGACCGCCGCTGGCGCGTTGAATTGAGGTACCTGCATATGTCAGTTGATGCAAGGAATGATGCATGAAGCATGGGTGCATGTTATGCAAAGGCATGTTATGCAGGAGTATGTTATGCGAGTGCATGCAATGCTATGATTTTGATGTGATGATGCATGTGGTGGACTGTTTTCCTTTGTTTCTGATTCTTTTCTGATTGTTTTCTGACCAGCTTTCTGTTTTCTGGTTATTTGTTTTTTCATGTTTTTTCCTTTTCGATCAGCTTTCTTTTTTCTGACCATTCACTTTTGCTTTTTGACAAGGCTTATTTTTTACTGGTTCAACCGACTTCCGATACTCCTGGTATGAGACTGAAAAGCCGAGGGAAACTGCAAGGCTTGTGAACCGAACGCGCGTTTGCTCTATGGTTCGTCCCTGAACGGTTTGTGAACGCAACCCTTTTTGTAAGGTTAGTTATCTTTAGGAATTTCTTTGATTTCCCATGGCTTTTAAAGATTTCGCAATGATTTGTAATGCCTTATGATGTATGCACATGTTTCTGATTCAAGATCACCATCATCATAAAAACGCTTATTTTGAGCAAAAACGGAAATATCAACAATCACGATATGAGAAAAGTTGAGCTTTATTGATATGGAAGCCGATCGTACAGAATGTTACGTCGACTGTTCAGTACATTTGAGAATTTAAACTGCAAGAAGACACGAAAAAGGAAAGAAGCCGATTCGATCGTCCGCTCTCGTGGGCGGTGTTGACATTTGTGTCCTTGACCTTGATCACTCCCTCATTCAAGCCTTTAGGGGAAGTTGTATGCCTTTCATTACTTTTCATGCTCAAGTTTTCTGACCCTAATTTTTGCCTGGATCGCCCTTTGCGGGTTTTCAATCCACCGGGTCGCTCTGATTTTGCCTAAGTCGCCCTTTCGGGTTTTCAACCTAGCGAGCTAATTCTTACTTGGCTTGTCTTTCTCTTTTTTCGTTTATTTCTTTCAGGCATAATACTTCTTTACTGAGTCTGAATTGACTGGGTTTTTGAGGTCTTCGCCATCCATGTTGGTGAGTATCGGCCTCCGTAAAAGGCTTTTTGACTACATACGGGCCGTCATAAGTGGGTGCCCACTTCTGAGTCACTACGAATAAGCGATATCTTTTGAGTACTAAATCTCCTTCATTAAACTCACGTGGCGGACTTTCTGTCAAAGCGGTTCTCATTCTTTGTTGGTACAGCTGGCCATGGCACAGAGCTGCAATCCTTTTTTCTTCAATGAGGTTTAGTTGATCCAGGCGAGCCTGTACCCACTCTGCTTCCTCCAGTTTAGTTTCCATCAGAACCCGCAGGGAGGGTATCTCAACCTCAATGGGAAGTACTGCTTCTGATCCATACACCAAGGAAAAAGGGTTGCCCGATCGATGCTGCGCCTTCAAGTACTGTGAGCCATGCAAAGCAAAGGGAAGCATCTCATGCCAATCCTTGTAGGTTACCACCATTTTCTCGCACTATTCTCTTGATATTCTTGTTTGCCGCTTCAATCGCCCCATTCATCTTTGGGCGATAAGGAGAGGAATTATGGTGCTGAATTCACGAATTCCTTGCACATGTCCTTCATCATTTTGCTATTCAAATTGCTACCGTTATCGGTGATGATCTTGTCAGGTAGACCATATCGGCAAATCAGATCTTTCTTCACAAACTTAGCAACCACTGAACTGGTTATACTGGAGTATGAAGCAGCTTCAACCCACTTGGTAAAGTAATCAATTGCAACCAGAATGAAGCGATGCCCGTTTGACGCTTTGGGCTCAATTGGACCTATGACATCCATGCCCCACATGGAAAACGGCCAAGATGCAGTCAAAACATTTAGTTTGGCAGGCGGCACATGGATGTGATCAGCATAGATCTGGCATTTGTGGCATTTCCTTACGAAGCTATAACAGTCCGATTCCATCTGGAGCCAGTAATAACCCGCCCTTAAGATTTTTCTAGCCATGGTGTGCCCACTTGAATGGGTTCCGAACGAGCCTTCATGCACATCTCTCATGATTCTCTCAGCTTCTTCTTTGGCAACACACCTTAGGAGAACCATATCATAGTTTCTCTTGTAAAGAACTTCACCATTCAAGAAGAAATTCCTCGACAACCTTCTGAGAGTTCTCTTGTCATTTTCTGATGCCCCAGGTGGGTATTCCTGACTAGTGATGTACTGCTTGATGTCATGATACCAAGGCTTCTCATCAGGCTCTTCATCTATTGCCATGCAAGAGATGATGCGCAGCGAGCTCGGTCTTTGGTCGATCTTAGTCAAGTTCTTGTCACGACTAACATTGAACATGGAAGACAATGTTGCTAATGCGTCGGCCGGTGATTTTCACCTCGAGGATATCTTTGGAAGGTGATCTCATCAAAGGATTTCATCAACTCTTGCAGTAATCACAATAAGGAATCGGTTTAGGATCTCGGGTCTCCCAATCACCTCTTGCTTGATAAATAACTAGAAATTTGAATCCCCGTATACATCTAGCCTTTTAACTTTCCACTCTAGAAATTTTGCTTGAATACCGGGATGCATGCTTCGTGATTCTCGCTATGTTATTCGTGACATAGAAGCTTAGCCTTGCGATGGCGAGGAATGAAGCGATTATCGGGAGAGATTAACTGCGCAGACTCCGTGTCCCCACACATTTGACGCACCATCAAATATCATTCTCCATCTTTCACTTTCGTAGGACTTCCCCTCGTCGAATAGTGCCATGATGTCTTCATCGGAAAATCATGCCGCATTGGTCGGGTAAACTGAATCGGTGACATGCCAAATATTCAACGAGTGTACTACCTTTAATGACCTTTTGAGTGACATACAGGATATCGTATTCGATAATTGCATCCGCCACCGGGCAATTCGATCCTGTGAGAGAAATTCTGGCTTCTCAAATATGTACTTGATTGGATCCATTTACGAAACCAACCAAGTTGTATGACTCAAAGATGTATCTTGCGCTTAAACGATGAGCAACCCAAACTAAAGCACAACAGTCTTCTCCAAAGATAGAATACCTTGTCTCACGATCGGTGAACTTTTTGCTTAGGTAGTATATTGCATGCTCTTTTTTCCAGATTCATCATGTTGACCCAACACACAACCCATTGAATTGTCTAGCACCGTAAGGTACAAGATGGCGGCCCGCACGCCACAGGTGGCATTAAGGCGGGTGGATTTTGCAAGTACACTTTGATTTTCTCAAAGGTCGCTTGACATCGATCATTCCACTTCGGCTCTTGACTTTTGCATAGCAATTTGAAGATTGGCTCACAAGTAGCGATCAAGCGGAAGATGAATCGAGAGATGTAATTCAACCTTCCGAGGAAACCGCGATTTCTTTTTCCGTTTCGTGCATGGCATTTCAAGGATGGCTTTTACTTTGTCCGATCCACCTCAATTCCTTCTCGCCGACAATGAAGCCTAACAACTTCCCCGATCTTACCCCAACGTGCACTTGGTTGGGTTTAACTTGAGCTTATATTTCCTTAACCGTTCAAAAGCTTCGCAGATTGACAATGTGCTCTTGTCGGCTTTAGATTTTGCGATCATGTCATCAACATAAACCTCAATCTCTTTATGCATCATATCATGGAATAAGGTAACCATGGCCTCGATAGGTTGCACCAAAGATTCTTCAATCCGAATGGCATAACCTTATAACAGAATGTTCCCCAAAGTGTTATGAAAGTTGTCTTTTCCATGTCCTCGTGGTCCATTTTGATCCGATTATATCCCGAATATCCATCCATGAAGGAGAATAACGAGTGTTGCTTGTTGTCTTATCCACTAAGACATCAATGTGAGGCAAAGGGAAGTCGTCTTTAGGGCTAGCACGATTCGGATCCCGTGAATCGACACACATTCGACCTTTCCATCTTTTTGGGGGCCGGGACAATGTTGGCAACCCATTGCGGAGTATTTGGCCACCGCCAGAGAATCTGCATCGAATTGCTTCTTCACTTCGCCCTCTCGATTTTGAGGACATTTACGGTTTCATCCTCCTCAATTTCTGCTTGGCAGTGGGCATTCGGGCTTGTGGTAGCTTGTGTACCACGATGTCGATTGTCAACCAGGCATATCCCGATACGACCATGCAAACACATCCACATAATCCCGCAACAACCGAACTAACTTTATGCGGTCTTCTTCGCTCATGGTGGTGCCTA
Organism: Oxytropis ochrocephala; assembly: GCA_020916435.1. Taxonomy (NCBI): domain Eukaryota; kingdom Viridiplantae; phylum Streptophyta; class Magnoliopsida; order Fabales; family Fabaceae; genus Oxytropis; species Oxytropis ochrocephala. Next base: position 36,384,895 of record CM037093.1, on the reverse strand, counting down.
CTTTAACCTCTTTCTTATCCTCTCATTGTACCCAAGTTAATCACTTCGGTGGACTCTTCGTGTGGTGGATTACCCTTTCTTCTTGTTTCATTAACCTCAAAAGTTCGGAGAGTCTCTCGGTCTTCTTCAACATCCCCTCGGCTGATTGACGGGGTGATCAAAGTCAAAAGGTGGATGTCGACACTTTGTCATTTTCGAGACCATTCTTTGTGGATCTCGCATTTTGCAAGCTAAAAAGCGAGAATGAAAAGCTAAACAAAGAAAACAAGCAGACAAATAAAGCGGCATAAAGACTCATGCAAATGAAGAGAAATTGGTTTTATTGGAGGAATTCAAAACAAGCGTTTTTATTGATGATGATAATTGCGAAAATAAAAACACGTGTGCCCCCTAACAACCTGGTCCCTACGGCGCGGGCGAAGCCACGGGGTTGCATTACAAATGATTACTTTAAATTAAGAGTCACAGGAGAATCAGCGATCTTCCAATTCTTTAACTCTTCACCGATCGCAAGCGACGAACGGACTCGCTCGCGCTTCTTTGGATTGAAACATCTCGATAACAAAGAACTTGATTGGGGTTCCACAAGCCAAGCACTCACAAAACTCGACTAAGGTCGCAAATTGGGATCCTCACGGGGCCACGGGTCTTCGCCTCTGGATTTGGCCAACCATGGCGCTTTCGCTCATCCGCCCTTATCCGCCTTTCCTCCTTACTTGGGTGTATCCTAGCAGAAAGCGGTCTTTGTTTTCCTTGATTGGATAGGAACTAGAATCCCTTGACCAGTCTTTCCCAAGCGTAACCGGCCTTGTACCCTTGGGCTATCATAATTTTGGCGACCATCTCCTCCTCTTTGGTCTTTCCAAACCTTTGCATTGGCAATCTCCAAAGATCGAAAAGTTGTTTCCAAGCGACTCTTCAAACGGCTTCTACATATTTGAACTCGGATGGCTTATTAACCGAGTCTCTTCCTCACCGAATACTACGACCACTTTGTCATCCACCATGAATTTTACCCGTTGGTGTAGAGAAGAAGGAATTGCCCGACCATGTGGATCCGTGGTCTCCCTAGCGCATGACTATATGAGGAGGTAATGTCCATGATTTGGAAATTGATCTGAGAAAACCGGGACCGATCTGGATAGGAAATTCCATTTCTCCTAGCACTTCCTTTTGGAACCATCAAATGCTCGCACCAAGCGTCGAACTTCGGTTTCATATAGGAACAATCAACATCTAACTTGTCCACGGTTGACTTTGGCATTACGTTTAGTGAAGACCGTTGTCAATCGGTACTCACGCCAACACATAGTCCCCACACTTTCATCGAGATATGAAGAGCTTGATTGTGTTTTTTTCCGCTCGAAGGCAACTCATCATCGCCAAAAAAGTTAGGTGATTTGCGGCCACCACACTCCCGACAATTCCATCAAACCGATTCACCGAAATGTCCTTTGCAACGTGAGCCTCACCGAGAAGCACTTTCATCGTGGTACGTTTCGTGTGCTTCCGAACCGAGCAACGGTGATAGCATGGATATCTTTGAGGGCGCTGTTTAACCGATCAACTACTCAGTAATCGCTTTGCGGACAAACTTCAAGAATTCATTGGCTTCTTTTTCATTACTTTTTACGGAGCGACCTGCGGCTCTTTTTCTTTATCCTTGCGGCCTCTCATTCGGCCTCCCTAGATGTTTCGCGCGGAGGGTTTCGGAGCATACACCCTTCCACTTTCGGTGATCCCACTTGATCTCGCTATGTTGGTCACAAGTGGTAGCATTTGGAGAGCATTGCCGTGTATTTCCAGGAACCGCTTTATTTGACTCATAACGAAAGCGAGCCGGGTACCTCAATCACTATTGGTGAGCATTTGCTCGCATCGACCTAGGATTGAAATCATAAGGAATCTCAATAGGCCTTACGATTCCTCTATCATTGTCGAAGTGCATGTGTCCACACTTCTCCGCATTCGGAACCATTCATGATGGTGACCACTTGGTTGTACCGCTCATCTACCTCACCCCATCCGATTGGTGGATATCTTCTATTCGGATTAGAGCACTTTCGGGAGCATCATATCGACCAAGTAATCAAACTTTCCACTGGGCTCTCCTAGAGTGTCCCAACGTCCCTCTTTTGTAAGGCAAAGATCATTACCTCTTCACCGATCTCTTCCTTGCATGAGAAAGGAACCGTGTCTTCATTAGCTACCGGTCGGTCCACGGCTTGAACCAATTTCAGTAGCGGTGTGTGGAGAATTTCAATCGGCTTTTGGCCTCTCTATCACTTTGCTCGAATGTAGGGTCCACACTTCATCCTCCACACCGTAAGTCCCTATCCGGACCACATACCGATCCATCGGGTCTTGCAAGATCATTTTGAAAGTTTCACAACCTCCCCCACACGCAGAGTCAAGACACCCTTCTTCATGGCAACACCCTTTTTAACAACCTTGGCCCGGCATAACTCAAAGATAAATGACACTTAGAGAGTCTTGATCTCTTGCACCTTTTTCAAAGAACTTGCCAACAAAGACTTTCTATAACATTGGTAGCCATTCCCTGGTGACCTGGTAATGGATTGATTGTTGTATTTGGGCGGTTCTGTTTGAACGATATCCAACCAAAGATCTATCAAATCTTGCACTACATGCTTGAAAGCTTTACAATCTTCCACAAAGATGACCGACCCCATTTTCGTGGAAAGCCGCAGTGGCATTAGCATTGTATCCTCACGGGAAATGGTGGTCGCACTACTTTCATGGGTCGAGTATTGATCGATTATTGGAGGTCAAGTGATTAAACAAATTTCAAGATATGTCATCGGAATTGGATCAAAACTAGTCCGCTTCTTGAACTGGTAATCTTGAGTCTTGGGGCGGCCATCGCCTTTGCCGAGATGACTTTGGAGGCGAGAAGAATGGAATAGTTTGGGGTGGAGGAGTACCAAAAGATGAGTTTCCCCACGAGATGACATTAGTTTCTCCTTCTTTCTTTTTAGGGAAATGGGGTGGTACTTCTTCCAGTTCTTTGGACCCACCGAACTCCCTGCATTACCAAGGTGATTCAAAATTTTCCCGCTTCGAAGGCCATGCTCAAGTCTTTCCCCGAAGACTATCATGTCAGAGAAACTGGTTGAGACACTTGTGATCAGCCTGTCATAATAGATTGCTGGCAGAGTTTCCAGGAACATATACACCATCTCTTTCTCAGTCAAAGGGGTTGAACCTGGGCGGCTGTGCTTCGCCATTTTGAGCATACTCCTTGAAGGTCTCTTTCTCACCCTTACTCATGTGCTGCAACTGCGACCTATCCGGAGCCATGTCCATGTTATACTTATACTGCTTCATGAAAGCTTCAGACAAATCTTTCCAACAACGGATTTCAGAAGATTGCAACTTCATGTACCAATCCAGAGGAGCTCCCACCAAACCCATTGCGAAGCGATAGATTAGTAATTTGTCATCGTTGGCATAGGGACCCATTTTTCTGGACGAACATTGTAATATGGCTCTGCAGGCGGCCGATCCTCTGCAGACTTGTCCACCCTGGAGCTTTGAATTTTGGCGGTAGAACCAAATGCAGGACTAGGCATAGCTCACGGGCTTCTTTGGCCCTAACTCCGGTACCTCCATAGCTCTCACTCTTTCTTCTAGTGCTCGGATCGGATCATTTGGTGAGCCCCCTCAAACGCATGCCCTTGGGGGTGACTCCCATGTCTTTGTAGTAATACCCTCCTCTTGGGTGAGGAACATTTTGAGGTCGTCTTTGTGAACCCCCGGCGTGGAATTGTGTATGGCATGAGGATAGGAGCACGATTCGAGATCCTCCGCAGTTCCCCGTGTATGGTGACAGAAATTTGATTAGGTGCGGCTACACCAACGGGAGTAGATCCAACAAAGTTGCGGTAAGTACCAGCAGCATACCCCAAGGATATCTCTGCATGCGATTGTCTTTGGTTTGACACATTCATTTCGGGAGCGAACACGGATGACCGAACCCCAGATCCCGGAGGAAGCGTGGTTGCAGCGATTCGACTTTGGAGGAGGAACGAAAGAAGTGACCCCATCTGGACCCACTACAAATGACGGCGGCCGGCAGATTGTCCCACTCTTCAAACCTTGCAAAGCATTACCATCATTTCATGGACACAGGCCTCCATGGTACCCATCTTATCTTTCGTAGTTCGATTTTCCGAGCCGGTGCTCGGGATTCGTAATTTGTACACCCATGTCTTCTTGTTCAGGTTACTCTCAATTTCAACTTAGGATGTTCTCGTAGTGAGCCATTAGCTTGGCTTGCGATGCAGTGAAGTATCGGTGACGGAAAACAAAGCGTGCCTTTTTCGTTTATTGGACATTTATTACATAAGAAACAAAATAAATTTATGGATGAATGTATGAATGCATGCACAATGTTTGCTTGATCAAGGGAACCGCGTGGGTACCTTGCCTTGTCATACGCGCGTAAACTTTTTGATTTACGAATTGAAGTAAACAAGGAATCGAAATAGCACACTTCGTTCATCACGATTTCAAAGCTTCACCAGTTTTCATTAAAGGGAAAAGACGTTACAATGTTCATAAAGAGAGCGATTACAATATTCTTGAATACAAAGCTTGAAACAAACTCCTAAATCAAAAATACAAATAGGCAATTCAGATACAAATAGCTCTAAGCTCCCCAACTCTCTTCCTCTTCTTGCTTGCACTTGCACTTTGAGATTGCTCTTTGAATTCTGTGATCAACGCTCTGCAGTATTCCACAAACTGATACACTTCAGGCGGGGTATTGAAGAAGTGCATCTCATTTCGGCTAACCTCAGTTCTTAGGGATTCCCAAAGATAGCTTGGCGGGCGACTCACGGCGGCTTTGAGAACTTGTCCTTCCACGGTGTATCTCATCCTTGAGTTCTTTAATGACCTCTTGATCTTGATCTTTCCAATCAACTCTAGGAAGCGTTTTCCCAATCACGGCTCTCTACTCGACCTGCTGTAGGCATCTTCTGCAAATGAAGGTCTCTCTTTAATTCACCAAATATTTCTCTTTCAAAGCTCAAAGCTCTTTGGTATTCCTTGAGAGTTTCATTAATGGCCACCTTTTCTTGCTTGAGGTTTCTCAACTGACTCCTCAACTCTGCCACTAAATGTGATTCTCGCCCTGATTTCATGGCTAATGTCTTCCACTCCTGAGCCTCTTCAAGTGCTTTCCTCATCTTTTGTTTATACCTTTGGAGCTCCTCTCTGCCCCCCTCGGATGCCTGCGGGCTTCTATCTTGCTTTGTTCTTCCTTCTTGAATCGTCTAACGCTTTCTTCCACAAACGATCATCTTGACATTGTTTTCCTCCTCTAGCTTTTCTTTCTCTAGAGCTATCTCTTCTATCTTAGCCTGCAGTGCCCTCTTTTCCTCTTCTGCTTTCGCTAATGCGGATTTGACTTCGTTTAGCTCTTCATGGGTAGGGACATAAGGCTCTGGTATCTCTTCTTCAAGGGAAAGCATCCCTTGAATTGGCGATTTTGCATTTTGAAGCTTCTCCTTGAGCCATTGATTGAAAGTGATGTCACTGATTCTCTTTGACAACTCTTCACTCCCTTTCCGCACTACGGATTCCCATGACTGTTGAACTCTTCGAAGCAAGTCGCCACAATTAGGCATCCCCTTATAGAGGTAAATGCGGGACAGCATGCTTTCGGAGGGTGAGTTCCTCATCGGGTAACCGAGCTGCCTCAAGGTCAATGAAGGGTTGTAGTTGATACACCCCGAGTCCCCCATGAGAGGCACATTTTGAAAGCTTCCTGGCCCGAACACTACCACCTGGTCCTGTCATCCCAACAAGTAGCTGTGTACCACCGGATTTGGAGTTCATTGAGATTCTTCAAATACTCAACCCATTCAATAGCAGTTTTGACCTCCACCTCACAGCTTAGGGCGTAAGAGATTAGCTCCTTAACATTGGTTCGGTTGTGGATCACATGGGTAATAAGCCGAAAGCGTAGAGAATGTGGGAGGAAAGACATAATTTCTTTTTATGGGCCCGGGTCAGAAGCGAGTAAGAGCGTGGTACGTGTTAGCAAGGATAGCAGGTACCGGATTGATAGGGTTCTGAGTGTCTTTGAAGGCCAAGAATGCACCGATTGCATCTTCATCAACATATCTCTCTAGTTGAGGAAAGAGGACCACCCCAAATATGGTAAGAGCGAGCACTAATTTGAACGGTCCCCACTTCTTAGCCGCGGCATACGATTGTAATAGGCCTCAAGTACTCTTGTGGATACGGCTACACCATTTCTCTTTAACTTACGCAACCTCAATTCATCCACACTAATCCCGAGCAGCGTTGCGAGCTTTTCATCGATGATAGATCGCCCTCGATATTGGTAAGGCCTAGCATATGATCCGCGAACCCCAAAAGCCGCTCATACTCCTCTAATGTGGGTGACAACTGAAAATTCTTGAAGAAGAAACACCTCACATCAGTCGTAGAATTGACTCAAAGCTATAAGAGCGTCCTCTTGAGCGTTTAATTGCAGCAATCTACGAACATTCCCGTATGCTTGATCAAAGGACTCTCTCTCAATGGGGCCCATAAGTGGCTGCACCGCGCCTCGGACTACCAATCTCAACCCTCTTCATAATCGGGAAGCGAGAAATGGCGAAGTCTTGCTACTCAACTCCATTTTGATGCACTATGACAAGACGGTATGTTACTCAAAGGCTCCGGCAAGCAAATGCAAATGAGATGCGGTGTGAATGCGGATGCTTACAACATTTAGTTTTAATGAATGCGGCATGATGCGATTATGATATGAATGATGTATGTAGGGATGATGAAAGCGATGCATAAGGATGGAGGTTCAAAAATTCAGGATCGGTTTATTTGAAAGAATGAAAATATTTTTGTATTTTCTTGGAAAGTTTTTTTCGGAAAAAGCTCCTTTTTGAGGAAGACATGCCCTAAATTACCATGCAAAGACACACAATTCGTATGCCCTCGTGTCCTACAAAGGTGGGAATCCTAAGTTCTAGGTCAACTTCAAAGGTTCCTCCCATGTAGTTCTAATTCACACCTCACAATGGCTACCAGAGCTATAGAATCCTCATGCCGACATCCACAAATGTAGAGAACTACCAAGTGTGAAGCGTCATGAGAAGGCGTACTCTGGTTGAGACTTTCGTGAGTATCAGACAGACAAAGGTCTCGAATGACAGTCACTAATCGTCTCCACTCTCCTAAATGTTTGTTGGATCCGGGTATAGGAGCCCACTCAAAGACCATAAATCATAAGGTGTGAAAGTGTGTGATTGAGGACATACTTTCTAAAAATCTACCCACCCCACACCGCAAGGAAACCGAGCAGATCCGGATAAAGCGATTTGTCTACCCTAGGGTTCAACATGCATACACTAGTTTAATATACAAACATCCTAATAAGTCCACAGAGATTACACGCATTGCTTACCTCAAGAAAGGGAGCTAAGAAGAAGGGGACATAATAGAATGGGGAATGCATGTTTTACCTTAAGAAAAGGAGCGAAGAAGAGGATCATGGGAATTGAGGAATGCATGTATAAACACAACCATAAACACACAAAAGAAAAGAAAAGAAAAGAAAAGGAAAAGGAAGAGACAGAACATAGTTTTTCAAATCAAACAAATTAAACCACATCAAATTAATTAGGCTTGACCTCATCTCTCTTTAAATAAATAAAGAAAGAAAAATCCCCGATGAAGTCGCGGTATTTGCCCGAAAAATCCGGTTTGGGACTTTTCGGTTTGACAACGTTTGAAAATCAGTAGAGAGCGCCACCAATATTTTATTTTGGGAAAACATTGAAAAAACCTTTTTGAAAGCGGGTGGTCTTTCAAAACTTAGAGATGTAGGTTCGGAATTCGGTTGCGCATGGGGAAGGTATTAGCACTTCACACGCCTCTTTCTACCGAAAGGGAACCATTAATTTGATGTGGTTTTGAAATGTTTGATTTGAAATACGTTGTTCTATTTATTTTTCTTTTCTTTTTGAGAAATCACTTTATTGAAAACGGGAAAAAGGGATGTTTTGGTATCTTTGAAAAGCGGAACAAAACAAAGATTTTTGAAAAGCGTGCTTGTGGGACGACAGAACCCGGTCCTACGTACTCTTTTGGTGAGGATCAAAGCAACGTAGTTCTTGTTTTTATGGGTTTTTAAAGATGTGCTTGGCGGGATATGAACCCGGTCCCACGTACCCTCACCGTTTGAGGATCAAAGCAACGTAGTTCTCGGGTTTTTAAAGGTATGCTTGACGGGACATGAACCGGTCCCACGTACCCTCAGCCGTTTGAGGATCAAAGCAACGTAGTTCTCGGTTTTTGCGTGTGAAAGCGGCTTTGTGATTTTTGAAAGTGCTTTTGGAGTTTTTTGAAATAAGACTCGAGTGTTCGCGAACACCAAACAAGCAAAGGCTTGAGTGGCATTCGGTATTAATTAACTCGAAAGAAAAGTGAGTTGGAACTGGTAATCAAACAAGCAATGGCTTCGAGTGATTACAAGCGACAACGTCGTATTATTCTTTTGAAAATAGTTTTGGAAAAGATGGTGAGCTAATAGCTCGTGTTATTTTGGAAGTTTGAATTAGTTGTTTTTGTTGTTTAATTAATGTGTGGGAGTTTTCATGATAGCCAAACAAGCAAAGGCTTGAGTGACTACCACTAATAGCTCCTCATTAACGATCAAACAAGCAGCGGCGAGTGATGGTTAATGATTTTTATTTAGAAAAATGCCTTAGGTTTTCTTATTAAAAAAGCATAGGATTTCAAGCTTGAAAAGGAAATATATCATTTCAAATCCTTCTTACAAGTCAAAAGCTCAAAACAACCATTGGGACACAAGCAAAGCAATCAAAAGAGTATTTACAATTTGCTATGAACAATTGGGTGCACAATGATACAAGTATATGAGTGCAAGAGTATGCAATTATGGGATGCAAAATACCACATTATTGAATGCATGAGTATTTAATTTATGAGAAGGAAAAAAACATGATATTAATGCATGAACCTTTAATTTATGAAAAGAAAAAAACATGATATTAATGCATGAACATTTAATTTATGAGATGCAAAACATGATATTAATATATGCATGAGTGAATTTGAAAAGATATGGATATAAATGAATGCATGAACATGTAGGCATAAACCTAAACTAACATAGAAAATTGCCAAATGGGCATATAGCAAGGCATTTTATTCAACCTAAAAGTCTAAGGAAACCAAAATAGTAACCTAAAATCCTAACCCCAAGAACACACATGAGGGGAACAAAACAAAAAAAATCAAAACCCTAGTACTATTGAGTATAACAATGGAGAATTTTATTCAATGAGATGGGCTCATGGCCTAAGCCAAGTATGTAAAGAAAACTTTGAACATTAAACAAAACTATGATTAATTCACAAGAACTATTTAAAAGATTAAACTATGAAATAAATTGAATCCTTTCTTGCAATCTTCACCACTTGAATGAAATGCACTAGGCATGTAGTGAGAATCACTTTGCAAGATCATCATCAACTAACAACAATATAGCTAAACCATAAGAATATATATAAACACATAAAATAGAAATGGATTGAATCCTTTCTTGCAATCTTCACCACTTTAAAAAAAATGCACTAGGCATGTAGTGAGAATCACTTTGCAAGATCATCAACAAATGGACAACAAGGTAACTAGACTACAAGAACACATAAACTATTAAACTAGGGAATAGATTGAATCCTTTCTTGCAATCTTCACCACTTGAATGAAATGCACTAGGCATGTAGTGAGAATCATTTTGCAAGATCATCATTAACTAAACAATAATATAGCTAGATCATAAACATATCAACTATAAAATAAATTGAATCCTCTCTTGCAATCTTCACCACTTGAAGGAAATGCACTAGGCATGTAGTGAGAATCACTTTGCAAGATCATCAATAAACAAAAGGTAAACTAAAACACAAGAAATAATGAGCACATAAGCTAATATATTAAACAAAAGTCATTTCTAGCTCTCTTCACTACTAAGATCAAAGTGCACTTGGCACTAGTAGGAATCATAGAGCCAAATCCTCAACAACTTACTAAAGAAGAATACCAACAACAAGATTTAAACAAAGAAACAACAAAATCAATTTTGAAGACATTTTAAATCATGTATATGTAACTTTGCTTCATTTTATTTAACAAGAAAACTCAAAAATTAACATGAAAACAACACTAATCAACTTATTTTAGGGTGAGACAACAAATCTCACCCCTCAACCACAACAAACTACATTGAAAAGATGATGCTATGCGAAAGGAATGAGGAAGAAAATGAGATTCAATGCAAAATATTTGGAGATGATGCAAAGAGGGTTATGGATTTTACCTTTTCTCTAAAATGGAAGAGAAAATTGAAGAAATGGAGGAGGAAAATGCAAGAAAGCTTCGGCCTTGCAAGGAAAGGAAGGAGATAAAGGTGGTGTGATGAACTTCTGAGTGAGAAAGGAAGATTAAGGGTGTGAGAGGTGGATTCAAGGTGTTTTGGTGGATGAAGGTGAAGTAATGGAGGAGGGGGAAGGAGGAGAAGGCTTCGGCCTAGAGGAGGAGAGAGGAGAGGAGAAGAGTGCTAGGTTTTCTTGAAGGTGAGAATGATAGCCAAAGATTGGTGAAGAGAGAAAGTGTGAGCTATTTATAGGGGTTTTGAGGCTTTAGGGTATTTAGGACTTTTTGCTTTGATGGAGCTCTAGGATTGGATCTTAATTTTGAATGGATGGTTAGGATTAGTGGTCACATGGATCAAGGGTATTTAGAAAACACAAGTGTGTGAGGGGAAATAGGTGAGGTGGCGCATAAAAGAAGGAAAAAAGGAAATTTGTGAACAAAAAAATCTAATTTGGGAATGGTGATTTTTGTAGAATAGGGTTAAGGGTATTTTGGTGAGGAATGTTCTCAAAAAGGTAAGATGGGGTTTTTGGTGGAAAGGTTAGTGTAAGTGCATGGGTTAATTTACCAAAAAGGCAACATTGAGGATATGATCAAATTAAAACTTGGTGAGTAAGTAATGGAGTGTGTAGAAACTTCTAGAAGGAATGGAGGGGGTATGGGACCTTAAAATCAGCTGAAATGTGAGGGGAAAAATAAAAATGATGGTTTTTTGGTATTTTGTCTTATTGAGGACACTTCCTCCTTTTTATTTTGAATTTTGAATCTTTTGGGCATGTAATTGGGAGTGCACCTATTAAAAACATGTCACATATTTTTGGACACCATGAAATAACCTCCCTAATAATTCTAGACAATTAAAATTGTCACTTAATTAATTGGGGAATTTTTAATGGTCTTTTGGCATTTTTATGCACTAAAAATAGGAAAAGTGCATTTTAATTATTTTAGGCTAGAATATTTTCTCTAAAAATTGTACAAAAATTCTCTTGAATAAGAGAAAAATGTACTTTTGGTGTGTGCATATTTTTGTGAGAAAATCATCCTTTGCGAAAAATGACCAAAATGCCCCTTACCCTAAAAAGTCCTAATTTGCTCAAAAATGCATTTTTATTCTAAACATGGTTCTAAAAACCCTTGGATGACTTTTTAAAACTCTAAAATGCATGCCATGCCTTAATTTATTTATTTTTGGTTGACAATTAGGTGTTGACCTAAAGTAGGACAAAATTGGGGTATGACAGATGGGCAAAGTGGATCGACCCCTGCTCCGGGAGGAGTGTGAGTAGTTGTAACTTCGGCGATCACCGGAGGAGAAACGAAAAGTAGCAACCCTTCAGATTCACAATGAAGCGGCCCAGCAGGCGGCCCACCCCCTCGAGTCCGTAGCATACTCATTACTTGGCCATATCCGTGCTTCCATAGCCTCAACTTTGGTCTTGGCTTCGATTCTCCGAGCGGTGCTCAGGGTTAAGAATCTCCACCGCCAACTCATCTTGACTCGAGGCGGTCCTCAATCTCGAAATCGATTGCTAGCCATCAATCTTGCTTGTAGACGCGAGTGTAATATCGGTGTTGGCGAACCAAACTTGCCTTTCTTTTTCGTTGGTAGAACATTTTTATGAGTACAAGTATGAATGCGTAAATGAATGTAATGCGAATGAGTGCATGTTTGGTTTGTTTTGCCGAGAATCGCGATTGTATTATGTCTTGTCATAGATACGCAGTAGATCTTTGATTATTTTTATTATATTACTTTCTTGAATCATCTTTGAAATTGGAATGGAAGGCGAAATAGGTGTATTCCATACGTTTGAATTTAAACAAAATACTTCAAAATCTGAATCCAAAAGTACGACATTCGATACAATAATTGAAAAGGAAAGGTACAATAAAAACAAAAATGGAAAATTACAACAAAGAAACTCAAATACAAAGAGCTTTGACATTTCCACTCCTTTTCCTTTTGTTGTTGGTAGAGGTACTTACGGCTTTCTCTTTGGCTTCCTCAACTAGGGCTCTGCAAGTACTCCACAAATTTGTACACCTCAGCGGGGTGTTGAGGGGATACATCTCGGCCAAACTTTTCTTAATTTCTTGGGCACATCCGCAAGAGCACTGGTTGACCAACTCGATAGCTTGGAGAACCTATCCTTCCAAAGTGTTGAACTTCATCCTCACTCAATGATGACTCGCCGCTCTTCAATCCTACCGAAGCAGCTCAACATAGCGATGTTCCCAATCATCGACTTTCATCCCTCACTTGGTATGCATCATCGATGTGACAAAGCGCCTCTTCAACTCATCGAGAATCCTCTTGTTCTGCTTTTAAGGCCTGCTGATATTCTCTGAGGATGTTCTCAAATGAGTCTCTTTCTTGCACAACACTGTCTAACTTACTCGCCCATTCAGCTTGTAACATGCGGGATTCTCTTTTTGACTTGGCAAGCAAGCTTTTCATGATTCTCTCTTCCATTTTTGCTTCATCCCATAATTCTTTCCAGCGATTGGCTTCTTCCAGGCCTTCTCTTTCAAGCTTCGCCTCTTGATTTCCTCCTTGGCTCCTTGCAGATACCTTTGAACTTCTAACTTGCTCTCCTCTCTTCCCTTTTAGTTTCTCGATGAACTTCTCAATGGTAGCGGACTTGAGGCATTTTCTTCTTTCAACCTTTTGTTCTTGAGAACCATCTTCTCTATCTCACTTGCAAAGCTCTCTTCTCTTCCTCTCGCTTTCATCAAAGCCAACTTAACCTCGCCAAACTCTTCGACAATGGGGATATTGGCGTCTACTACTTCCACTTTCGACTTGCAATTCTTTTTGGTAGGGCAATCGAACATTGCGGATTCTTTTTCCGAGCCAGCGAGCGAAGGTAATACCACTAGTCCTCCGAGCAAGCTCTACTTTTCCCATGCGAACCACCATACTCCGGGCTTGCAAGACCTTTCTAAGCAAAGCTGTCATCTTTTGGTCCTCCTTCAAAGATGTAAAACGGAGTATCATCTCTTTGATGGCGAATTCCTCATCGGATATCCCAACCGCCTCAGTAGAGTCGAGCGGGTTGTAGTTGATGCATCCCTTAGTGCCCATCAGTGGGACATTTTGAAAACCACCACAAATGGAAGACTACGTGAGGCCTATTTTCCCAAAGCAAGATGAGAGATACCAACGGATTGAGTGCTCATCTAGACTCCCTAGAAGCTGGATCCACTCTTGAATATTCATAGCTTTCACCTCACAAGTCACAAGCAGTAGTCAATCAACTTTTCAACTCGTGTTGGATTGGTGAAGGCATGAATGAGAAGCCAAGCATATAACGGTGAGAAAGAGCAAGAGATTTTCTTCCTTCTCAAGTCGCAATGATGAGTAAAAGCGAGAATAAGTGTCGCGAGGATGGCGGGAATTGGATTAACGGGGCTCCTTCCATTCGAAAAGCTAGGAAAATACCAATAATGATCACATCCACATACCTCTCAATCTGCGGAAAGAGGACAACTCCAAAAATTGCTAAGGCCAAAACTCGCTTGAAGACAACCCAATTTTTACTTCTGGCATAGGCTTCCATTAAACCCTCAAGGTAGCTCTGCGGGAAACCTATCACATTGTTTCTCTTCTGTTTTTGGAGCTTCAGATCCTCTACACTCACTTGCAACAATGCAGCAAACCCCTCATCTGTGTAGTACTGTTCTTGATACCGGTAAGGGACAGCTTCTGTCTGAGCGAAACCCAAAATCTGCTGATACTCTTCCAATGTGGGAGCCAATTGGAAATTTTTGAAAAGAAAGCACCTAATCCCGGAGTCATAGAATCTACTCAGAGCCACAATAGCCTCAGTCTGCACCTCTAGCAACAACAACTTAGGAGGTTCCATAAGCATTGTCAAACGATCCCCTTTCAATAGGTCCCATCAGGTCAGCACATTTTTTCAGACTAGTCACATCTACCTTGTTTACAGCGGGGTACCTTGGAGTATACACCGTTTCCCTTCTAGATTCCATGCCGTATCTATGACAAAAAATTTCTTATTACTTGGGATTCTCGGCAACCAAACCATGATGAAATGCAAAAATGCATGCGAAAATTATTGAAAATGTATGTTTTATGTAAAGGATGTGTGCAAATGATAATGATGTTTTATGCCCATGTAACTCAGAGAAAAGTCCTTATTTTTTTGGAAAATGCGGGCCGTACGTTATTTCATATGGACCGGTAAGAGAAAGGCTACAGCGGTAACTCTTTCACCCCCTTTTTTTTTTAAAAAAAATAAAGCGGTTCATATGTCATTTCGTACGGGTCTGCAAAAGAAAGGCTACAACGGCAACTCTTTCTCTATTTTCTCTTTTTTTTTTTTTTTTTTTGAAAAATCTCCTTTTCTTTTTGAAAACGTGCCTAATTTACGATGCAACACACAATTTGGTATGCCCCTTGTGTCCTACGAAGGCGGGGACCTAAGTTCTAGGACATCTCGAATGTTCCTCCCATGTGGGTTCTAGTCACTTCCTCACCAGGTTACCAGAGCTAATTCTCTCTCACAATAGCATCCACAACGATGGAATGCCATCTGGTGTGAGGCATCATGAAAGAGCATACTACATTTGAAACTTTCGTGAGAGTCAGAAGGACAACAGTCCAATTGCCAGTCACTACTCGTTTCCACTCTCCTAAGTTTTGTCAGACCTTGGGTTTTAGGCCCCTCTCAAAGCACAATAAGTATAAGGTGTGAGTGTGTGTAGCGAGGACATACCGCCTAAAACTAACCACATATATCCCCACCTGCGAAGGAAAACCCAGAACAGTCCAGACAATAGCAAGCAATAACATGTTGTCTACGCTAGGGTTCAATATCAAATAAATTAGCCTAGGGTTTCAACAACAATCAAATGCATTGCTTACCTCAAGAAAGGGAGCCAAGAAGAAGGGAACATAACAAGATGGGGGGAGATGCATACAACATGATAAGAAAAGGAAACCGAAAAGGGATAGAAGCAAATAAAGTGTCCAAATCAAATCGATAACAAATTAAACCACACATTTAATTAATTGAGGCGACCCACCCACTTAAAAGAAAAGTCCCAAAGTGAAGTCGCGGTATTGCGTAGAAAAATCCACGAGGATCTTTCTTCGTTTACAACTTTTTAAAACAATGAAGTCGCCACCAATATTTTTATAAGGAAAATATTGAAGAAAAACCTTTTGGAAAGCGAATGGCCTTTTGGAAACCGGAAAATTTGGGTTCTGGAAATTCGGTTAGGCATGGGAAGGTATTAGCACCCCACATCTCCTTTCTATCGAAAGGAACCTTTAATTAAAGCGTGTGGTTTTAAGTGTCGATTTGGAAAATACTTAAATTTGCTTCTTTATTGAAAAAGGAATGAAAAGACTTAATGAAAATTTTTATTTTTGTGCTTGGCGAGAGTTAGCCTCTCGCTCCTACGTATCTCGGTGCGATGGAGAATTCAAAGCTACGTAGTTCTTGTTTGTCCTGAAAAAGGTTTTTGTTTTTAATCTTTTAGAGTTTTTCGAAAAGGGGTTGAGCGTTCGCGATGACCAAACAACAACGGTTTAGAGTGACCACGCTACTAACTCTTTTTGAAAATGGGATCGTCACTAACAATCAAACGGTAACGGCGCGAGTGACTATTGATGACAATCGGTTTTTATTTTGATTCACGAAAATGTTTTCGCAATTGATGGGAGTGTTTGTGAAGACCAAACAACAACGGTTTGGAGTGGCCACACTACTAGCTCCCACGGGAATGAAATTATCACCTATAATCAAACGGCAACGGCGCGAGTGATTATCAGTGACAATTAGTTTTGATTTTGATGTTTGAAAAGATATGTTTTCGAAAAGTGTTTTCGTTGATTTGAATCGGAGAGAAGCGTCGTGATAAAAGGAAATCGCAATGGGATTGAGCGTTCGCGATGACCAAACAACAACGGTTTAGAGTGGTCATACTATTAACTCTTTTGAAAATGAAATTATCATTAACGACCAAACGGCAACGGCGCGAGTGATCATTAATGATGATCGGTTTCATTTTAGGTTCAAGTGTTCGAATGAGGTAGCTTGGGCGACTATTTTGGAAATGAATGTTGAACATGATATGAGCGAAAGTGGGTTTAGGTAGCCAATATTTGTACCTTAAGTGTTTATTCCCAGTTTAAAAATTACACCAACCATCATAATAGTGATAACAAATAATAAGCAAAAAGAGATGCTATTAAATGACAACGTGAGGTAAATAGTAACGATTATAATAGTAATAACAATAGGCAATAATAAAACTAAAAAGAAATAATCAAATAAAAGCAAGAAGGGTGGAGTCTTTGAGCAGAGATAAATGGAGTGTGACTAGCATTTTTAGAAAAAAAAAAACGTGGGGGGTTTTGGGTTAGTAATGCTGGGGGTGTTATTATCAATCAGGTATATTAAAAAAAAAAACTTAGAAACGAAATAAAGAAAGGAAAGCCCATGACCCACATCCTGAAACAGAAAAAAAACCTAAGCTTAATTTTATACCCTCAGCGCCGTTCCATCCTTGTTAACCAGAAAAGGAAAAATTGAGGGAGTTTTTAAGAGAGAGAAAGAGAGAGAGAGAGAGAGAGAGAAAGCGACGGTGAGACAGAGAGGGAGAGAAAGAGGACGAACCAGAGAGAAGAGGTTGACGATGGTGGTGGGATGCTCGCGGTGGTGTGAGTGGCGAAGTAGCGACGGTGGCTATGGTTTTCGCGGTGGTTCCGGCGGTGGTAGCTTCGGCGCGAGGGAGAGAGGGAGGTGACGGTGGTGTGGTTTCGGCGTGGTGGTGGTTCCGGTTCTGAGGTGGTGGTTTCAGTTCGGTGGCGGTGGTTTCGGTTCTGTGGTGGTGTTGGTGAAAAGAGGGTGATGGAGGTGCTTGCTGCTGTGAGTGTGTTTGTGTCTGCGTGAGCTTATTTGAGGTTCAGCAAGGTAAGGTTTTTTTTTCTCTCAGTATTGTTGTTTCTTTCTCCTCTTCTCTGCGTGAGTCTGGGTGTGTTTGTGTTTTCAATCTCTGTGTTCTCCCTTTGCTTCTGATTCTTGGGCTGCATTTTGTAGATGATTTTGTATAGGGTTTTGTGTTTGTGGAGTCAATTTAACTCTGTATTTCTGATTATGGTTTCCCAAAAAATTTCCCCCTTAGTGTATGAAAAATTCTGAGCACCCTTTTCCTTCTTCCCAGCTTCTCTGTTATTCACAAGTTAGCATATTTGACTGTTATAAACATTATTTATGTGTGTGCAGGCAATGGATGACCAAAGGTCAGCAAAGAATCTGCCTATTTTAATCTTTGGAGCTGCTGCTGTGTTTGGATTCTTCCTCTTGTCTTTGTTGTTATGCTTGCTGGCTGTGTTATATGCTTACCAAAGACTTCCATATTTGTGAAAGAGAGGGACAGCAACATCAACAAGAGCAACGAATGCTGACTTCCTCTCCCCTTTTGTATTTTTTGCTTCGTTTTTTATTTAAAAGGGTACTATGTTGTTTGTAATTTTTCTGTATATACATGTAACAAGAGTTTATTATTTGTATCTATTATAAAGAAAATTATTTATAAAAGCATTTTTTTAGAATCTGATTTTGGTATAAAAATATTGATATAATAAGTTAATAATAACAATAATGATAAGTATCAAAGCAAATGCGGCAGACACGGCGAGATGAGCGCGTGCAACAAGTGCCATAACGCGCATTACGATTAGGAATAATGTGCGAGCACAACAAACATATTTTGAGCCTTTTTTCAACTACGAGAAAAATACTGTTAGGACCTCGCATTCGCGAAAAGACAATTTTTATTTTAAATTAGTCGGACAAAATTGGGGTATGACACCTGCCGACGAGCCCATCCGGTCGACCTTTGATTCCAGGTATCCTTTGAACACTGTGCTCAACGCTAGCTGCTGGCAGTGCGGTGATGTGGAAAAGTTGGCCACTCTGGGAATTCGGCAGACGCTGGTGGCAGTGAAAACTTATGGCCATTATGCTTCGGTGCTTGCTCACCTTGCCGAGGACGCCAAGAAAAGCTGGCGCGCCGAGCACGGTCGGCGAGGAGGAGGCCGGAAGAAGACCAAGGAGGAGGCTGGAGGCTGTAAAAGTCGAGAGGAACCGTTTGGAACAAGAGTTGGGTAAGTGGGACCTGGAGAAACGTCGTCTTGAGGGGAGGGTGTTTGAGTTGACCGCCGAGAAGGAGAAGTTGGGGGAGTCCTTGGGTAAGGTTGGCAAGGAGTTGGAGGCGGCGCAGGCTGAAATTGCTAGCAGCAATGGAGTGCTCAAAGGAATTTGGGATTTGTTCCCCAACTTGCCTGTAGGTGGGGACTTGGTTGCAGCCATTGATGAAGTGAAGGCTTCAGTTGCCGAGAGTTTTGACAATGGTTTTAGTAGAGTATTTGGATCGGTGAAGGCCATTTACCCTGAAGTTGACGTCGGGCGGTTTGACGTAGACAAAATTGTGGTGAACGGCGAGCTTGTTGACGAGGAGGCTGCCGAAGGAGTTGCTGGTGATGGGGCCGATGGCGCCTTGCTTGATTTTGGCAGAGTTGATGCACTGTTGGCCGATGCCGAAGTGGAGCAGGTTTTGGCCGACGGTGAAGTCCATGGTGAAGACCCTCCTCCTGCTCCTTAATTTTTCCTGCTAAACAAAGACAAAGTTTTGCGACAAAATCTTGTAATGGATTCAGGTTACCTTTGTTTTTATTATGGACTTTTTGAACAGACCGCCCGTTGGGCCCTTGTATAATTTCTTTTTGCTTTCCTTTTGCTGCTGCTTTGCTTATTTTGCCTATCTGTTTTTATGCTTCTTTGATTGCAACGTCTTACGATACCTCGGCCTACTGATTGTTTTGTATCGCGTCGGTTTATTTTACCGGTTGTTGCGCTTTTTAGTTATAGCGTCTTGTTTTACTTCGGTTTTATTCTACCGGTTTTGTGAGCGGCCTTGTTGGTGCCCAAGGGCTGTATGTCGGCTCTTAGGCCAGTCTACACCTGTCGGGACTTGGGTTTAATGGGCTTTTCTCCGGTGTCGGACGCGTTGGTCCCGTCAGCGAGCGCGTTAGCATCGCCTGCACCTTTGAAGAGCTCTTACACCGCACCGAGCGTGTTAGCGTCGTCGGCAGTTACTTTAGCCTATGCGATGTAAGCTCCATTTCGGTTTCCAGTGAGACGAAGGTCCACGTCAAACCGAACTGGTGTGCCCAAGGGTGGTGCGTGGCTCGTCAGCCCCGCTCTCACCTGTCAGGACTTTAGTCTTCCTCGCCCAAGGGCAACATCGAGACGTTGCTCGGTCCTTGCCTATCGGGACTTTGTTATTGTGGCCGCTCTTTTGTTTTAACCTTTGGGATTAGGTTGTTGAATTGCTTTGTTTAGTTGGAATGATTTGTGTTGCACTTGCTTTTGCCTGAAAATAAATCGGTTCTCTTTATTCAAAATGATGATGAAGTACATTTGGGGCTTTTATACTGCCTCATACAAATGTTACATGAAGTGAGCGATGGGTGGCGGTGAGAACCGATGACTAGTAGCTTGATTTCAACTGTAGTAAAACCGGAGGTTGGCAGCATTCCAGGATCTCGGGATGTTGCCTCCATCTAACTTTTCCAACTTGAAGGCCCCTTTGCCGATAACTTCTTTAACTCTGAACGGACCCTCCCAGTTTGCTGATAGCTTACCCGTAGCGCCTAACATCTTTGGATCGCTCGAGTACTAAGTCTCCTGCTCTGAAAGTTCTTGGTAACACTCTCGAGTTGTATTTCCTTGCGGCTCGTTGTTTCGCCGCCTGCTCTTTTACCTTTGCTAACTCTCTTACCTCCTCTACCAAATCTAAGTTTGCTCTGAGTGCGGCTTCATCTGGGACTGTTTCGATGAAAGCTCGCCTTGGACTAGGTTCCAGCACCTCTATGGGAATGAGGGCGTCGCTACCATATACCAACCGAAAGGGAGCCTCTTGAGTGGAAGACTGCGGAGTAGTGTTGTACGACCATAGCACGAGTGGTAATTCTTCAACTCATCCTCCTTTAGATTCATCAAGTTTTTTCTTAAGTTCGTTCAGTATAACTTTGTTTGCGGCCTCGGCCTGCCTGTTGGTCTGGGGGTGCTCGACCGAGGTGAAGGCTTGATAGATGTTCCATTTTCTGCAAAGTTCTGCTACTGAGTCGGAGGCGAACTGAGTGCCGTTGTCTGTTATTATGGTGGCTGGGATGCCGAAGCGACAGATGAGCCTCTGCCAGTAGAAATTCTTCACCCTTTGTGCTGAGATGGTAGTTATGGGCTCGGCCTCTATCCATTTGGAGAAATGTCGATGGCCACGAGCAAGTATCGACTGTCCCCGCCGATGGAGTGAAAGGACCGAGGATATCAACTCCCATACCGCAAAACGGCCATGGGAGATCATAGCTTCAAGATTGGTTGGTGGAGCCCCGGGATGGCGGCATGGCGGCGGCATTTGTCACACTTTTCACGTATTCCACGGCATCCTTTTTGAGGCTCGGCCAATAATAGCCGGCTCTAAGGGTTTTCTTTGCAAGGGCTTGTCCTCCTATGTGGGCTGTGATACTCCTTCGTGGATTTCCTTCAAGACTTTCTCGACTTTTTCACCGCGGGCATTTGAGGAGGGTCCGGAGAATCCTCTCTGAATAGTTCGGCCGATGAGAATATACTTAGCGGCCACCTTTCTAACTTTTTCACCTCCTTTTCTTGCAAGCTGCAATCTGTTCTCCCCGCAAATAAGCAATTATATTGGTCATCCCGGCTCTTTGGTTCCCCTCGATTGAGAGGACTTGTGTTTTGGCTAAGGCTGGGTTGGAGAGTGACTCTGTATCATCGAGTGGTTGTTGCCGAGCTTTTTAGTATCTTCAAGCTAGTTTGGCCAAGATGTCGGCCCTTCCATTTTGTTCCACTGGGACATGGGTTAGTTCAAAGGATGTGAATTTAGATTTAAGTTCTTGTACCTTGCTGCTGAGATTTCTTTGGGCGATTCGTCTTTTGCTTTGAAGGCGTTGGTAACTGTCCGGTCACGAGGAGGAGTCGCCGCACCTTCGGTGTTTGACGCCGAGGTCCGTGCGCGAGGTCATCTGCGCGATTAGTGCCTCATATTCCGCTTTGGTTATTTGTAGCTTTAAAGTTGAACTCGAGAGATTGCTCGATGAGGATACCGTCAGGTCCTTCAGAGTTACCCCCGCACCACTTCCCTTGTGTTAGAGGATCCGTCACGCAAAGTGTCCAAAAGGGATCGATTCATTGGGGTGATCTCTGCGCTCTGCCTCCACTGGATTACGCCACAAAATCTGCGGGGCACGTGCTTTGATGGGATCTCTTGGTACATACTTTATGTCAAATTCTGATAACTCTATGGACCAAGCTACCATTCGTCCGGCTAAATCTGGCTTTGCTAGGACTTGGCGGATCGGTAAATCAGTTTTCACTATTACTGAGTAGCTTTGGAAGTATCTTGCTGAGTTTTTTCTTTGCTGCGGGACGCATCTGCAGAGGCGGCCTTCTCTATTTTTTGGTATCTTAGCTCTGCTCCCCTCCACATTCTGCTGACGTAGTATATTGGCAACTGGGCTCCCTCTTATTCCTGCACCAGGACTACGCTGCAAGCATCTTTGGAAACAGCCAAATATAGTAGTAGGGGTGTACCTTGCTTTAGTCTTTGTGAGAATTGGGGTGTTTCAGTCTTGTCACGATTTTTGTTGGAGTGCGTGCTCACATTCTTCCGACCACCTGAAGCTTGAATTTTTTCTGAGTAACTGAAAGAATGGCTTTACTCTGTCCGCCGAGCGTCCGAGGAATCGGGAGAGCGCCCATATTTGGCCTGCTAGGACCTGCACCTCCTTGGCTGTGGATGGGCTTCTGGCATTGATGATTGCTCGGCATTGGGAGGGGTTGGCCTCGATACCTCGATGAGAGAGGATGTAGCCCAGGAACTCTCCAGCCTGGACACCGAACGAGCACTTTTCTGGGTTGAGCCGGAGATCATACTTTTCTAGTAGCTTGAATATCTTGGCCAGGTTGGTCACATGATCGGGATCTGTTGCAGACTTCACCACCATATCATCGACGTAGACTTCGATGGTGCGGCCGATTTCTTCTTCGAAAATCCTGTCCATCAACCGCTGATAGGTTGCGCCAGCGTTTTTCAAACCGAACGGCATCACCTGGTAACAGTAGTTGGAACGGCCGGTCATGAAGGCAGTCTTTTCTTCATCAGTGTGGCTCATCCTGATCTGGTTATAACCAGAGTATGCATCCATGAAGCTGAGTAGCTTGAAGCCGGATGCTCCGTCAACGAGGCCGTCAATGCTTGGCAGGGGATACGCGTCCTTTGGGCAGGCTTTGTTGAGGTCTGTATAATCGATGCACATTCTCCACTTGTCGTTGGACTTTTTGACAAGCACAGGGTTTGCCAGCCATGTTGGATACTTCACTTCCCGGATGAAGCTGGCAGAGTAGCTTTTTCGCTCTCGCATTGATAGCCTCTGTTTTTTCTTGCCCCTGTTTTCTTTTTCTTTGGGACACAGGTTGAGCAGAAGGATTCAGTGATAATCTGTGACAGATAAAATTTGGGTCGATACCTGCAATGTCTTGGGGAGACCATGCGAATATGTGGATGTTATCTGCGAGGAGCTTTAGGAGCTGGTCTTCGACCTCTGCTGAAAGTCTCGTCCCGATCTTCGTCTTTTGATGCTGCATTGGGCCTATTACAACTTCCTTTAGTTCACCTGCCGGACGTGGTCTCTTCCCTTCTTTTGCTGGGTCATACATTCTGGGATCCAAGTCAAGGAAACTGCAGTGGTTGTTCTTCTGCTCTCGGCTCTTCTGAACTGTCTTGCTGTTGGCACTTTCTGCGTAACACTTGCGGGCCATCGCACGTCGCTACTTTCTTGTTCCAACTTCCCCGCAAGGCGGGGGTATTTGAGGCAGAGGTGAGGGTAAGAGATTGCAGCCATCAGGGCGTTGAGGGTGGGCCTGCCAACAATTATGTTATAAGAAGACTTTGCATTTACAACCATATACCTTAGCACCACTGTTTTGACTGACTCTGCTTCGCCGAAGGTTGTTCTCAAATCCAGATAGCCTCGAACTTCCACCTGTTCGCCTGCAAAACCGACAAGTGTACCTGGGTTGGCGGAGCTTCCACCATCTACAAGTACTCGGGCCACCTTGTATTCGCTGGTGGTGACGCATATCACAATCGGGTCGTCGGAATGGGGTTGGACTCCATTGAAATCTGTGATATCAAAAGAGATCGACGGGTAGACCGGGATTGGATCTTCGGCAGTGCTTGTGGAAACCAACATGATGGATCGGGCGTACTTTTTCCTGGCCGAGGATGAGGGGCCTCCGCCAGAGAATCCGCCCGAGATGGTGTTGACTACTCCCCGGTCAGCTACTTCATAGCCTTCTTTCTGTTGTGACTCCTTCATTGGCCTCCCCTTTTGGGGGGTTGTCTTCTCCGCGGGCTTTCCGCCCGCCTCTTCTTTTGTTCATCTGAGAGCACAAACTTCTTTAGAAATCCTAGCTGGATGAGCTGTTCGATCTGCTGCTTCAAGGTCCATCAATCGTCGGTGGTGTGGCCCTCCATCCTATGGAACCTACAATAAGCTTCGGGATACTTACCCATGGTGCCGACGAATGGGGTCGGCCTGGTGATGGTTCCGTCGGCGAGACTGTCGTTCAGGATGGCGGATGGTCGGGCCCTGAGCGGAGTGTAAGAGCCTTCTGGATTCGGGCGGGACTTCCTGTTGCGAGCTCTTCCTCCCCAGTCTCGGCGGGCCGAGGCTAGGAAGGGTTCGGGTCGGCCTCCCCGTTCCGGCGGCGACTGTGGCCTTCTGGATCCTCTAGCGTCTCTGGCGTCTTTGGAAGCGGCCGTGTCCTCGGCTTCGATGTGCTTGTTTGCTCTCGCCCTGACCTCATCCATGTTCCTGGGAGTGGTGATGGACAGTGCTTCACTAAAGGTCCCATTTCTGAGGCCTTTCATGAAGGCTGTTACAAAAAACTTCTCGTCCGGGTCTTCCACCTGTACTGTGATTTTATTGAAACGCTCCAAGTATTTTTTCAATGGCTCTGTTGGTCCCTGTCTGAGATCGAACAAGTCCCCCGGGTGGATGAGCTTCTTCTTATTAGCAGAGAATTGTTGGACGAAGCGGCTGGCGAGGTCCTCGAAACCATTGATGGATCGAGCCGCTAACCCCTTGAACCATTTGAGAGCGACATCGGTTAGCGTTCCTGCGAACATCTTGCAGCAGACGGCGTCATTGCCACCACTGATCATCATCTGGGTCTGAAAAGCGTCAACGTGACTCTGGGGATCTCCCGTTCCGTCGTAGGTCCCAATGGCAGGCTCAAACCGGGGAATGGGTGCGCCTCGATCTCTCTCTCAGAACGGTGAAACGCCTCGGGGTGCTCGGGCTATCTCGAATCTGTTGTTGCGGAGGCGACCAGCGTTCATGGAGCCGAGCCTCCACGGCTTCCGGTGCGGGCGCGCGAAAAGTGCATTCTTCGTTCCTCCGAGCTTGTTCTGCATTCTGTTCTTGAAGCGTTCTCACTGCTTCCATCAACTCAAGTATCCTGGGATCTGTGGTACTCGTGGAAGCACCACCGTTAGCTCTGGTTCCTACCATGGTGAAGTAGGGCTTGCGGTTCTGACGTGGGGTGGGAAAGTTCTACCGGGCCCCACGGTGGGCGCCAATGTTCCTAACTATTCCCTAGAGTAGGGTTTATCAAGAACACAAAATATAGTATCTGAGAAGTAAGATGTTCATCCCCTTTCATTGGCCTCATGGGTATATATTTATATTACAATACGTCATTAAAGCTCATAAAGGCTCATAAAGATACATGAATGCCGCGAGATCTCAGGCGAGATTCTCGGGCTTGCCTAATATATCTAACGGGGGCTTTACGCTGGCCGAGAGCAAGAGAGACGTCGGCCCTTTGGCGAGAGGGTGGCTGTGGCGCGTCGGCGGTGGTGTTCTTGACGGATGCCGGTGGTGGGGGTGCGGTGACTTGGCCTTCGTCTTCTAAGCCCAGATGAGTCGGCCAGGAGGCGTAACATTACCTGATTTAATCATAAAAATTACTTCTCTCTCTCTACAACCCAAATATATACCGAATCCGGATTCTCTCCTGTGCTCTCTCTGCTGCACTCTCTCCTGTGCACTTTTCAGCCGTTTGATTTAATCAACGGATCAAAGTAAGAAATATAAAAAATAATAAAAAAAGGGCAAATGAAAGAGAGAGAATTGAACGCATTCCTGCATCTTAAATCCATTTCCGTTTTCTCAGCGTCGTGGCTTCTCTTTGCAGAAGCTTTTGCCATAACTTTGACTTTCATCTGCATATTAAGGAAATTAACAAAGCCTACACCAAGCTTTTCTGGGTCAAGACCGATTCTGCGTTTCATGGCCGGGTTGTGAAGTATGGGTTTGGTTCAAATGTGTTTGTCAAGAATATCCATATGGTATTTCATGCTAAATGTGGAGGCTTGAAGGTTGCAACTCAACTTTTTGATGTGTAAGGGTGATGTTGTTGCTTGGTTTGCACTCAATGCTTGGTATGCAAAACCAGGGGATTTGAAGGTTGGTCGCCAACTGTTTGATGAAATGCCAGATAAGGATTTGGTGCCGTGGAATGTGATGATTACTGGGCATGTTAAGCAAGGGGGGTGGTGATTGCAAGGATGCTTTTTGACGAGGCTCATATCCGCTTGTGCTGATTTATGCAGCATTCCAATTTAATCTATACTCTTTGGTGATTTTGTTCTTAATGTATTTGATAGATATTAATTATTATTGAACTATACAGATATGCCTTGATTTTGTGGCAACAAAATTTACTAATTTGTAAGACTTGTTATGAAACAAGATAATTTGTGGCAACGCAAGATAATATTTTAAGATTAAGTTTTATGTGTAACATGAATGATGACAGATTAATACCACTAAAGGTATTGTGTTTCCATGAGTTGCCACTAATTATTATTGAAAAAATGAAAAAAAAATTGACTTTTTCTAGCTAAATACAGATTTTTAAATTTCACTTTGGCAAGGAAAAAAATTCTAGGTGAAATCCAATTATTAAACCGGTTATAGATATAACCGATTACATAATTGGTTTTGAAAATAAATAACCAGTTATGTTACTTTGGTTATAGAACCGGTTATTTCAAATGGACATTTGATGGATATGAATCGGTTTTGTGTCCATGGTTAATTTGTGCAGCCCTACCTGCAACTATTTGATGTGTTGGGTGTATCAAACAACGAAATCATATCATGAGAAACAAGAAGTAATTTGAAGAAATGTCGTCCATATTCTTTCTGCATAACTGTAACATGTTATGGAAGGAATGATGCATCTTCCTTTCTTCTCTATGGATTGATGGATTCAAATGCAATACTAGCTATTGACACAACGACAAAGCTGGGGTCTTCTCGAAGGCCTAAAGTCAACATAATGGGGTTTTCTTGGAGCTTTTTTACAGCTCTTGTAAGCTAATAGTTTTACTTCTCTCTAATAGTTGTAATATGGTCGTTTGAAAGCATTTTTGGGCAACCTCAAGAAAATTGGTGGCTAAAGGTTCTTTGCATTGCTTGTTACACACAATGAACAAACTCCATTTGAACTTATTTACGTTGATTCATGGAGACCGCTATTACTATTACATTACCTTTGTTAATGCTTTTTTTTACTTTACACGTTTTACTTGGGTGTATTTCCTTAAACATAAATTAGAATCACCACAAGAAAGAAAACGACGCTACATCTATATAAAAGAATTGAATCAAAGAAATTGAAAAACAGAACTTGCTTTCTTCATTGAATGATCAGTGGATATATACAATATTGATTGAGAGAAAACTTGTTGAAAGCTATATCAAACTAACTTCTCTCAATATTAGAAAAAGTAAAGTGAGCAACTAGCTCAGCATAACTAATTGACTTATTAAAATTACAAATGTACCCTTATCTATATTATCTATTTCCTAATGTGTAATGTGTAATATATTCCAATATCCCCCCTCAAGCTGGAGGGTGGATTGTGTGCACTCCAAGCTTGGACAGTAATGTAGTGAAGGCCTGAGGCTCCAAAGCCTTAGTTAAGATGTCAGCAAGCTGGCAAGATGAAGTAACAGGCAGCAGATGAAATAAATTGGCTTGAAGTCTTTCACGAACCACATGACAATCAATGTCAATGTGTTTCGTTCGTTCATGAAAACTGGAATTGACAGCAATGTGCCTGGCTGATTGACTATCACAATAGAGAACTGCTGGTGTAATGAAAGGCAGAGAGAGATCCTGCAAAATATAAGTCAGCCATTGAATTTCACAAACAGTGGAGGCAAGAGCCCTGTATTCGGCTTCAGTGGATGATCTGGAAACTGTTGTTTGTTTCTTGGATCTCCAGGAAATGAGGGATTCCCCAAGAAAGATGCAGAATCCAGTGACGGATCTTCTAGTCACCACACAGGTGGCCCAATCAGAGTCGCTAAAGCCCTTTAATTGAAGACTGGATGCAGCATGAAAGTATAATCCTTGAGCAGGAGAAGCCTTGATGTACCTAAGTACTCTATGTGCAGCTTGAAGATGAATTGCTTTAGGTTTGACCATGTATTGACTGAGTTGGTGTGTAGCAAAACTCAAGTCAGGCCTAGTAGTGTTAAGATACAATAATTTCCCAACAAGGCGCCTGTATTCATGTGGATTAGTGTCTGGAGAATCCTCAGCCAGGTTTGTAATAGTGGATTTTGTAATAGGAGTATTAGCAGGTTTTGATCCTAGCAGACCTGTCTCAGCAAGCAAATCCAAAGCATACTTATGTTGACAAATAGAGATACCAGCAGAGGTCCGAGCAATTTCAATGCCTAGGAAGTATCTTAGACATCCAAGATCCTTTATTTTGAAGGCAACATCCAGCTTGTGTTTGACAGATCAATCTCAGCTATGTTATTTCCAGCAAGTATCAAGTCATCAACATAAATGAGCAGGATGGTGTAGGACTCATTTTGACACTTGGTAAAAAGAGAATGATCAGATTGTGACTGAACATACCCAAGTGCAGTAAGAAAAGCAGACAATTTAGCAAACCATCGTCTGCTTGCCTGCTTTAAACCATAAAGGGATTTCAATAGTCTGCAAACTTTGTTAGAAGCAGGGGTATTGTAACCTTGAGGAACATCCATATATACCTCCTCATTTAAGTCTCCATGCAGAAAAGCGTTATTCACATCGAGTTGTTGAAGATGTCAAGCTTGGCTGGCAGCAACAGCAAGCAATAGTCTCACGGTGGTCATCTTAGCCACGGGGGAGAATGTATCAAAATAGTTTATTCCTTCAGTTTGTGTGTATCCCTTTGCCACCAACCGAGCCTTGTATCTTTCTATGGATCCATCAGCTTTATATTTGATTCTGTATACCCATTTGCATCCTATGGTTTGTTTTCCAGGAGGTAAGGTGGTTAATTCCCAAGTTTTGTTGTGTTCAAGAGCCTCAAGTTCTGACTGCATAGCCTTAATCCAGTGTTCACTTTTAGCTGCTTGAGTGTAGGTGGATGGCTCAGTAGATGATGATACAGATAGAACAAAGGTTTTATAGGGTTGATTTAGCTTATCATACCCAATAACAGACTGGATGGGGTATAAAACCTTTGGATTTGTGATGGTGGCATTGCAAATGAAGTCATCATACCGTGAGGGAGGCTTTATGGTTCTGGTAGGTCTTTGTGAGATGGTGGTAGTAGTGTTTTCTGATGTGGCAGCAGGGTTATCAGCTGGTGTATCAGGTGTTTCAGTAGCTTGAGGAATCACAGTGTCATTAGGTGTATCAAGTGGAGTCAAAGGGATAGATGTATTGTTGGAAGGAGTGGTTGTATGTGTAGTCTCAGGATCAAAAGTGCAGAAGTCATAGGTGTTTGGGTTAATGATATTTTCTGATGTGTCAGTTTGGTGTTTAAGGTAGGGAAAAGAATCTTCATAGAACACAACATTTCTTGAGACAAAAATTTCTCTAGTCTTTAATTCCATTTGTATATATCCTTTAATGCCTGGCTTGTATCCAAGGAAGGCTTGTATCCAAGGAAGACACACTTCCTTGCCCTCGGATCTAGTTTGTTTCTGCCGTGTTGTAAGGTGGATGCAAAGCTTAGGCAGCCAAAACTCTGAGGTATCTCAGATCTGGAAGATGGCCATATAACTGCTCATATGGTGATTTATTCTGCAAAACAGTGTGTGGTGTGTATAACAGCATAAGACCAGAAAACTTTGGGTAAATGAGATTGAAACAACAAAGCACGAGTCACATTTAGAATGTGCCTGTGTTTCCTCTCTGCAATGGCATTCTGTTGAGGAGTCTCCACACAGGTTTTTTGATGAAGGATTCCTTTCTCTTGATAGTAATCAGCCATGAGAAATTCTTGTCCATTATCACTACGAATACTTTTGACAGAAACTCCAAATTGTGTATTGACCATGCTGACAAAATTTTTAATTAGGCCTCTAGTCTCAACTTTGCTTTTCATGAGAAATAACCAAGTGTGCCTTGTGTAATCATCTACAACAGTCAAGAAGTATAAATGGCCATGGGACGGATGGAGTGGAAAAAGGACCCCATATGTCCATGTGTATTAGATCAAAAGCATTCATAGTTTTAGAAGTGCTAATAGGGAAGGGAGTTTATCTTTGTTTTTGCCAAATGGCATGCATCACGATTTTATTTTCAATGTCTTGCACATAGCCGAATGATTACATATTTGTTTAGTAACTACATCGGATGGATGTCCTAATCTATGATTCCATAGTGCAAATTTATCGTAGAAAGCGATTGTGATTACAAGTCAATTCCTCAATATTATTCATGTTACTGATTGAAAGACATTGACTATTACATTGACTAGCATCTATATTGAAAGCAGACAAACATTCGGATCCCTGATGAAGAATATAGAGAGAGTGGAATGCTCTAGCGTGCCCAATCGTCCTCAATGAGGGCTTTTCCTGTATGGTACAATCATCATCATCAATGATAATTTTGCACTTCAAATAGTGTGACAATTTATAGCCAGATATCAAATTAAAACCAAACTCAGGCACATATAAGACATTGTGTAATGTTAGTTCAAAACTGAATATAATGGTGCCTGCATATTTAGCATATGTGTGTGTTCCATTGGGCATTCTTATCCTAACAGGTTTAATTTCATGGTATGAGTAGAATAGGGACAATTTATTGCATATATGATCAGTTGTCCCTGTGTCTATTATCCAAATTGTGTAAGTTATGTTACATGATGAATCTTGAGTCATATTTGAGGCAATAAATGTGATGAACTTGGCTGCCTCCTTCCTATCCTTTGTTGTTAAGTAGAGCTATGAGCTTCTGATATACTTCGGGAGTGATATTGACAGAAGATTCATTGGGTTGAGAGGCAAGATTTTCATTTTGCCTGTTGTTGCCTTCAGCTGTAGTGTTGTTTGTTGAACTTTCTTTATCACAAAACTTGAAATCGGGTGGAAATCCATGCTTGAAATAGCACGCTTCCACGGTGTGACCTTGCTTCCCGCAAAAGGTTAAAGTCTTGCCATTATTGTTGTTGTTGTTGCTTCTACCAGCAAATCTTCCACGCCCTCTCCCACGCGAGTTGAATCCTCCTCTTTGGAACCCTTGATTAGTCCCTGTGTTGGCCATTAATGTTGTTTTTGTGTTTTCCCCCAAAATATTGCCATTAATTTGTCTTTCTTGTTGAAGAGTGAGTGAAAATACCTTGTTGATATCCAGGTGAAATTTGTAACACCCCCTTCTACTACTTATTATTTATTTAATAAAAATCGAGTTTTTCAAAATTTGTCCACGCACCTCAAAAGAGGTGGTACATTTAACAAAACATCATCAAAACATATTTAAAAATTCAAACGCATCTAGTGCGTAAAGCGCATATCATGTCACAAGGATAGAACCCTAAAACTGTTTAATGTTTACAATTATCCAAAAATAGTTCACAAAGAAATGAAAATAAAATCAAGTTCAACACCCTCATTATACAATTTAAATCGATTCGAGTCCAAAACATAAAATAACAATACTAAGACCCCAATCCCGGGTGTTACTAGATCGAGCCGACTCAAGACCCCAAAAGCCTAGGTATCTTCATTGATTCACCGCATGTCGCCACGAGAAGCGAGCAACATAAAAATGCTAGGGTGAGTCTCTTTACATAAATAATAACAAGTAAGATAGGCATTATATTCGGAAAACATCTAGTAACCAGCAAGTCATAGCAATTAAGCATTCACCATTCAATTAGAACATCAACAAGTCACAACGGAGGATTAATTAAGCATCAATGAGAATCCAAGAAATGCATGATGATATGCATGTGTGCAATATGCATGTGGATCCATCATCACCTCAAAACCCCGTCGGTACCCACCGCATGTGGCGAAGCCTCCGTCGCAAATGGGCGAAGCCCCGTCGCGTAATGCATATGATTCATGTGACACTATGACAAATGCATCACAACACAACAATCACATCACATCAATTTCAACCACCATATCATCAATTATCACCCACCACATTATCAATTATTAATCATCACCACATCATTTATTGACCACCACTTGATCAATGATTAACCACCTCTTGATCATTTATTAACCACCACATGATCAATTATTAATCACCACCACATCATTTATTAACCACCACATGATCAATTATTAAGTTGATTCTTACCTAAAAAGAACAATCACTTCACAAGGACCTCTTCACACTTAAGGACTATTTTGACCCACCAAAGATTAATTTAACACTCAAGGGCTTATTTTGGCACATTGTGATTAATTTAGTATTTAGGGGCTTATATTAACCTATTAGGATTAATCGGACTCTAAGGGATTATGTTGTCGCGCCAAGGATTAATTTAATTCTTAGGGACTATTCTGTCACACCAAGGATTAAATTAATTCTTAGGGACTAAACCATCACTTAGACACATTTTATTCAACAATTCAATTTCAATGCAATAACACTCATCTAAGTAATTAATCATCCTCATTAAATCCACACATTCTCACGTTCCTTCACATTGAAGCATTTAATCACACTTATAGCAGGCAATATTAATAATACATTTATTTTCAGCATCAAGTATCATGGCATCACCCAATCAAACATCAAACAACAACAAACATAAGATTAACACAAAATTCACACAGTCGAACCTTACTAGAGCTATTCCACACATAATACATATCATACAAGTTATTATATAGGTAAAGTAGAGCCCCCTAACCTCAAAATTGGAGGAACACTAGAATCTCTCCTTCACCACTTCAAGAACCACCAGAATAGCTACTCCACCATTTCGAGCTTCAAACCCTTTTCGTGATGAAAATCACGATACACCGAGACGTCGAGGATATCTTCAAATTCGAGCAACACACGAACGGTCCCCGTAACTCTTGAACACGCCCAAAATCGCTTCTAAACCGAAACCAACTAACTCAACTTAAAAACTTCCAATCAACAATGTAGCTCTTCCATTATCATATAACCACCCTATTATAAATGTCCGTTTCTAGATATACGTCCCAGGCAGGTGAATGTATTTTGGGATAAAATGAGTGCCAATGCAACTATTTGTTGTTGATGTTGACTCAAAGGAAGGCTCTATGCTGCACATCCTTAAAATGTATGCTAGAATGAAGTAAGGTATCTAGCACAGATTGGTAAGGTTGGGGAAAATCAGGGGGGTGGGAAAAGAGTTTGACTTGTCTACTTCACCTTGTATGTATATATATATATATGGCAATACATTGCAAGGAGAACAATTAAGCTATAGAGAATATAAATTGCAATTTTATGCAGCTAATAAGGAAGGGATTAACTCCAAAGTAGATAGATACATAAATGAAGGACAACACGGCACACCCATTGCCACTCACGAAACCAAAAGGAGACTATATGATGAATGGGGCTGAGGGAATAATAAATATGATATGAGAGGGCAGATCAAGAGCTAAAGCGCATAAAAGTATGATTGAAGAGATTGGAATGAAATTATTTTCTGGTTTGTGTTTTATTTGCGGTTAAGATCGCGACTACAGACGGAACCACGGTTGACGGAACAGAGGTCGGATTCGAGATCAGCGGCGGATTTCGTGTGGGAAGGTGAAGTTTGGGGTTCCACCGAGGAGAGGAGGGTGAGAACGTGAGGAGAGGAAGAGGAACGGCGCTGAGGTTTCTGCCGTTTGTGTTGCAGGTCCGCGGGGAAGAAGGAGAAGCTTGGGGCAATCGGGCCTAGCTGTTATGGGCTGAAGTTAAATGTGCATGGGGTGCGTTTATCAAGCCAAGGGGGTGTGTGCAAGTAAAATGACCTAGAGTTCATTTTAAAACCCCCAATTTCACTATAACTCTTATTTTAATACTTCAATAGCTTAAAATAATATTCTAAGGAAATAATATCTCAAACACTAATATTTTATAAAAACAAAATAAATAAGTATAAATATGAATAACAATCATATCTCACAAATAGCTTTTAAAAATACATTCAAATATATAAAAATATATTTATTCAACCAATTTAATGGCTCAACTACACAATAAATCAAAATAATGTAATCTTATCAAATCAACTCCAAATGATTTCTAATAAAATTTGGGGCGTTACAGAGGCTCCATCATCATGATTTGAGTCTTTACCGTGTTGTATTGATCATTCAGCCCTTTCAAGAAACAAATGACATATTCTTGATCACGTTGTTTCCTGATTCCAGAATCCATTTTGCCACAAGAACAAGGATTGATCGGTCTTAATGTCTCAAGATCTTCCCAAACAACCTTTAATTCTGTGTAGTATGTACTGATGCTTCTCTCTCCTTGCTTGATGGAATGAATTTCTTGCATAAGATCAGACATGCGAAAGGCATCGCTTTTGGAAAATCGATTCTTCAATTCATTCCACAAGTCGAGAGCACTTTCAACGTTTTCAACGCTCTGTGCTATTTTCGGTGTGAGCGATCCTGCAATCCATGCGACAACTGTTCCGTTACAACGCTCCCATGCTTCATATAATTCGTCGTTCTCGTCAGGTGCAGTAATCTTCCCATTGATGAATTTGATTTTGTTCTTGGTTAAGAGAGCTCTCTTCATCTTCTTGCTCCAAGTATCATAGTTGTTGCCGTTCATCGGTGGAGTGACCAAGACGGCTCCGGGATTCTCCGCGGATGAAGATAATACGGGCTAGCGAGGTTGAGAGCTGGATCCTTCGATTTGTTTGTTGGTTCTGTCACTTCGATTTCTTCCGTTGGATTTGTGAGAGTCGCCATTGATGAGAGGTTAGGGTTTCGATGGCGAGAATTTGGGGGTGAGGACAATCGACACCCAGAGCAGAGAAAAACTCTGCTCTGATACCATAAACGAATTGAATTAAAGAAATTGAAAAACAGAACTTGCTTTCTTCATTGAATGATCAGAGGATATATACAATATTGATTGAGAGAAAACTTGTTGAGAGCTATATCAAACTAACTTCTCTCAATATCAGAAAAAGTAAAGTGAGTAACTAGCTCAGCATAACTAATTGACTTATTAAAATTACAATTGTACCCTTATCTATATTATCTATTTCCTAATGTGTAATGTGTAATATATTCCAATACTATATTTCGGTTTGCGACCAATTT
The DNA here is from genome assembly GCA_020916435.1 of Oxytropis ochrocephala. Taxonomy (NCBI): domain Eukaryota; kingdom Viridiplantae; phylum Streptophyta; class Magnoliopsida; order Fabales; family Fabaceae; genus Oxytropis; species Oxytropis ochrocephala. The sequence goes on along the minus strand of CM037093.1, from coordinate 36,349,743 downwards.
TGTTTTGATAACTAAGATTAATTTTGATTTGAGATACTCACAAGAAACAAAACGTCGGGACCCGTGTGCAAGCACAGGTATAGAACTAGTTTTTTTTGATAAAATAATAAGTATTGTTCCTATTATATCCTTAATTGTTTATTACTCATTCTCTCTAATAAATAGTTATGGGTATATCGAGAAACATTTAATTAATGTGACTTTTTTTTACAAGAGTAATTAATGTGACCTAAAACTATCAAAACTGACAAATAAAAATGAACAAATTTCTTCTTAAAAACTTACAATAAAGAAGGGAGGGGGTAGTTTTTATGTGCAAACTGCAACCCCCCAAATGTGTCTTTTATTGGATAGCTTTGAACTGTTTTTGAATTCTTAAAATAATTGTAGCCATTAACTTCTAATACAATAAAAGACCAAGATATAGCTTATACGATTAAGCAACCACCCCCCCTCTTCTTTAAGCCACTTATTTATTTCATTCTTTCTTTCGTGGGTGTTTTAGCTATGCTAAAAAATAATAATACAATAATTCCAATGGTTCAGAATAAAATAAAGTGGGAAATGTACATGACTACATGTTGTAATTGATTGCAAGTTACAAGTTGAAAAGTCAATGGTCCATCAAGCAAATGATGATTATGGACTCCACTCCACCTAGTTTATTTGTTTATAAATCCCAAGGCCTTGATATATAATCCTAGGACTCCTACCTAGGAAGGAAAGAACAAAGTGAAAACTAAATATGAAATTCCAAAAGGAGTACCTGGACTTGATTTTGGTCCCTTCTGGGTTGATGATCATGTTTGCTTATCATCTCTTTCTGCTTTACAGATATATCAATAGGCCTCACACTACAGTCATGGGATTTGAAAACAATGACAAAAGAGCTTGGGTTGACAGAATTATGCAGGCAAGTATTTCCTCTCATCTCATATATAAACAATAAAAAGAGAAACTTGCACGCCCCTTAAGAAAAACGTCAATTGTCATTTAATAATTGGGTTTTAATCTTTGTACCCCCTCCTTTAGACCCCATACCCCCATTTTGACCCAAACTTTCAAATTTGTCCTTACTAAAAAACAAAAAGCGTTGGATTCATCTCATTTTTTACGGATTCATCACCCATTGATGTTTCCGGAGTCAAATAAAAGGCTACGGATTCATCTTGCATTGATGTTTCCGTAAATTCGTTGAAGGAAGCAGTTCCAGTGACAACGAATTTAGCGCGATTTGATGTATCAGTAGTCTATTTTTCTGGCGTTTATCCAACAACTACGGATTTATCATGGGGAGATAAATCCGTAGTGTTTTATTTTTTTTTGGTTTTCTTGTTTTTTGCTTTTTTTTCTTTATTTTTGGTTTCCCAGTCTCTCTAGCCCAACGTAGGAGATCATCACGGGTATGAAAAATCTACAAATAATTTACAATTATTGGATTACACTAAATACACACCTCATTTGTTGTAAATGCATCTGATAGATCAATGTAATTGGGAAACGTCCCATCAGGCATAGTCATATCTGTACGATATTAACCGTATAGAACTTAATTAATTAACTAATTAAATAAACTAAAAAAATAAAAAACTGACTCCGGATTTATCTATACAACATAAAATCGTACACACAACTGAAATTTGACTCCAGATTTATGTTAACCACATAAATCCGTAGTGTTATTTAACACTCCGGATTTATGTAGTTAACATAAATCCGGAAAACCTTCAAACAGTTCCTACGGATTCATACAACTCAACAATGCGGGAAAAATTCAAAAAAAAAACACTACGGATTTAGCGTTTTGTGATGAATCCGGAAAAAACGTGAAATTTTAGACCTGATCTGATTTTTTGTCAAAATGACAAGGGTATTTTGGTATAAAACTGTATTATGGGAGTATGGAGGCCAAGGAGGGGGGTATGAAAATTAATCCCCTTAATAATTAGGCTTAATTGTGCTTTTCAATATATCTTGCAAATATTAAAGTTTTTGTTTTTCATTCATGTAATTTCTTAAATTTTGTTTTTCGTTTCTAAAAAATTCTTTTTTTATATTAAAAACTTCTATATTTGCAAGGAAGAAAAACATACTTAAACCTAATAATTATTACTGTTCCTACATTACCCTTTCTCAATAATGTTAATGACAAACCAATTTTTATATGAAAACTCGTGCATACTAAACTTGATTTAGAGCATTCTTGAGAAATAATAAAATTTAATAGAGTAAAAGTCATCAAATTTTGCTTATGTTTCCTATGATTTAATTTAATTGGAAACCACTTTGAATTAATTATTTTTGCTTGTTTTTAACATGGTAATGAGCAGGCTGAAAAAAGGGATATTGACATAGCTCTATCTGTCATTCAATCAAACACATCAGCTGCAACATTCTTAGCCTCAGTTTCATTAACACTTTGTTCTCTAATTGGAGCTTGGATTGCAAACAGTTCCAATGTTTTCTTCCAAAGTCAATTAATCTATGGTGACACAAAACCTATCACAATTTCCCTAAAGTACATTTGCTTACTAACATGCTTCCTCCTTGCATTCTCATGCTTTATTCAATCAGCAAGACACTTTGTTCATGCAAATTACTTGATAAGCATGCCAGATAGTTTTGTACCAGTGAGTAGTGTGAAAATAGCAGTCATAAGAGGTGGTGATTTTTGGTCACTTGGTCTTAGAGCATTATATTTTGCTCTTGATTTGTTGCTTTGGTTTTTTGGACCTATACCTATGTTTATTTGTTCTGTGACTATGGTTATGGTTCTTCATTATCTTGATTATAATTCAAGGGAATTGCATTTGCATCCTAGTACTAGATCTCAGGGAGGCAAGGCAAATAGTGCTCTTAACTTATGAAGGGATGCCACATTGGAGTTAGCAATGTTTCATAATGAAGTAAGCACATGAACTCAGTGATATGTATAATTTATCTCTCAATGTGGTGTACGAGGTGTCAGCTCAGTAGTAGTAGGAGTTTGACATTATAACTTCAAAGAATGAAATTCAAATTCTTTCAGAACCGATTATTTGTGCCACTTTAATTAATGTTAATTTCTCATTTTTCCATTTAAAAAATTATCTTCTCTATGATTATAAGATTATGTATGGTTAACAAGAGGAGAAAAGTGAGATTATGTTGTGTCATGAGTTGTACGGTGTGACGGCATTTCCATCATTTTAGTATATTCTAGGAATTTACCTTGTTTTTAAATAACAATTGTGTTTGTCCTTTTGTTCCTAGTGATGAATTAGTTTTTTTTTTGTCTTTTATTAGAAGTTTCTAAATCTAGGAGTTGTCACCAGCTAGAGAATATTCCTAGTATATGATTGTAATAGGCTGTTAGAATATAATGAAATAAACCAATCATTATCAATTAAATATCTCTTATCCCTAAAAACTCTCTCTCTCTCTCTCTCATACTCACAATGGTTCATCTTCTACAAATATCATTCTTCTATTGATATTTTGAAGAATTTCAATCTCCCTAGTATCCATTTTCCGATTACAATTGGTGTCAAAGCATCGACCTGGTGCTTCCCCTATGGAGACTGTTACTGTTGCCCGTCTTCACCAATCTTGTTTCGAGAAAATTGTAGCAAAATTAGATGAGTATGACATGAAAAAGCACCTCCAATCAACTCCCAAGAACCTTTTGTGCGTCAATGATGATGATGATGATGATGATGTTTTTATAGTCCATGTTAGTGGGGAGGGGGGAGTGTTAGTTTCCCGGGTTTGAAATCGAGACCTTCTATTTGCACTCGTTTGGTGCACTCCTTCAGAATCTCTTAACTTGCAAACTAAACTAACTACTTGAGATTAATAATAATCGTTACAACTTACAAGCAAATGTTTGTCTTTGACTTATAATTGATAGATAATAAGAGCACACGACAAATTGATCTAAGATCCTACGACTACGACACAACTTCATATGAGGCATCTAGCTTACACTAACATGAATTGGATGGGGAAGCCAAAAATCCTCAATAATGCAAAGCATACTAGCTTTCTTTCATATTTTATATTTGCGAATAGCAAACAACTCAAAGGAGTAATTTGTACACATGTAACAAGACTCATTTTTATACAATCATACTGTTAGATGTAAAATAACTAGTTCTCACCTGATACGATATATATATATAGAGAGAGAGAGAGAGAGAGAGAGAGAGAGAGAGAGAGAGAGAGAGAGAGAGAGAGAGAGAGAGAGAGAGAGAGAGAGAGAGAGAGAGAGAGAGAGAGAGAGAGAGAGAGAGAGAGAGAGAGAGAGAGAGAGAGAGAGAGAGAGAGAGAGAGAGAGAGAGAGAGAGAGAGAGAGAGAGAGAGAGAGAGAGAGAGAGAGAGAGAGAGAGAGAGAGAGAGAGAGAGAGAGAGAGAGAGAGAAATTGATCCGAAATTGCTAAATCAAACAACAAGAATTGCCCAAGTTGATCGCTTGAATGTAATTGAACAGCTAATTTAATCAATTGTATCGAATTGAAGAAATTAACCCTAATTGCATTCAAGAACCCTAATTCAGCCAATTTGGGGCAAAAGCGAAATTCGAATGAATTGAACCAAATTAAGCGCAAGAACACACAAGGAAATGATCACCCAGTTCGGAATTATCAATTCCTACGTCTGGGGAACTAAGCAATCACTTAGTTCGTGTTGTATTTATTGTATCAAACTATGAATGTTTACAATGTACAATTGAAACCCGATTGATCCCCCTCACTACCCTTTGATCCCCTATTCCCGTGTTTATTGCTCTCTCACAATCCCAGAAACTTGATTATCTTGTATCAACTTGAAAAACGCGATCAATTACAAATTTATATTGAAGACGAAGGTTGGTGCCAAAACCGAGCTTCAAAAATTCTGTTATAACGGTTTTTCAACTTCACGCATTCTGATTGGTTGAGCTTGACACTTGGAATCCTACATGGCACGAGGGAAGAACCAATGATTTATTGCCACATCATACAACAATATATATATATATATATATATGTAGAGAGAGAGAGACGTTGACCTTAGTTGAACTCAGCTGCAAACATTTTCCAATTTTCTCTCTTTCGATCAATTCTCATCACTTTTCTCGATATCTGAGATCATGGCATAGTGGTTGTGGGTGAAGCTTTCCTCTCTGCCTTCATTGAAGTTATCATCAACAAGCTCGCTTCACCTGAAGTTATGAACTTAATCCAAGGAAAGAAGGTTAACGACACTTTGATTCAGCGTTTAAAGAACACTCTGTATATGCTGTGGAAGTTGTGCTGAATGATGCTGAGCAAAACCAGATCAAAGATTCTGCGGTGAACAAGTGGCTGGATGATCTCAAAGATGCTGTTTGGAAGGGATGAAGATAAGAAGGCCATACTCAAATTACTCTTAGATGATGATGTTGATGGTAGGAGATGTGTGACTGTAATCCCCATAGTTGGTATGGGTGGTGATCGTACCTTGACCAATGAGTGTTGAATGCTTCGAGTGATTTGGCCCGGTCGTTGCTGGTAGGTGAGGAGCGGGGTCTTGGTTGCACGCGTGTGGTGCCTACAATAACACTCCGACGCTCAAGTCAGCAATGTGTGGTCGAGCAGGGTCACGAGGTGTAGATTACGTACCTGATTCTCGGGATCTGTTATGCATTTATACTGTGAGGAGGTAGGCGCTCTGGCCGTTGCGATTTGCACGGGTATGGCCAAATCTTGCGGAGGACGTAGTGAGTTGGGCCGCACTGGGCCTTGTCGGATGTATTGGGCCTTTGGCCCACTCCGGAAAAGGTGGTGTTGGTAAAACCAGAGTAATGCTATATGGACAAAAATTTCAGACAAATATAGCCAAAAACCAATTCACAACACCAATTAACCAAGTTTTTTAGGCTATTAACCAACTTGTCTTTTCAGAAGCCATTAACTAAAAACTTGGTTAATTGGTTATTTGGTTAATAGCCTAAAAACTTTTGGTTAATTGGTACTCCCTCCGTCTCATATTAAGTGTTCGGTTTGAAATGTTTCTTTATCTCAAATTAACTGTCACTTTAGAATCCCAATACAACATTTATTATTACTTTCCAACAATACCCTTACTTTAAAATATCAGTGAATTTGCTCCAATCGAGAAAAGTGTAAGGGTATTTTAGTCCTACCACATTTTTCCACCATAGAATTTAGCATATCCAATCATTTTCTTAATACTCGCGCATAACCTTAAACGACAGTTAATATGAGACGGAGGGAGTATTGTGAATTGGTTTTTGTCTGTATTTGTCTTAAATTTTTTGTCCAAATAACATTACTCAACCATTAGCCCAATCAGTGTAGAATGATGATAGTATAAAGAGGAAATTTGATTTCCAAACATGGGTTTGTGTTTCTGATGACTTTCATGTTTTTGATGATGTATGGACCGAAGATTATGTTGCTGGGAATTATCTTTTGAGGCCGATTCAATGTTGAGAAAAGGGAAGTAAAATTATTGTAACAACCGGTAACGAAAAAATTGCTTCCGTGGTCCAAGCTTTTCATGGTTACCATCTTAAGCAATTGTCCAATGAAGATTGTTGGTCAGCATTTGCGAACCTCTCCGTGTTTGAAACCATGCTTTGTTTATTGTTCTTTGAATCCTAAGGATTATGAATTTTATAAAGACAATTTGATCTTGTTGTGGATGGCCGGAGATCTTTTACAACCTTCAAAAAATGGCAAGACTTTAGAGGAAGTTGGTTACAGGTATTTTAATGACTTAGCTTCAAGATATATCCTTTTTTCAAAAATCTAGGAGTGGGAAGTGGGAACCTCAACCGGGATTTTGTGATGCATGATCTGGTGCATGATTAGCAACATTGCTCGATGGAGTTTTGAGTTTTCTATTTCAGAATAGAAGAACTTGGGAAAGAAACAAAGATTGGTATTAAGACTCATCATTTGTCATTTTCCGAGTTCGTCTCTGAAAACTTTGAAATTTTTTGTTGAGCAAAATGTTTGAGGACATTTTTGTTAATGAAGAAGTCAAGAAGGGATGCATTCAACAATGAAAATGCGCCACACATTTTGTCGAATTTGAGTTACTTGATGGTTTTGCCATTTCAAAATGTTTCGTATCTTGATGCATTACCTGATTTGATAGGCGAACTGATCCATTTGCATTAATTGGATCTCTCTTCCACACGACGTATAAAGTCCTTACCAGACAATAGCTCTAAAAATATGTCTGTGACAGAGAGAGGCCTCTCTCTTGAGGAAGCGGATCTGGTGGATCGGAGCAAAAAGAATATCAAAGGAGGGGATCACAAGTTTGCATGCACTTCTTCAGCGCCAGTTTCATATGCTGATCTGGTTGATCCAAGAGAGGACAATCCCACGAAGTTAACGTACAAGGACGTCATGCTTGGAGGTAGTAATTAGGTGAGTTCCGATGATGAAGCTTTTGATGATGCTAGTGATGGGGATGCTGATGATGATGGTGATGAAAGCGACGTTGAGGTTGTTCCTGAGACGGAGAGCGAACATCGTGACAAGGGAAAGGAACCAGAAGTTGATACCGAGGATTCTGGCCTTTCTATTATTGAAAAAAAGCAAGGAAAATATGAATGCCCCCAGTTTATTCTTTCACGGAAAGAGGAGGAGAGGATACGTCGACTATGGAGATATGGTGTCATTGTCAAACTCTTGGGTAGAAAAATAGGGTTTAAGGCCTTGGAATCCCGACTGCAACAAATGTGGGTTAAGAAAGGCGTCATTTCTATCATTGATATTGGCAATGAATTCTTTCTCGTTACTTTCTCGAACATGGGGGATCACAAAGTGGCTTTAACTTAGGGACCATGGTTGATCTACGACCATTACTTAACTATTAGAGAGTGGACGCCAGAGTTTCATGCTTCAGGTGCCACTATCAGTAAGGTTGCGGTGTGGGTGAGAATCTCTAACTTACCCATCGAATATTATGACGCAAAATTTCTGAAATATCTCGGCAATAGAATTGGGCGAACGGTGAAAGTGGACAAGAATACTGTAACACCCCAAAATAATTCAATTAATTAACTTAGTTGAGTTATTAAGGGTTTGCAACATTTTACTTTTAAGTCAAGTAATTCATTAAGTGAGTGTTAAGCATGTGTTACTCTTTAGGAAAATGTCTAAGTTAGGAAAGGGTGTGGGTAGAAGAAGCCCACGGCCTAATAAGGCCAAGGCCTCATTTAAGTCCCTTAGGACATGTTAAATGGTGCCTTCGTAGGAGACCATTTCATTGTTCCAAAAATAGTCAAAGTTACCAAATTAAGAAGTAGAGAGAAGTGAGACTTAGAGAGAGAAGGAAGAGAACCAAGAGAGAAGGAAGAGAACCAGAAGGGAAGAGTGAGCTGAATCTTGAAGGATTCCTAGAAGTGCTAGTGAAGAGGGGTGTGTCTACTGTTATAATCAAAGTTAGGGGCTCTCTTTTAATCCTTGTAATGTTTTTGTGTTTGGTAGTATTTTTGGTGTGAGTGGTTCTCGATCACCTTGCATGTGTGTTTTATGTGTTGTTCATAACATGTTTTCTTGTGTTTTGCTCTCTTCTTTGTGATTTGTGGTGAAGTACGATGGTGGATCGGTTGGGAAAGAGAGAGGAGTGTAACACTCTCTGCTTGTGTAATGAAGAGAGCATTGCATGGTGAGGCATCAGAGTGTAAATCGGTGTAGTGTGAAGAAAATGAGATTGCATGTAGAGTTAGGGAGAGGATCGGAGCTAATGGAGTGAGTATCCGAGTGTGCATGAGTGTGGTGAGCTGGAAATGGGTTGCATGTTGGGTTTAAGTAAAGAAACAGAGTAAACCGAAGTACCCTTTGTAACACCCCCCTCTATTTAATATTAAATTAAACTAATGAAAATCAGAGTTTTTCAAAATTTGTCCACGCACCTCAAAGAGGGTGATACATTTCATCAAAACATAATTAAAAATTCAAAAAGCATCTAGTGCGTAAACTGCACATCATAGTCACAGGGGATAAAACCCTACACCTGTTTAATGTTTACAGTAATCCAAAAATAGTTCACAGCAGCGGAAAATAAAATCAAGTTCAACACCCTCAATACGCAATTTAAAACAGTTTAGTCCAAAACATAAGATAGTAATACTAAGACCCCAATCCCGGGTGTTACTAGATCAGAGCCGACTCAAACCCCAAAAGTCTAGACATCTTCACTCAGATTCACCTGCATGTCGCCACGAGAGCAGACAACATAAAAAAAATGCTAGGGTGAGTCTCTTTACATGAATAATAACAAGTAAGATAAGCATCATATTCGGAAAACATCTAGTAACAACAATCCATAGCAATTAAGCATTCACCATTCAATTAGAACATCAACAAGTCACAACAAGGATTAATTAAGCATCAATGAGAATCCAAGGGATGCATGATTGTATGCATGTATGCAATATGCATGTGGATCCATAATCACCTCAAAAACCCCGCCGGGTAACCACCAACTGTTTGGCCGAAGCCACTCACCAACTGTTTGGCCGAAGCCACTCATCAACTGTTTGGCCGAAGCCATGCATATGATTTATGTGACATTATGACAATGCATCACACCGCAATAAGCACATTACATCAATTATTAACCACCACCCCATCAATTGTTAACCACCACCTCATCAATTGTTGACCACCACCTCATCAATTGTTAACCACCACCTCATCAATTGTTGACCACCACCTCATCAATTGTTAGCCACCACTTGGTCAATTATTAAGTTACTTCTCACTTAAAAACCCAACCACTCCATAAGGACCTTTTCTACACTTAAGGACTACCTTGACCCCCAAAGATTAATTTTATACTCAAGGGATTATTTTGGCACGTTATGATTAATTTAGTATTTAGGGACTTATATTAACCTATTAGGATTAATTGGACTCTAAGGGATTATTTTGTCACGCCAAGGATTAATTTAATTCTTAGGGACCATTTAGTCACGCCAAGGATTAAATTAATTCTTAGGGACTAAACCATCACTTAGACGCATTTTTGCACACTGGCGCCAAGTGGCGCCCACTTTGGCGCCCCCCACTTAGCGCAACACACACACACAAAGAAGACACACACACCCACAGCGCCAAGTTTCTAGGAAGCGGCGCTCTCCTTGCCGTGTCACCGCTCGCAAAGACACACACACTGGGCACCAAGTTCCCGGTGAATCTGGCGCCTCCCCGCACACACGCACGTGTGCTGGACCAACACGGCGCCAAAGAGCGCCAAATCTCCCAGCAATCCGCGCCTGCACAAACTCCCCAACCAGCCCAAAGCCACTACACCACTGGCGCCATTTTGCCTAGCAAATGGCGCTCCTCGCACTTACACACGCACACACGCCCAGAAACGAGAGTACAGCGCCATTTGCCTAGGCATTTGGCGCCCCTCACCCGAACACCTCCCCTAAACCAACCTAAACCTCATTTTTAATTCAACAACTTAATTCCCACATAAACAACACACATATAGGTATCAGATCAACTCCATTAATTTATCATGCTCACATACTCATCTTCATGGAAACATTTCCTCAAACATTTAACATGCATAATTCACAACACATATTTTTCCAAAATCAAGCAACATGATATCAACAAATTGGGCATCTCATACATCAACCAACACATAAACAACATCAAAATCACACAACAATTCATGCTAGGTTATTTCCTACATAATACATATTCTACAAGCTATTATAAACATAATGAGAATCCCCTAACCTTGGGTGAGCTAAGATTCCCAAGCAACCACCAACAAAATCACCAAAATGAGTACTCCTCCTCCTAAACCAGCTGGCCGAAAACTCTATCCCCTTTCCTCCTTCTCCTTCACGCCAAGCTGCTGCCCTCCTCCCTCTCTATTCCTTTCGTGGGTTTTCTCTTCAAATGAGGGTCATGTGACCTTGTGTAGGGTATTTGGGGTTTTAAGGTATTTGGGCTTGGGTCATTAAGTGACTTGGGCCCTTATTTGCACCACTCTTTTTACTTATTCACATACTCCCTGAAAATAAAATAAAATGAACTCTAACTCAATTATTCTATTTAATTAAACTAGACCCCCTTTTGATAAAATAAACCCAACTTAATTAATTAATTTAATTAAATGTTGCAAGCCTTAAATAACTTAATTAGATAAATAATTAAATTATTTTGGGCGTTACACCCTTCAGCTTAGAGTGAGAGAAACCGAGTTGAGGGAAGTCAACGCCTAGAGTGTCTTAGTGTTGAGAGTCTGTTGGTGAGTTTGAGGGAGAGTATGTGTCTAAACACCATTAGCGAGGGGTAGGGACGCATAAACGAAGTGTAGGTGTTTCGCCTTAAGGTTATCGAGGTGTAGAGGAGTGAGTCAAGTCCTCAAAGCCGAGGTAGCGCCACCGAGGTGAAACGCCCAAATGCCTAAGTGTAGGTGAACCGAACCGGGGAATGCCGAGAAGTGAATCCCCATGAGTTAGACGATTTTAGTGTAAGTGGAGCGCATAATTGTGAGTATGTCACCAAGTGAGGGTTTGAGTGTAACATGCCGAGGTGCCAAAGCCGAGCTAGGTGCCGAGGTGATGTAGAATACCGAGTTGGAGTAGTTAGTAGGTACACACATAGTGTGCCGAGGTGATGTTAGCGCCAATGTTGCATATCACATTGTGGGACGCCATCGTGAGTGCTATTTTAGCACCAAATGTGCATAAGTAAGGGAGCGATAGAGTCCATTTTGGTCCTTAGGTGACATTTTGGTCCCTAAGTGTCGTTGCGGTCCTCGGTGTGACAATTAGTCCACCATGGAGTGCCGAGGTGATTGAGAGGTCGGTTGTAGGTCCTGTGGTGATTTCTAGGTGTAGTAGCAGGTCGACCTTAGCACCGTGATGATGTCTAGATGGTGTGGACGCGGTGTGAGCGACGAGTAGAACGGCGAGTAACGACGGTGAACGACGGTGTAAGCATTCACATGCGTTATGTTTGATTGGTGTGTGATTGCATTTGTCATGAAGTCACATGTTCATGTGCATATAACGACGGAGGAGGTTTCGGCCTCGATGTGGTAGGACTTCTGGTCTCCATATCAAATAACGACGAGTAACGACGGAGAGCCGATAAAGCTAAATAACGACGGTGGAGGTACCTCATTGCATAATGCCCTGTGGTTGGGTTGCATACATGCATACATTTCATAATTTAATGTGTTTTTGAGCTGATTGATAATTGTTGTGGTTATTTGAACTATCGGTGAGTGTTTGTATTAGCTGAACCGAGGTGTTTTAGTGCTATCTCTAACCTTAAGCTTCTTCACATTATATTACTTGTGTTAAGAGACTCACCCTAGCTGCTTTTATGTTGCTTCTCATGTCGGCAACTTGCAGGTACACAATAGTGATAGTTGTGCCTAGCGCAAGTCGGTTGTGTCTGCTCTGGTCGTGTAACACTGGGTTGGGGCCGAGTAGATTTTAGTGCTTTTTATGCCGATCTTGTGTACTTTCTGCTAGATAGTCTTTTGAACTAAAACTATCACATTTTGTTGTAACTTTTTACTATGTATTATGCCTTGATGTCTTACTGGCTGAGGTGCCTTATGTTATGGGCTTAGACCCTTTAGCCGATGTGATGCGCATGATTACATGTTTAGTATAATGCTGTGCAACTGTTTGAACTTAATTGAATTTCTGTTTTCCTTTTTAAATCATCAAATGTAGCCCTCCTTTGAGTGGAATTTTGAAACTCTGATTTTAATTAGAATATCGAATTGATTAGATAAGGGGGTGTTACAAATACACTACTCCATATGGAGAGGGGAAAATATGCGAGATTTTTTGTTGAAGTGGATTTGACTAAACCTTTGCTGGCCATGTTTGAGGTGAACGATCGCGTTTACCGAATAGAATACGAAGGTTTACACCTTCTGTGTTTGAGGTGTGGTCGGTTTGGCCATTACATCGAAGGTTGCCCAGAGAAGGAAGTTGTCATGCAAGAGCAGGCCGAGATGGGGGAAAGGCAGCAACCCAGTTCAGATGGTGGTGCAGGGCCATGGACAATTGTTCAAAAAACTAGACGACCAAGGAAAGCTCCGGTGGTTGCAATGAGCGGAGGAGGTGGTTGGAAGCCGTGGAATTCGCAGCAAAACGGTTCTCGTTACCATATTATGGAGAATAGCGCTGATTTTGTGGTGGAATTTATGCACAATGAATATAATATTAATGAGGATCCCAACCAAAGAAAACGCCTAGTCACTCAGAAACGCCAATCGACGTAAAAACGCGAGGCGACTATTGATTCGAGGGACGAGTTACGATGGTTTCAAGTGAGCAATTTATTGAAAATAAATCCAGAGAGAGAAAGAGTGTGGCTGATAGGAATGTAGGTATGGTTTTAATGCAATTGAATAAAAAGAATAAAAGTGTGGAGCACTCCTTGGATCATGTCTCCCGTGGAGAAATTAATGTGACAGGTACGGATTCAGTGCAACCGCAGTCAAGCAGGTCTACCGTGGAGAAATTAAAACATGATTTGGATCAGGTCTTGAGGAGGTCCACCGTGAGTCATAAAAAAGAGGGTACCACTGTAGAATCACTAAATACTCATGATGCAGACACAAGATTGGCTGTGAGAAATAATATTGTTGTTCATGTTCCACTACGCCAGATTGGCTAAAAATGAGTGCCACCATGAGCAGCGTTTCCTCAAAGAGTGCTGCCTATCACAAAAACATGCAAGTAATACTCAGCGTTTTTTTCCAACGCCGCTGCGCATTGAAGGGCGTTCTCAAGATACCCGCCGTTTTTTCCAAACGCTACCCATCACGCAAGGAATACTCGGCGTTTCTCTCCAAACGCTGCGTGCATTCAAGGACGCGTTTACACATACTCGGCGCTTTTTTCCAAACGCTACCCATCACGCGTGCATACTCAGCGTTTTTACCAAAACGCTACCCATCACACAACGCGTTCTACACATATTCAGCGTTTTTTAGAAACGCTGAGTATTGCTTTAATTTTTTTTTTTGCCCGTTTGTTTTCTCTCTTATTTTCATTTCCCTTCGCGCTTTCTCTCTCTCTCTCTCTCTCTACGCACGTTGTTGTTCGCCTCTCTCAAAGAAAACCCACACCCACACACAACGAGCTCTCCCTCACTCTCAGCGAATCCTCAACCCAGAAATTAAAAACCCCAAACCCAGAAAAACCCCAAACCCACAAACCCCCAAACCCTTGGTCTTCTCATCCCTCACTCTTCTCATCCATTGGTCCTTTCCCTGAAGAACCGTGAATCCTCTCAATCCCTCACTCGTGAATCCTCTCCAAAGACCCTTGGTCTTCTCATTGCTTGTCTTCATCTTCTCTCAAAGGTTAGTTCTCTATTTTGTTTTTTGGTTTTTAGGTTTTTTGATAGGTTGGAGAGGAAATATGTTGAATGTAAAAAAAAATATTTGATAGGAGAGGAATATGTTGAATGTAGTTGTATGTGTTTGATATGTTTAAAATTAGTTGAATGTGTTAAAAAATATTATGCAAATTGTTTGTTAGGTTTTGGGTGTTTTTTTGTCTGAGCTTCGCGATCGGTTCGAGTTTGTCTGGTTCGAGAGTTCGTTGTAGTTCGAGTTCACACGGTGGTTGGATATTTGTCGTTGTTGCTTCCCACTTGTTCGTACTTTTTTGTTTTTGTTTATTTTATATGAAGAATTAATGACTATATAGAAGACATCAAAGTCTTTGATTTGTTTACTTGAAACTACTAGCTAGTTGATCGAATATCTTAGCTTCAATAAAATTGTAAATTCTCTTATCCGAATTTATTATAGATATTGGGACATTATGGATAGAAAGTGGATGTCCGCCAATCGTCTGCCCAAGGAATATAGAGATGGAGTGGATTATTTTGTGAACTCGCATTTGTTCAACGTTTAGGAGATCTAGTAATATGATATGTCCATGTTTACGTTGTTGCTATGTAAAATCGGTTAATGCGCACGAGTTGACAGGACATTTAAAGGGTAATGGAATTGATCAAACTTACACTTGTTGGACAATGCATGGTGAGGAAAGAGTTGAATCTTGAATATGGGTAATAGATCTTGAGAGATGTGCACCGTTGACACCGAAATACCTACGTTTGTTGGGGACGAATTTGAAGAGATGGCAAAGGCTTTTGAAGACGATCTTAATGACCGTCCTCAAATGTTTGAGAAGTTGATAACGGATGCGCAGAGACGCCGTTGTATGAGGTTGTCAGATGAATTCACAAAATTATTGGTCGTGATAAAGTTGTATAATTTGAAAACTTGCCACGGATGGACGGATAAGAGCTTTCTTGAATTACTCACACTATTGAAAGAAATGTTGTAGAAGGATAATGTGCTCCCTTCTCGGACGTATGATGCAAAACAAATGTTAGGGTCCATTGGCTTGAACTATGAGAAGATACACGCTTGTCCCAATGATTGCATTCTATTTGGAATGAACATGCATTTTTAAAGTCGTGTCCTAAATGTAATGCATCACGGTATAAAAAGAAAGATTCTCGCTCCGTAAAAGGTGTTGTGGTATTTTCCCATAATTCCTCGATTTGAAGCGTATGTACCGTAGTTCGAAGATGCAAAACACTTGACATGGCATGAGGATGAAAGGATTAAAGATGGCATGTTATTTACGACACCCGCGGATTCTCCGCAATGGAAAAAATTTGATATTGATTATCCCGATTTGGGTTGGATCCAAGAAACCTACGACTTGCATTGTCTGCCGATGGTTTTAACCCGCACGGTATTCGAGTAGCTCCCACGAAGACATGGCCCGTGATATTGGCGATTTATAACTTACCTCCATGGCTTTGCATGAAACGCAAATATATGATGTTGTCTTTGTTAATTTTCAGGCCCAAGCAACCGGAAAATGATATTGATGTATACTTGGCTCCTTTAATTGAAGACTTGAAGCTAATGTGGGAGAATGGAGTAGAGGTGTATGATGGGTTCGAGAGAAGAAAGTTTCAACTTGAGGGCTATGATTTTTGGCACAATTAATGACTTTCGAGCATACAAAGAATCTATCCGGTACAGAGACGAAAGGTCGGTGTGCATGCCCTATATGTGAAGATAACACCGATTGGATGTGGTTGGAACATGGTAGGAAGAATATCTACCCGGTCATCATAGATTTTTGCCATCTACTCATCAAGATCGATCGTTGAAAAAGGCATTCAATGGGAATACCGAAACCCGTAAAGCTCCCACGGCTTTGACGTGGGTGAACAATCGTTTGAAAAGGTGAAAGATTTGAACATTAAATTTGGGAAGCCTTTTGCAGGAGATGTTGCCAAACGGGGTGGAAGAAAAGTCGATTTTCTTTGACTTGCCATATGGAAGTCATTATATGTAAGACACTTCATTGATGTGATGCATGTTGAAAAAATGTCTTTGAAAGTGTCATTGGTACCTTACTCAATATGCCAGAAAGACTAAAGATACCATCAACTCGAGGTTGGACTTGCTTAGTATGGGGTTGAGACCAGGTGGGTCCGATAAAGAAGGGTACACGTGCATATATCTACCTCCCATTTCATACTCTATCTAAAAAGGAGAAGACCGTGTTTTGTAAGTTTCTTCATGGAGTAAAAGTTCCAGAGGGGTATTCTTCAAATGTTACAAACCTTGTATCCATGAAAGACCTCAAGTTAAAGTCTTTAAAGTCCCATGATTGTCATGTTCTAATGGAGAATTTGCTCCCCATTGGTATACGATCCATTTTGCCTAAGAAAGTGCGCAGACGCTAACCAAACTTTGTTACTTCTTTAAGGCGATTTGTAGTAGAGTGATTGACCCTAGAAAGTTGCCATCATTGCAAAGAGAAATTATTGTCACTTTGTGTGAGCTTGAGATGTATTTCCCACCTTCATTTTTTGACATAATGATTCATCTAATGATTCATTTGATTAGAGAGACACAATTGTGTGGCCCATGTTACATGAGATGGATGTATCCGTTTGAGCGTTACATGAAGATATTAAAAGGATATGTGAAAAACCGATCACGACCGAGGGTTGTATTGTTGAGCGCTACATAGTTGAAGAAGTCGTTGAGTTTCGCAGACCGCCTATCTATCTAGTCTTGAATATTCTCGGGACTTCCAAGGTCTCAAATCACTTAGGAAGCATTAGTAAAGGGATGTCGGGATATAAAGTAGTTATGGTGTCAAGGGAAGAACTACATCAAGCACACTTATATGTTTTGCACAATGATAGTGAGGTAGATTCATATGTTGCCAAGCACATGGACATACTTAAGAGTGATTACCCATATAAGAGTGAAGTTTGGTTAACAAAGGAACACAATCGGAGTTTCATAGTGTGGTTAAAAGACCACATTGATTTCGAGTTTGCTATGAATCCTACTTCGATTTCAAAAGATTGAGATGGTTAGCAAAAGGTCCAAATATGCATGTTTTCTCTTACACCGCCTATCTAATTAATGTTACACGTTCTATACAAAACCCATGATGATCGAGTAAAATGCAAAATAGTGGGGTGACTCTTGTTGCTCAAGCTATGCATACATCAAGTGCGAAAAGACAGTAAATCCCGTGATACGCCGAATATGTCATACTTCGGGGTCATTGAACAAATACGGAGTTGGATTACACCATGTTTCAGGAGTCTGTGTTCCAATGTAAGTGGGTTGACAATAATAATGGTTTACAGATTGATGAGTCGGGGTTCATGCGGATTGACAACAATAAGTGGGTTGACAATAATAATGGTTGCAATTGGCTTCACATGTAACGAATTGGGTCCCTTGATGCACAATTTACCCCTACCTCCAAATCATGTTAGAGTCGAGTTGCGGTACCAATTAGGGAGGATGCACCATTGCTCATTCCGATTGACAAGATTGATATCTCGACGGCCTCACAAGCGATTGGTACCTTTGTGGCATGGCCATCAGACCTTGTCGTTGTAAGTGACAATATATTTGTAACTAACTAATTATAGTTTTTGTCATATAATTTGTGCTAACTAAGTAATTATTTTTGTTTATACATAGATGCGCCAAAATGAAAAATCTAAGAAAGTGTCTACCTAAGCAAGAAAATGTCTCCTTTGAAAAGTGTTGGCAAGGAAATATCTATTGGCAAGAAAGTGTCTCGATCCACCCCTTCTACAAAAGTGTCTCGGTCCACCCCTTATGTAGAAGTTTCACACCGCCTCTCCTCCAAAAGTGATCGATCAGCCTCCTCTTCTCGCCAAGTGACTCATCCCTCCCTTCTCCAATTGTGTCTCACCGCCTCTTCCTCTTCCATTAGTGAAGCTTATATGAATATTGGTCGCCGACGCCAGCGTCTGAGAAATACATGATGAAGGAGAAAGTCCTTATCATAAATTTTGATGAAGAAGTTTTGGAGCTAGCGGTCCTCAAATAGCCTCGGACGTGAGGATATACGTGTTGTATGTGATTCGGATGAGGCAACCTGTATTGTTATGAATATATATGTCGTGTACTATGTAATTTATTATTTGACATTGTCGATTTTATTTTATTATATCGTTAATTTAATTTTATATATATATATATATATATATATATATATATATATATATATATTTATATATCTAAATGTAGGTACTTGTACGAGGACATTGTGGTCCCTTCCAATGCAGACACATAGATATTTGTTCTTGTGTCCGGAAAGTACAACCTTTCATCATGTGAATCCCTACCGCCAAATTATCAATCACTTGTGGGAACAAAACCAGTCATTGCTCAAACTTATGTCAATGAGCGCTTCAATGAAGCTCAAAATAGAAGTCATGATGCCTTACTTCTAGCACCGGTTAATCTAGGGTAAGAATTTTTACTCATTAATTCTTATATAACATGCATTTTTTTAATAGTAGTCAATTACTTATTCGTAAATTTATTTTGTAGGAGACATTGGGTTTTGTTTGCAATTAATCCTAGCAAAAAAACCGTGTATTACCTTGACTCACTTCAAAATCATTACAAAAACCACTTGGAGTTTGTGGAGCTTTTTAACAGGTGTGTTTATTTTGTGTCATTCTGCATATTTCTTACTTTTACTTATATATGTATATATTGTTATTAATATAGTTATATGACATTCTATTCAGCGCTTTAAGGACATATTGGGGAGTGAATAAATTAACGGTCAAATGGTTAGCAATAATTATAAGTTTCTAACTTATACATTACATTATTTTGTCAAAAAACTGTATTCAACTCAATTTAATAATTAACTAATTTGATTCTGTTATGTATTGGATTGGATTGGCTGTACAGGTAATTTGTAAATATAAAAGGAAAATACACAAAATGCAAAAAAATTTAATTTTTTTTGACAATATTATTCGCTTTTAATGAAGCTACTGGGTATTTAGTAACACAAATAGGCAATATTCAGCGCTTTTAATAAAGCGATGGGTATTTAGTAACACAAATAGGCAATATTCAGGCGCTTTTAATGAAGCGCTGCGTATAGGGGGTAATATTAGCCGCTTTTTAAAAACGCTAAGTATCCGGGAGGACGCTTTGGATATATTCAGCGCTTTTTAAAAAGCGCTAAGTATCTGGGAGGACGTGTTTTGCAATGGGTGGCGCTTTTTAGGAAGCGCGCCCATTGTTGGAGTGAATAGCGACGCCACGCTCGTAGGCGCCAAAAGCGCTGCCCATAGATGAAAAAAAAACGCTACCCATCTACTAGATCTGTTGTAGTGTTCCTATTCACACTGAGCAGCGACGTGAAATTTCACCCAGCAACTTAGCACACTAAACTCGCCCACCTGATAATCCTCCAGGTAATCAACAAGACACTAATATGACTCAGGCCTCTGATTTCGGTGGTGGTGGTGATCTCATTTTAAATTCCACACCGTCGAATTCTCAAGAGGATATGGAATGTGTTGTTGATACCGTGGAAAATGAGAGAAACGCCCAAGAGGGTGCTAATGGGAATCTTATGCATATTGATTAATTTGTTAATGATGATGATAAACGAGGATAAGATTTTTCTCTGGAATTGTAGAGGAGCTGGAAGTGGTGATTTCTTTAGAGTTTGTAATCAATATATGGATACCTATCATCCAGATATTTTAGTGATTGTTGAGCTTCGTGTGGATGCAGAGCGTTTGCGTCGGCCAGTGACGAGATTGGGCTTCGATGAGTTCCACTACTCAAATGTTAGGGGATTTTCTGGCGGGATTATTGTGGCCTGGCGTAGTGATACCGTTGAGGCTGCTATAGTCCGTACTCACTTTCAATTCATCCACTTGAATGTTAAGTTTCAGAATGGGGTTGCATGGAGTTTCTCTGGAGTTTATGCTAACCCAATTGAAGCTCGAGAAAGGGAACTTTGGCAGGAGTTAATTTATCTTTCTTCGTCGGGTTTGGGCGGTTGGCTAGTTGCTGGTGATCTAATGATATTGTTGGCCCTCATGAATGCAAAGGTTATCCTCTGAATGTTGCTAAGTTTACTTGGGGTGGGCCTCTATTCAATGGTGCGCATGTGTATAAGCGTTTGGACCGGGCTTTATGTAACGACATGTGGCACTACAAGAAAAATGGGATTTTTTGGCGGATTTTTCCGCCAAAAAACACCCAATTCCGCCGCAAATACAAGTATTTTAGTGGATTTTTCCGCAGTAAATGGTGGTGGCAACGTATTTCGGCGGAAATTCCGCCGTAATTTCCGCGGATTTTTATGGGAATTTTATGGTGGAAATTCCGCCAGATTTTCTCGGGAATTTTGAACTTTCTCATGGATTTTTCCGCCAAAAAATTTTTTTTTTTTTAAATCCGACGAAAATACACTAAAATCCGCCAAAAAAATTTTTATTTTTTTTTAAATCCACTAAAACTACACTTAAATCGCTGAAAAATACTTTTTTTAAAAAAAAATTAAAAACATTTTAAAAGTGAAAAAACGTTTTTAAAATTAAATAAATTTTAAAAAAATATATAAATAACATATTTAAATTAAAAACTAAAATTGTGATAAAACCAAATAAAATGTTTTTAACATTAATAAATTTAAATTAAAAATATAAATAGCATATTTAAATTAAAAACTCAAATACCAAATAATAAACATCCATAATCAACAATAAAAAAACATTCATAATCAACCAAATAATAAACATCCATAAATTCAAATCCAACAAATCACTCCGATATCCATAATAATAAACATACATAATCAAATATAAAACTACTAAGGTGCGTGCTCATCGTAGTCATCTCTCGTGATAATATTGATCACCTCGCGTCTTTGGTTGATCATCATTGAACAAACAAGCCTCTAACGCACTATAATTTAGATCAATATTATTATTGAAGAGATGGGGTGATTCTTCCGCGAGGTGTGTGATTGGTCTTTGGGAAGATATGGGATGGATATCATTGTCATTTGGAGTGGTGATCAGTTGGGGAGGATCTTTGGGAAGGATACCGAGGTGGTGGATCTTCGCTGGGATACTTTGAGAATAATGGGGCCGGGGAGTATGATGTGGATACCGCTGAGAGGTACGGAGGATACCGAGGCCAAGATCGTGGGTGGTAGGAAGCCATATGTGATGATGATGATGATGATGGCCTCGAAGGATGGTTCATCGAGCCATCATCCGCAAAAACGCCTCGGCTTTCTCTAGCTTGCTCAAGACGCCTCAATGATCCTAGCTTGCTCTTCCGGTTGTCGTGCATATTGCTCCGCCGCCGCTCGTTCAACCTCTCGTTAAATTGGCGGGTCAATTGATCTACCACTGCGTTGGGAGCAAAGATAAGAACGACCAAGCACTCTCTGGCCCCGAATATGATCGACTCGCGAGAATGCTTTCTGAAGAACTTGGGTCCCATGCTACCGGATCTGTCAACGATCACTCTTTTGTGGGCCAACCGCTCTATCCCACATAGAGCGACCCACTCTAGCCTCCTCCTCACGATCGATCGACTCCATCGCTTCTGCGGTGAGACTCACGCCACTCGGCCATCCCAAAGATCATAAGCATCCTAAAAAAACAACAGATAAATAAATAAATATTAATAAAAAAACAATAAAAACAATATAAATATATATATATATATATTGTATTTAAAGATAAATAACTAATAACATAATGTAGTTTTACCTGAATCCTCCTCGCCCTATCGTGGATAAATGAACCATCCTCCTCTCGCATATACAAGTTGCGATGCAACTCAGCAAACCGACTCTCCGCCCCAGCTTCTTCCTCCTAAATACATAATTTTATTATTTAATAACAACTACTTAATTAATTAACACATAGTTAATAAATTTAATTAATTGATGAATAAAAGTAATAGTTATAAAATTACGTACCATGCGCTGGTGAAGAGAGGAGAAGAGGTAAAAGTGTCGTTAGCATCAGTGTGTCGTTTTCGGCGGATTGAGAGACGTTTTCGGCGGATTTTTGGTCAGTTGGACCTCCTCGTTGACCGCACTGCAGTTTCGGCGGATTGGGGGGTCCTTTTCGGCGGATCTTTGAATTTCAAATTTCCCCCCTGATTATTTAGCTGTCATTTTCGGCGGATTAGGGGTCCGTTTCGGCGGATCTATTTTTTTTTTCAGACACCTTTTTTTTCCACTTTATAATCCCCCACAAATACCATAATTCCGCCGAAAACGTCAAATATCCCCCAAAAAATTTCTGGTGGATTAAATCCCCCACAAATGTCAAAATCCACGGAAATTTTTCGGGGATTAAAATCCACTTGTAAAGTTTTGCCTTGGATTTTAGGTTTTTCTTGTAGTGTGGAGACTTACTTTCCCTGAAGCGTTGGTGAAAACTCTTCCTAGAGTGGAATCCTCAGATCATCATCCTATCCTTATTCTACCTTATGGAGCTTCTAGAGGTGGGGGTCACAAGCCTTTTCGTTTTGAAAGGGTGTGGCAGACCCACCCTCAGTACAAGACCTCAGTTAGCCTAGTCTGGAATCCAAGTCTTGATGTTATTTCTAATGTTCAGAACACCAAGACCCATTTGCAAAAGTGGGGTAGGGAGGTTTTTAGGGATGTGGCTCGTAAGAAGAAAAGAATCCTTGCTAGGATTGGTGGTATTCAGAGATCCATTGTGAGTGGGGGTAACAATCGCTACTTGAGGAAGCTTGAATACTCTCTCCAAAGTGAGCTTCGATCCTTACTGTCACAAGAAGAAATTATTTGGCACCAATGATCTAGGGCTAAGTGGCTAACTGACGGTGATCGAAATACTAGGTATTATCATCTCAAAACCGTAAATAGGAGAAGGCGTAATAATATTTCCACCCTTCGTGATGCTGAAGGAAATTGGCGAGACACTGATGATGAAGTGAGAGGGATTGTAAATGATTTTTATCTTGATCTCTTTAAGGAAGATAGTGTCTTTGGGCCTTGGTTCTCTTCCTCTTCGTTCTCTTTTGGGTCTTTGACTAGAGAGGATATTGAGGGTTGTCATACCCCAATTTTGTCCGGCTTAGGTCAAAACCCTAATTTTCCCCTAAAATAAATAAATAGAAGAGAAAAGAGCATCATGCATTGCATTTAGGGTTCTAAAAGTCATTCAAAGCTTCTAAAATCATTTTTGGAGTTGGAATGCACTTTTTGGACAAACTAGGGTTTTTCGGTACAAAAGGGCATTTTAGTCATTTCCCAAATAAGGGACAATTTCTCAGGACGAGCCATTTAACATGCATTTCAAGGTATTAGAGGTCATTCCTAGGGTGAAAAGTCATTTTTGAAGTAAAAATGTGTTTTGGGCAAAGAACTAGGGTTTTTAGGGTGAAAGGGCATTTTGGTCATTTCACAATAAAAACGGTTTTTCGTCCCAAATCACTAAGCAATCTTCAATGAATTATTTGAGGAAGATTGTGCTTAATTATCTTATTTTATGCGCATGAATGTTAATTATTTGCATAAAAACTCAAATTTAAAGGAATGGGTAAAATGGGAATTTCCCTCAGGGTGAGGTATCAAATAAATTTTGGGAATGGTGATATCATGGAATTTTAGGCCCAATGATTGATTCCTAGGATGAAGCCCAAAATGGTAAGATTTTCATGGGAATTATCTAGAAAAGAATAATCAAGAAAATGAAAGGATAATTACAAAGGTAGTGGGAGACAAATAAGTACAATGACAACTTGCAAAATGCCAACCCACTCATGGCTGCGAATTTCAGCCCTATTTTTACCTCATTTTGTGCTTCTTCATGCCCTTGATCCATGAGAGTTGTATTCCTAGCCATTGATTATAATTCTAGATCAAATCCTATGCTACAACTTTGTGTACAAAGTCCTAATTGCCCTTAACAATTTTTGTGCAACAAAAACTATTAATTTTAGTGTATGACCAGCCATTCCCCCCTCACTTGTGTTTTCTCATTGCCCCTAATCCATGTGCATTGCAATCCTAGCCCTTGATTTAAATTCTATCTCAAATCTCAATGGTTTGCAAAAGCACAATGTCCTATATACCCTTAATTTTGCACCTCATATAAAACCCAAAATAAGAGACCATGAAGGAAAGACTCTCATTTTTGACCCTAGCACACAATACTCTCCTCTCCTCCCTCTCTCAAAACCGAAGCTACCCCTCCCTCATCCTTCCTCCATTTCTTCAAAAATCAACCATCAAAACTTCAATATTCTTGATTCTTACATTAGGTCCACTTCTAATCTTGCATTATCATCAAACTTTCAACAATAATTCTTCAAGATCAAGAGATTTTCGTGGGTTTCAAGAAGAGGTTCAAGTGTTCTTGGTTTTTATTTGATCTTCTTCTTCATTTCTTTTGAAAGTTCTTAAGGTAAGCCTTAGATCCTTGTTTTTTTTTTCACTTTTACCATGTAAATTTCTCTTCTACTCCCAACTTCTTCTTGATTGCTTGTTGTTGTTTGCTTTGAGGATCCATTTCAAACATTATGACAAGGACATTGGGAGCCTTGGGTGTTTGAGATGGGTCCTTGGCCTTGAAGAAGTTAGTTTTTGTGCATGAATAATTTCCCTTGAATTTCCACACATTTTTCACTAAATTTCATGAAATAAAACCTCATTTTCCTTCAAAAATGCTTCGGCCCTATAGTGTTTTTGGTTGTTCATGCATTTCTTTGACCATTTCTTGTGTTCAAGTTGAATAAGAAGGTGGACCTAGCTAACTATGCTCTTAGGTTCATAAGTAGAAATTAGGGTTTCTATTGTTCTTGCATTTCCTTTGATTTTGAGTTGAAATAAATGATGAAATGACAATTGTTTGAGCATCAAATGTATGAGTAGATCCTAGGGTTTATGTTCATATGCTCATTGATATGATTTGGTTGCAAGAACATGATGAAATTTGTGTTTGGTTTTGCCTTGCTATGCATTCGGCCAAGGGCCTCAATTTTTACCAATTTGTTGCTCATAAATTGTTGATTTGATCTTGTGTTTGTAAATACAAGTTGTGTAATTGTGTTTTCACTTTTAACCACTCACTTACTTTTTACTTTACCATTCATTAATTATTTACCAAAAAACATAAAAAACATTTTTGCTTTTTATTTACCTTTTACTCAAACATTTTTACCATATTTTTACTCTAACCTTTTACCACCTCATCAAACATTTTACCCCATCATTTAATTTTTACCACTTTGCATACTCTTTTGCTTTTACCACTTCATCTCATCTCATTTAATTTTTACACTTTGCATTTCATTTATTTGTATCACTTGTGTGACACATTCTTATGTTTGCACATTAGTACTTGCATACTTTCATATGCTCACATGTTCATACATTCATACATGCTTAAGCCTATTGCATTCTCTTACCCTCTCACATGCTCATGCATTCATTAATTCCATGTTTAGCATTCATTCACATGTTCATGCATACTCAAATGTCATACCTTGCACAATAACTATGCTCATGCATTCATAGTCTTGTATGCTCAATCATTCATTCATGCATAGTCTTATATGATCGTTCATTCATATCCTTGTATGCTCATGCATTTGCATATTTGCCTAATCATGCACATCATTGCTTGCATGTTCATTCATCTAACTAAGATCATTCTATGCCTATGATTAATTGTGTTCTCTTGTTCATGATGCCATTTAAATGTCTTGACTTAATTGTGTGCAATTCCTCCCCCATGCATGTACTCTTATATGAAGACGTAAGCCTACTACTTGTGTAGCATAGAGTCATTAAGATAAATGCACCTCTCTCACACACACACGCACAATTATTTTGAGAACTTTGTCTTGCATCTTTGACAATTAAATCTCTTGATTATATTGGCATGCTTAATCTTAGTTGATGATCAACATGTTCATGATTGCTTGATTAGTTGAGTATGTTTGAACTTCATTCATTCATTTTGCATTTGATTATGGATTTGGAGTTGATTGAAATGTTCTACTTGTTTTCCAAAATCTCACCAAATTAACTTCTTTTCCTTTCACAAGTAAATAAAGTAAAAAACCCTTTTTTTCTAAAAAAAAAACTCATAAGGAGTCAAGTCGGACGTACGGCCGATGTTGACTAGCGTCCTAAGATCGGAGTTGTACAACTCAAATATCTTGGGATACTTATGAGAAATAAAACAAGCAACTAACAACTTAAACCCTATTTCAAAAATGAGTAAGGAATCAAGTCGGATGTACATCCGGGTTGGTTAGCGTCTTAGGGTTAGCGAGCTGTACAGTTCGTGCGAGCCTGAGATACTTGCTCAAATAAAAGCAACCAACCTCACAACAAATTTTTCAAGTAATTCAAATCACTTTTCGATAAGTAGGGGGCACGTCGCCTGTATGGGCGGGGATGTCTATGTTTTAGGGTTAGTGGACTGTACAGTTCAGACCCGAGAACCCCTACAATAATAAAAAAAACACCAATACACCAAAACTTCTCGACTCAGGAGAACTACGTAAGCTTTGAATTCTCCATCGCACCGGGAGATACGTAGGAGCGGGCCACGTCCCGTCAAGCGCGCTTTTCAAAAATTCTAAAAAGAATCTTTCTTTTCTCCGCTTACAAAACAATTTTTCTCAAATAAAAAGAATACGAAAAGAAGTAGAACAATTGTTTCAAATCAAACCTTGTCGAAACCACACATCAAATTAATGGTTCCCTTTCAGTAGAAAGGAGGTGTGAGGTACTAATACATTCCCCATACCTAACCGACCCCCGAACCTACATCTCCTGTTTTCGAAAAGACTCGCCTTGTATAAAAAGAAGTTTTTTCAATGTTTTCGTCTTAAAATTAAAATATTGGTGGCGGCTTCAAAATTTTTCCACGTTGTACATTGAGAATCCCAAACCGGATTTTTCGGGGTGCAACAGCTGGCGACTTCACTGGGGACCTTTTTTTTAAAAAAAATAACGAGGGTCAAGCCTAATTAACTTGATGTGTGGTTTAAAATTGTTTGATTCAAATGTGATTGTTCTATTTCCTTCTTTTCTTCTCTTTCTTTCTTTTCTTTCCTTCTTTCTTTACCAATAATGATTGAATGTTCTCTGCACTTTCATTGTATTGCATTCATGTGCATTTGCTTATTTCTACGTTTGCTTTTTGCTTCTTCTCCTACCCCTTTCTTTCTTTACTTATGCTCATGCATCTCTCCAAAATCCCCATGATCCCTTCTTCTTTGCTCCCTTTCTCCAAAAGGTAAGCTCATGCATCATATTCCCTTTATCTCGCATGTTCCCCTCTTCTTCGCCCCCTTTCTTTGGTAAGCTCATGCATTTTCCCCCTTCTATCATGATCCCCTCTTCTTAGCTCCTCTTCTTAAGGTAAGTAGAGTTCTAGATGATTGTTAGTACCTTAGGTTGATTTCTTGCTTAGGCTTAAATGATATATGCAAAACCCTAGGGTAGATGATTTTCTTTGGCTGGACTGCTTCTGGATTTTCTTTGCAGGTGGGGGGGTATGTTTGGCATTGTGCTGCTACACACACGTTGCACTCCCTTTATTTTTTTGTTTCTTGGTGAGACAGCTCTATACCCGGGCTAGAGTATATCTTAGGCTAGAACGAAGTCATTAGTGGTTGCTCACTGGACGTACGTCTTGTTGGGTGACTGCAAAGACTTCACCTAGAGTTTGGCTTTGTTTGATGACATCATCACTTGACGCACGTCCCCCGTGATCGGTGCTCTCGCACGAAGTCGTTGGCTCTAGGAACCTTATCTAGGCCCCCTTTTAGTGCTTTCCTTGAAGTGTGCACCCTTAGAAAAGCCTTAGATCCTGTCTCTAAGAAACCTCAGAGGACACAAAGGAGCCGTGATACCCCGCATCCAAACTTTTTTGAAAAAATATATATATTTTCCAGAAGTATGAAGTTCCAGCTTTTGAAAATCCTATGTTGTAAATAATTTTCTTTCAATCATCCTCATCATGCATTCATTCATGCATCATTTCATTAACCTCGTCACTTTAGTTCAAATACATCATTCCTTCATACATGCATCTTTCAAAAAAGGAAGGGGCATTGGCATTTCATACTTTGCCTTGCCTCTAAAAAAAATCATCATTTAGAAAAAAAGCATCATTCCTGCATCTTTCATCATTCAAAAGAAAAGGGGGCATCGGCATTTCATATCTTGTCTTGCCTCTATAAAATTCATTTTGAAAAGAAGCATCATTCTTGCATCATTCATCATCCAAAAATGCATTGGCATTTCATATTTCGTCTTGCATAAAAAGAAAACATCAAAAGAGAAAACTTTTAGAATAATCACATTTTTCAAGTGAACATGCTTTCATGCATTTCATTTTCATCATTTATACATCATAATGTTTTCATCCATGCATTGCATACAACAAAAATGTTGTGATGAGAGACGAGATGTTCTTGCAAAGTAATCTTTCTTTTTTGGAAAAGTTTATCCTCACTCATTTGCAAACCCAAGGTGGTCCAAGGCCCTCAGTTTTTCACATCAATAGCTCATTTGTATTTCAGTCGAAAAAAGCATTGCATCTCATCCATTCCATGATAAAAGACTGAAACAGTTCATCAAAAAGTTTTTATATCATGATTTAACCCATGCTAACTCTCTGTGAAGCGTTCTTCTAGTAAGTATGCATGCCACGTGCAGTTTCTCTTGTTTGAGTCAGTCAATTTCCTTCATTTATCATCATTCCCCATCCAAGTCTGATCCTGCCCCGTCCACCCATAAAGCGCATATTCTCTCCCATCAGTGCATACTTGACTTTTTGGTTCATTCTCGCTAACACTTTAAGTCATCCATGCTGGGGCAATTCTGTGATCACTAATTTTCCTTGTCAGTATCATATTCCTTTAGTGCAAGTCTTTCTAAAAAAAATATATAATAAATAAAAAAGATAAAATAAGCTCGCTAGGTTGAAAATGCGCAAAGGGCGGCCTAGGCAAAAAAAGCGCCCGGTGGATTGAAAACTCGCAAAGAGCGGTCCAGGCAAAAATTAGTACAAAAAAAAGAGCAAACACATGAAGATAGATAAATTATTGTCCTAAAGTTAAGTCTTACAGAAATAAGCAATCGGGATTTGAAATGAAATTTGGTCATCTCTCCATACCCTCAAAAACCTAAAATCCCAGAAAGTCCGTTTCCTACCCCTCTTAACCCAAAGATTCAAAATCACAAAAATACCCTTTGATACCCATCTTAAGCCGAGAAAAGCCCAAGATATCCCCATCACCCTAGACGAGGGTTAATTCCGCATCAAAGATGGTATATCATTTTCACCCAAGTCAAAAGGAAAGGAAATTCACAAAAGGAGGGGAATAACAAAGTTTCAAAAAGGAAAATCCCAAAACAAAGAAAGGAAGACAAAGGGAGTATAAATTAGGAGTCAATACATTTTGCCATGAAGCATAAGAGCTCCCCTTCAGAAAGGCCCTCAAATTCAATGGGTTCAATCATTTCCCCTTCCAAAAAGGCCCTCAAATTCAATGGGTTCAATCATTTCCCCTTTAAAAAAAAAAGAGCCTTCAATTCATTGGGTTTTAACCATCTTTTCTTTCATAAAACCTTCAAACACCTCATCAAACCTAATAATCATTTCCTTCATAAACCATTGACCATTGGCCAGCACCGAATAAGACCCATCCTCCCCATCAACCCCAAACACTTCATTAAGCTCAATCATTCCCTTCTCCACATCACAACCCTAAAAAGTCCTAATTGCTTTCGTTTTTTCAAGTTTTAATCTTAGGACAAATAAGTTTATCTATTTACGACGTGTTTGCTCAAAAAGAAAAAACAAACAAGCAGAAAAAAGAAAGTTGCTCAAAAAGAAAAACAAACAATCAAAAAAGAAAGTTGGTAAAAAAGGAGAAGGACTTGCACTCCAAGATGCATTCATGTTGCATTAAAACAAGGTCTAGTGGTCACCAAGTGGAGCCTCTCCTCACACTAAAAAGTCAAAACTTTCATTGCATTTGAGTTGTTCTTAAAAAGAACCAAAAGTGTGTACTAGGGGGCATTCCCTTCACCTCTCACTCCACTCAACTTCGGGGAGGTTTGTTCATTGCCCACCCCATTCATATATCACCCTCAGTTCATAACCATCACCATAACTCTGTCGCCTTTCACAACCTCACTCAAAGAAACCATTTGAAATGTCATTCGAAAGTGGGGCAAGTGCGCTCTCATTCCTTCACCTCATTCATTCCTATAAAACCTCACCGGGGCAATCTCTCAACTCACTATCCTAAACAAGACCTTGTCATTCTAATTGGGGCATCTTTGTCCTTGTTATGACTAGGGCAACATCAAACTTTATGGGTTGAGACAAAATTTCTTTTGCTCCACCCTTCATTTCAAAAGCCGAAGCATTCCCAATTCATCATCCTCTACACCCCTAGTTGTTGTCACCACTAGACAGGGGCAAGCTATTCACTCATCAAAGACTTGAATTGGGGCAATCTTGTATCTCTTGATCCCTCACGAGCTTTGACAATAACCATGTATGTCATTCCTTCACTTGCCATAAATGTACATGCCCTAAACCAATTCCAAGTTGACTGACTCATTCATTCACCTTTGCACTCCTATGCATGCTTACTAGACAATGCTTCTGTAGCGACCGAAAAATCCGGGAATGGATTCTTCGAAGTTCGAAAGGAAGCCGCCACCAAATTTTAGTTTAAGGGCAAATTCGGAAAATCCCTTTTAGTTTTAGGATAAGGCAAGTTTAAAGGTTCGGGAGTCGTTATGCGTGGGGAAGGTATTAGCACCCCACGACATCCTTCGTCTAATTATTTATGGTTTATTAATATTTACCCTTTTTATTTATAATGAAAAAGACTTAATTAAATTTTTAATTTTTAGTGTTTGACAAGAGTGGACTCTTGCTCCTACGTACCTCCGGATGCAATGGAGGAATCAAAGCTACGTAGTTCTTCCTGAAAAAGGTTTGTGGGTTGGTGTTTTTTAGTGTAGGGTCCTAGGACTCCTTGAATCGCATACCATCGATTCCTAGGACGACTAACCCGATTGTACAACCGACTTAGTCCCCTACTTTTTGAAAGTATTTTTGAGGTTTTTTGAAAGAAGTTTGTTTGATGTGAGGTGAGTTGGTTTTAGAATAGGTATTCTAGAACTCCCGAACTGCATAACCCATTAGTTCTAGAAACGACTGACTAACCAGTTGTACAACCGACTTAGTCCCCTATTTTTAGGAAAAGTGATTTATTTATTTACTTATAAGTTTTTAGGATTCTTGAATCTGCATGTACTCATTGGTCCTAGGATGATGACTAACAGGTTGTACAAACCGACTTAGTCTTTTATTTGATTTTTGAAGAAATAAACTAATTTGTGAATAAAAACACAAAACCGATAATTAATAAAGACTAGGCTAAAAAAATAAATAAATAACTATATACATAAATAAATATGAATAGATATATAAATAAACAATAAACAAATAAATAAATAAATAGATTATATTATAAATAAATGATAAATAAATATGTACATAAAAATAAACAAAATAAATACAAAACTAACTCGACTCGACGAGTGCCGAACCGGACCGAGCAATCGACCAGGTCAATCACGAACTGCACTCTATCTGGTCCATTTTGACCCCAAGATCCGCAGGAACCGCTTTGAGAATCGAAAAGCCGACTCAAAACGCCCAAATGATCAAAGACGGGTTTGTAGTGAAATGAGCCATGAACGCTTTGACCCAAAAAGATCACTTAACCCGCCAATGATCCCCTCTAATCTTCACCTCTCAACCCCTTTTATATCCAATTGCTAGGAGCTCTTGTTTCTTGTGAGCAATGTGGGACTAAAACAAGGTAGAAAGCAATTCCCTTTAAAACACAATTCCGCTTTTTCTCAAACTCGTCACCAGTAAAATTGTGATTCCGGATTCGTTAACCGTTGGATCGTCTTTCTTTTTTGATAGGTTCGTGAGACATATATCTACGCTTTCACCGTTCGGATCTTTGAAACAATTTTTCTCAAATAAAAAGAATACGAAAAGAAGTAGAACAATTGTTTCAAATCAAACCTTGTCGAAACCACACATCAAATTAATGGTTCCCTTTCGGTAGAAAGGAGGTGTGAGGTGCTAATACCTTCCCCATACCTAACCGACCCCCGAACCTACATCTCCTGTTTTCGAAAAGACCACCCGCCTTGTATAAAAAGACGTTTTTTCAATGTTTTCGTCTTAAAATTAAAATATTGGTGGCGGCTTCAAAAAAATTTCACGTTGTACATTGAGAATCCCAAACCGGATTTTTCGGGGTGCAACAAGGGTTTAGAGAGTCGTATTGAAGTTCCAGAAATTAAACAAGCTCTTTTTTCTCTTGGTGCGTGGAAGGCTCCGGGGCCTGACGGGTTCCATTCTGGCTTCTTCCAAAAGGATTGGGATCTAGTGAAGGAGTCTTTATCTGCTTTTGTTCAGAAAGTTTGGGAGCAACCTGCTACTATTGGAGAGGTAAATCAAACTGATATTTGTTTAATTCCAAAAGTGCCTAAACCTGAATTTGTTAGCCAATTTAGGCTGATTTCTTTGTGCAATACACTTAATAAGGTGGTGATCAAGGTTATAGTTAATAGATTGAAAGGTCTCATGGACAAACTTGTTTCTCCTTTTCAAACGGGCTTTATTCATGGGAGGAATATTCAAGAAAATATTGTTGCATGAATCGCATGAAGGGCGGGAAAAGGGGTATTGCTATTAAAGTGGATCTCTCAAAGGCGTATGATAGAGTTAAATGGTCATTTGTTCAGCTTGTTCTTAAAGAGGCTGGGTTTCCAGATAAGCTTTGTGAAGTTATTATGGCTTGCTTCACTAGTGTACAAACCAATGTTATGTGGAACGGTAGTAGAGGTTCCTTCTTTCACCCCCAGCGTGGATTGCACCAGGGGGGTCCTCTGTCGCCTTATATTTTTGTCTTGTGTATGGACAAGTTGTCGCATCTCATATCTCAAGCAGTTGATTCAGGGAGATGGAAGCCCCTCCGGGCGGGACCTCAGAGTCCTTTCGTTTCTCACTTAATGTTTGCGGATGATCAGCTATTGTTTAGCCAAGCTAATACTACGCAAATGAGATGCATGTTGGAAATCTTAAAGAAGTTTGGTGATATGTCTGGGCAGCAGGTTAGTATGGAAAAAACTTCCATGCTTTTCTCTAAAGGTGTCCCCCAACATGTGCGAGCTAGCCTCGTGGATATTTCTGGGTTTAAGGAAGTTGGCAACTTGGGTAAATATCTTGGCATCCCCTTGACTGGTAGGACCCCTAAACGGGACAATTATAATTATCTTATTGATATGGTCAGAAGAAGCTATCGGGCTGGAAGGCTAACCAATTGTCTTTCGCGGGTAGAGTCACTTTATCAAAGTCTGTCATAGAAGCTCTCCCTCTTTATGCTATGATGGCTTCCGTAATTCCCAAATCTTGTTTAGAAGACATCCAAAAGTTGCAGAGGAGTTTTATTTGGGGCGAGGAAGGCGGTCAGCGTAAGTACCATGTTGTGGCTTGGAGTACTATTACTAGGCCCAAAGCAAATGGAGGCTTAGGTATTAGAAATCTCCAAAAGATGAACCAAGCTTGTGTGATGAAGCTCTTTTGGTCTTTGTTGCAAGGGTCAGACAAACTTTGGTGTGATGTCTTGAAAGGCAAATACTTTCGTGATAACCAGTTGGATGTAGCATTACAAGCCAAGTCTACTGATTCTTCTCTTTGGAAGTGTATTGTGGATACTTGGCCTGTCATGCTTGATAATATTTATTGGTGCGTCGGAAATGGTTTTGATATTTCAGTTTGGAATGATAGTTGGATTGTTCCTGGCTTTAAGTTGAAAGATTCAGTTCAGTCCATCCCGAATGAGCTGGCTCAGATTCGTGTGGCTGACTTGGTTGATGTTAATGGTCATTGGAACTTGACTCCTATTGAGCATCTAGTCTTGCAGGTTGTTAGACATCAGATTAGTGCCATCATCCCTCCATCTACTAATAATGGGCCGAATTTGAAGCTTTGACCTGGGAATTCCCATGGCGATTTTACTGTTGCTAGCTCGTATTCCATCTTGGCTGAGCATGGTGTTGATACTAATGAAGATTTCTGGAAGAAGATTTGGAAGTGTAATGCTCCTGAAAGGGTGCGGTCCTTCCTTTGGCTTATGGTCCATGAGAGGCTTCTTACAAAGGTTAGAAAGCACCGTATGGGTCTTGGGGATGATCTTTGTAGTCACTACTACAATGAGTTTGAAACGGTGGTACACGCCGTTCGTGAGTGTCCTCTTGCTATAAATTTGTGGATGGGTTTGGTTAGACCGAATAGAAGAAGTGATTTCTTCTTGGGTGATATCAAATATTGGGCTTCCTTCAATTTAAGCAGGCAGGATTGGGATTGATGGTATTCCTTGGGCGGGCATTTGGGCCACTGGATGCTATTTGTTGTGGACTTGGCTTAATAAAGAGACCCGTGACACTTCATTTATTAGGCCATCCTGCCCGTGGGCTTTAGTGCTTCGATATGCAAAGGACTATCATAATGCTTGGGGCTCATCTTTTATTGATCAGAGTAGTGAGTATAGCTGGACAGGTATTCATTGGTCCCCTCCTCCTCAGAGATAGTAGAGCTGGTTGTGGTGGTATTATCAGAGATTCTTCGGGCACTTGGCTCTGTGGTTTTACTTCTTTTATAGGGTATTGTTCTACGTGTTGGAGGCCGAGCTTTGGGGCCTTACGGGAGGTTTCTTTGTGTTGGGCAAAGGGTGGAGATTTATTTCTTGCCGTGTGGATTCTCGAGGTGGTATCGAGGTCATCAAAGGGGAGCAGACTCTGCGCCTTGCTGGTGGAGGTCTAGTTCGTGAGATTCATAGATTGCTAGCTTTCGATTGGGATGTCTGCATTGATCATGTCTTCCGAAGCTAACGAGTGTCTTCGATGCTTTAGCTACTATTGGTTGTAATCAATCTGAGTCTTTGATTGTTTTTGAGCAGAGTCCATCTAATATGGAATCTCTTGTGCTCGCTGATTGTATGGGGTCTACGACCCTCCGTCGTATAGTTAGTTAATCTTTTTTCTGGGGCTTTGCCCCCGTTGTTTGCCAAAAAAAAAAGACCTTACCAGAGTCATTATTATGTAACTTGCATAATCTACAAACATTGAAGTTGGCCAATTGTAATCAACTGACTTCACTGCCCAATGACATGCAAAATCTTGTAAATTTGCGCCACGTTGTTAGGAGAAGAGCCAAATTAGAAGAGATGTCTAGAGAAATGAGAAAATTTAATCATTTGCAACATTTAAGTTGCTTTGTTGTGGGTAAGCACAAAGAGTCGGGGATCAAGGAACTGGGAACACTTTCAATACTTCATGGATTAGAGAATGTCACCAACCACTTTGAAGCATTGGAGGCTAGGATAATGGATAAGAAGCATCTTAAGGAATTAAACTTGAGATGATCCCTTTATAAAATATCAAGTCAAGATTGCCATTTGTTTCGTTAAACTGTTTCTTTCTTTGAATGTTCTGGTGGGAGTAACCTCTAAATCACTTGCCATTCACTTGCTATTCATTCCAAGTAGGATAAGTGAGGATAAGTCACAAAAACATTTGACCAGATCAACATTTCTATTATACAAAGAAAGAGTGATGTTCTCCTGGATAAGTTGCTGTCAAGTCTAGTTGTATAATTGGAGATACTTGCATTTGGTTTTTGGTCAATGATACGACAGCCCGTATGGTCATCAGATCAAAGGACCTCCTCTGGCACAAAACAAGTTTTTCAGCTTTTGGGTATTTGGACTACCCAACCCCAGTGCTTGGAGAAAATGCTTCGCGTCTCTTCTAGTTTAACAAAAGTCTTGGGTTCAAATTCAGTCTTGGGAACGCAGTTGCGTTAAAATTCTTGAAGGAGAACTTTGCCGTTTATTATACCCCTCTCACACCGAGATTAGTCTACTGTGACTTCAACTGCAGATGATACCCGGTTTATAAAAAAAATAAAATAGAAGCTTTGACTACCTAATAGATACTATGTTACAAGGCATGAAGCTGCGTCGGACGGAACTTATTTGTGTCATTAAGAAGAACCAGGTTTTTAACAATATGCGACACTTCAGAGTCAGTAAAAAATGTGTCTCTTGGTTCCTTATAGAAGATGTGTCTCTTGGTTCCTTATTCCTTTGTATTATTTCTGATTCCTTTGTAAACCATTGTATTATGTATCATGTAATCCATTAGCAGAAATTCTGATTTTTGGAGATGGGTCTGTAACATGATTATTTTTGTTTGTTTCCTAATGGTTTTTAACAATATATGTAACACTTCAGAAGGCAGTAAAAAATGGAAAATAATGCCTTCAGTAGACTCACTCATAACTATTTAACTGCATCAAGTAATTTGTTTATATTATCGTAGATATTATACTTGAGGAGCGTAATTTTTCAAAAGATGACATTAACAATCTTATTTAAATATTTAATTTACTCTTACAAAAAGCCAGCAAACATTCTTATCATTGAAATATAACTAACAATTTACTCCACTTATTCGTGGACTATATAGCCTGCAGTGAAATTTAATCAATGCAATATACACACACTACTTCCAAAGGACATAAACTAAATACAACTTAAGCATGCAAAAGTTACTAGCAACTTTACAATAACAACCCTAGACAAAAATAACGTCCCTTATGTTTATGTTATTTTCTCCATATGACCACATTTCATACTATGCAATTTATTCAAGGGCCAGACAAATCTGATTGAAGCTCTATGAGGACTCTACTCTCCAGTCAACTAAGTCTTATAGTGTCATTTGGAATAATGACATTGGGATTTCTTATATGTGGATTTAATGCTGCCAATTCCTTCCATCTTTTTCCAGCACCGAAAATACGCGAAGAAATGCTCCATAAAGTCTCACCAGGCTGCGCCTTTGTGGTAACTGGAGCAATAGATTTAGATGCAGCAGCCTTTGACTTCATTGAAGAAACCTTATTGTGCTTCCCCATTCCATTCGCAAGCAACCACCGCGAACCAGATTGTTGCTGTGTTGAAGACCCCCAAAGCTTCTTTTTCTGAGGCTCAGCTTTAAGACCTGCCACATGAACTTCAGTAATCTTGAACTGAGGAATGGCCTCTTCTTCGAAAAGATTCTCCACTTTCTTGGCGTCCGGCGTCTCCACCTTTGCTACTATTTTGCTCTCATCATCATCCTCGTTGTTGTTGTTACGCAACTCAGACACACTACAAAAGATTTTTTGCTTTGGTAGAACAAATTCTCTCTCAACTTGTATAAGAGCAAGCATTGGTGTTCCAACTGTCTCATAATTTCTTAAAGGGTCGCGAAGCTGTACCATTAATGCTACTGTGAAACTGTTTCCTAGTAAACCACATCTTCTGCCAGAGCCTTTGCCTCGTCTCCTGTCTCCTCTTGAACTCCCACGGATAAAGTCGAAAGAGTTAGCATGGTGGGCTGCAAGAAGTTTGGAAGTATGCTCACTAATATTATCTACATCATCAATGTCACCAGAATCCAGCTTGATCCATTCATCAAGAGTTAATGATAGGCTCATTATCCCATCAACACCATCACCGCCGTCTTTTACATCCATCAACTGCAAACCAGCAGCTCCTTCCAAGCCAAGGGACCCGTTAATATCGATACCCTTTCCTGGAGAGCCGACATATCTCCAATGGATTGTGCAACTATGTTAGATGGTGCTTCCTCCTCCGACATCCCAGATTGTATTCTCAAACCCTCCATGGAAAGTGCTTCAATTTTATTCATAGCCAATGGAGCAAGATCTTCCAATGAAACAAATTCTGAGCCTGTCTGGCTTGCCACTGAGCTTGAACTAAACTTGCTAGACTTCAGACCTGACGGTGTTCCTTTCAAATCCCTTTGCATAAAAGCAGTATCTTGTCCTGTAACTGAATCATGCTGCAACTGAAATTGCCTAAATAAAGCAAAGCAAAACTCAATCAGAAACATGTAATGATGGGATTAAAAACTCTAACTCTAAAAGCATCAATATATTTGATAAAAAACAGTATAGACTAACCTCTCTGTTCCCTCTAAGGCAGGCATAGCTTCCCATGCTACTTGTTGCATTGTCTTCCCCGTGACATCTTCCAGAGGCATTAACTCCTTTGCCTGCATTGAGAGTTTTTCAATTCCCACTGAAGCCAAACACTGTAAAATTTCCATTATCCCGGAACCCATTTCTGCAGGTACAACAACAGGGTTGGAAACCTGCATGATTAAGCTCCCACCAGTTTTAGCATTCCTGAAAAGCGAGGGATTCATTGACCGTAGATAACCCCCGTCTTTTGTCTGAAGAAAAGGGCCCAACCCCTCGGCAAGAGGAGGCAATGAAGGAGGCTCTTCAGGTGGTAAATGAATTGGACTTCCAAAACCAGTGTAATCTTTTGGTGGAGAATGATGAAAAGCCTTCTCATTCAAACCCCATTCACGCATTAAGGCTTCTGTTTCCAAGTCTTCTAGCATCTGAGCCTTCTGTTTGCTCCTCACATCCTGAGAATCAACTAGATGGTCCTTTTGCAGATGTTGGAACAAGGATGATGGATTAATACCCTCAGAGAAGTTCCACTGGTCGGATCCAGTAGAAGCTTCATAGCCACCATCTTCATCATCATTATCACATTCCATATCAAAATCAAATAAAGAGAAACCCCCATTGAGCGCCTCCTTCTCGAATTGTCTTAAAAGAACCTCTCTTGGAGACTCAGGCTCGCTTTCAGAATTCAGGCCCACTGAACTTTGGTCTATGTCTAGCATGCTTAAGAATTCATCGGCAACTGATTCTGTAACATCATCTAAGCTATGTGACTTTCCCATCTTATATTCAGATTTACCTTCCGTAATTTCAGGAGATTCTAGAGTCACTCTCTCCAAATCTGAGACACTATTTATAGCCGATTCTAATTCTTGCAGAAGTTCATTCGTGAACAAGTCATCCTCCGTGCAAGCAGATCCTTCTGCCACTGCCTGATCCTTACAACCACCATTTGGGTCATCCAGGGAATCATGTTTAATACAATCTTCAGAAGATAGTTGTAAACCTGTATTATGAATGATACCGGTACTGTCAACAGTAGAAGCATCTTCAAGAGCCATTGTGAATGATTCCTCTAGTTTAACAGGTTCATTTGTTGAGATTTCTATACCCTTATCAACAACAAAAAACTCATTACCTTGACACTCTTCAAGGTTTTCTTTTTCAGAATCAAGTAAAAAATAGCCATCTGGTTCATCTTTGTCCAGGTTTTCTTGAAATACATCAAGTTCAGGTTTGTCAAACACTGGACAAGCATTTACATCGTTACCTGCATGCACTTCGGGCTTTTCTT
This sequence comes from Oxytropis ochrocephala, assembly GCA_020916435.1. NCBI lineage: Eukaryota > Viridiplantae > Streptophyta > Magnoliopsida > Fabales > Fabaceae > Oxytropis > Oxytropis ochrocephala. The sequence goes on along the minus strand of CM037093.1, from coordinate 36,309,927 downwards.
TTCCCAGATCAGATGAAACATTGGCATCTTGTTTGATTGGCTCAAGATTTTCTGTTGACAAACCCTGTTCAGATCCATCGTGCTGAGAGATACATAACTTTTCTTCATCAAGTTTCTTATATAAGGTGTCTATTGAACCGGCTAGTGCTGACTTAGATGATGGCAACACCTCATGAAGATCCTTCACCTCTTCTGAAGCTTGAGATGAGTTCAGACTGGTAGAGTTTGGTAAACTTCCGGCACGCCTCATGCTGCTGCTTCCATCAAACTGTCTGCCTTTGACATCCGGTTTCATCAAAGAAGCGAGACTATTCTGCCTCGTAGTCAATACATTAGGAGCATTCTGGCCATCTCTGATCGAACTGGTGTTATCACCAACCACCGTATACCCAAAACTAACATTCATCACAGCACCCTTAGCCATTCCTGATAGTCTGAAACTAGTAGTCCACTTCCCCAAGCTCTTCTCCTCCTCAAGCTCCTCCAGTGTGAGAGGAAGCAACCTCGTGAGATCAACCCGATGCTTTCCCAAATCAAGTTCAGGCGAACTGAGAAGAGAAGCATAAAGCAAAAAATGCTTTGCTTCATACTTTGCAGAATGGTGAGGTCCACTCCTACTGCCATAAACTGAGCAAGTGTAAGTCAACTTCTCCTCAAATTCAGCCACACACTGAACCACCTTAGCCGGACGAGTCACCAGAACCCCATCCCGTCTCTTCCAGTAAACCGAAAGGCTAGAATTATCAAAAGTGGTAGGCAACCCTTCAATCAAATGAACATGGAGATAAAAACTACAATTGAACCTCTTATTACGAATGTGTGAAAAGGCCTTCAGTGGCCTCCAATTCCATATAGACCTCTTATCCTTCTGCAAACTATCATCTTCATTGTTATTATTACCGGCTTTAGGCCTCGATTTGGGATCAGGAAAGAGAGGTTTTCCTGTTGGCTTAGATCGAGAATTTGCACCAGATACTGAATTCCTTGAAGGGTTTCTGTCCAAGTACATAGCTTTGTTCATAGTTTCTACATCCTTTAACAACTTCTTTTGATTACCAGAAACCCCACTACCACTCTTCTTACCAGCTTCCATTTTTGACATCATCTTTTTCCTGGGAAAATTTCAAATTTCACTAAATTAACTTAAATTCAAATGAAACAGAACCCAACCCATAGTTTGAAAAATTAAAATAAATAAATAACAATTAGCCTACAATTAAAAGCAATACAAATCAACTAAAAGAGATTAATCAATAAACTGTATTAGCACAATGTAAATCAACAAGAAAAGGGGTAGATAAATTGAGTACCAGGTTGTGATGGAAAAGAAGCAGAGGAAGAGAATAATGTGAAGTGAAAAAAATTAGGTCACGAAATTGAATCCTTTGCCATGGGGACACTCCTTCTTGAATTCAAAGTTGAAACTCTGTAAACGAAAAAGATTCCATATTTTTATTTAAGGAAAAGTCAAAGAGGGAGAAGAAAGGAAAGGAATTGAAGGAAAAATGAAATCTTACAGAGAGAGTGTTGTGTTATCTTCTACGCGAATCTCTCTCTTTCTCTTTCTCTTTCTCTAGGAAATGCCGCTACCTCTTTCAAAACTGAAAAATTGAACAAAGCAGAAAAATAAGAGTTTGAGTACAATTAAAATTTAAAATACTAACTGTTATATAAACGCCTCTTGATATTTCATTTTTTTACTATTTTCATTTTGAATTTAAATTAGCCTCCTATTGAGAGTCACATCTATTAGTAGATCTATTAGTTTGACTAGCGGATGAAGAATATGTGTGATTGGTAAACACTAAGGTTTAGTGTTTTTTAAGAGCATTTAGTATTTTTTCACTATGGTTTGTATTGGGTTAAATTTTTTGTTTATTATGGGAAATGAGAACGTTTAATCATGAGAATTGTATTAAAATTAACGATTCAGATTAAATGATTAATTATAATGTTTTGTATGATTATTTATTTTTTAATTAAAGTTTGTATGAGATATTATAATTAATAATATAATCTAAATTATTAATTTTAATTAAATAATTAAAAGTTATTATTTCTCGTAATAAATAATAGTTCTTATCCGAGGATATCCTATCTTTTTCTCTCTCTCAAGATTTTTTAGAAGTAGGTAAAAAAAAATATTAAAGTAATTTAAAATGTTAACTTCTTATTTTTTTTCTGACAATTAAAGTGTTAACTTCTAGATATACTAATGTTAGTTTAGTTACGTGAATTTATTTATGGCAATAATAATTTATAAATATTTTTTCATATTTTATATTGATTAGATAAATTTAATCAAGAGTTAAATATTTAAATTTATTGATTAGTTTAACTGTTAGTTTACCAAACACACATCTATTTAATTATGCGTTATACTCTATTCACTCATCCGCTAACTAATTTATCTGTCATTCGCTACATTTTACAAAACTGGGTATTAACATACACTCATAGTGTACAAATATTTTACAACGCAAACTAATCAGAGAGATTATTTTTTTACCTTTAGTCCATTAATTTTAAAAGTTACCTAGACCATGGTTTCTTATTGATTTATAGTGTAATATTTTTACGCCGTCGGTGCATACAATTAAACTCTTTCTTTTTTTAATAAATATTTTACTGCTTTTACTTATTATTTGATAAATGAATATTAAAGGGTCTCAATTTCTATTTGATGTGTTGATATGAAAATTTGGCTTTCTCAAATTAGAGGTCTATCGAAATCGTCGAACAATAAATAAGAGATTATCAAATCCATTGTGGAGTGGAAATAAATAAAATGGTAATCACGCCTAACTTTTAAAAAAGAATGTGGGGAATGGGAAAAAATTTATTAATCAAAGTAGCACTAATGGTCATTTTACAAATTGTTTTAAGGATTCAAACTCAGCACCTTAAGGATATAATGCTAACTCTTACCACTGAGCTAGCACTTCAAGTAATCACGTCTAACTCTAATGGTTGCGACAAGATTTCTCCACAAAAATAATGAAGCCATCCCAAAGCCTTTGAAGGCGAAGGAACACTCCTCACTCTGATAATTCGCCTTGAGGCTCAACTCAGTCTATGGACCAAGATACTCGTCGAAATTGTTGTGAGAACTGCGTTAAATGTGTTGTTTTCCAAAATGAGAGTTAAAGTAAAAATCAAGGTAAGCGTTAAAGTTCGAAAATATAAAAGTATGGGAAAGTAAATTGATTTTTTTTTGACAAAGAAAGTAAATTGATAGCGAAAGTAGAATAAAGCTTTAAATTGCAAGGAAAATAAAATTTCACGATGATAAATTTGATGAAAATGTAAAGATTTGGAAGGTATACTAATTTAGTTTGCTAATATGTTGTGTAATAAGATGTGGAGAAATTCTCAAGTATTCAGTATTGGTTACATTGTGATGACCTATCTGCGCATGCGCGACACATGCTGATAATTACATAATTTACTTCGCGCCTAGTTTAACATAACCACCTTCATCCGAGGAATTGAAGCATAGTGTGATTCCGTGAGCATGAGTCTAGTCTTTCCTTGGATTTCATGACACATGCCCATTAATTACATAATTTACTTCGCGCCTGGACTCAAGATTACATAATTTACTTCGCGCCTAGTTTAACATTACTTCAATGTTTAGAAAATTGGACCGGTCATTAAACAGATGAAGGTACTGATTCAAGGTTCAATGATCAAATTGTGCTTGAATCATACTGGTCAGTGAGCCGGTGTAGATACTGACTATATGGTATATTAAGTGATAAATTTTAGATATAACTAAATTATAAACAAAGATAAAATAATTATTATATATATTTCATAGGACTAAATATTAATCAAAAGAATAAATATGTTTGTCAAAAAAAATTATTTATATGTAACTTTGTAACTTGATATTGGCCTTTTATTAACTAAAAAATAGTTCTTTTGAATTTAAAACTAGAATTTTTAATTTATTTCAAAACTGACCGGTTAAAACCGATTCCCACATTCGGTTCTGCCCCGATTTGTCTGGTTTCCACCGGTTTTGAGACAAGCCAGTTTCTATGTTTAACCTGACTGGTTTTCAGTCCAATCAATTGAATCAACCGGTTCAATCCGGTTCTCTATACAATGATTATTTTACCATGAAACTCTCAATATAATGGGATTTAAAACTATCTCCTTGTAACAAATAGAACGAGATGATGTCCCTTCATCGTTTGTTGCCTCGTAATTTCGATGGACACGAGACGCGTACTCCCAAGTTCAACTTGGGTGCAATTTGAAATAGTATGTGTGGTGTTTATTTGTCATTTTATTTAAGTTAGACAAAAAAATTTGAACGAGATGATCAGAAGGTCAAGCACAACTGATAAAATAGACATTGCTAGATTAAACTGATAAAATGGACGTTGTTTGATTAAACATTTTTTGTGGTTATTTGAATCTAAAATTCTCATTTTGCATGTGTGAATTTATTAATTATGTTTGCCACTCTGTCAATCGATAAAAAATATTAAATGAGACAAATCCTTACTAATTGGACCAAACTTTGTAATATTTTCTTTTTATATTATAAAAAATTAACAACATGAATTAAAATGAATATAGATTAAATCTCTTTCTTTTTCCTTTTCCTTTTCTTTTTCTTTTTCTTTTTTAAACGAGATCTCTTTCAATTCCCATATCTTTTTGTCTTTTACGGAAGAATTCCCACATATCCTTTTAGTCTTGCCGTTTCGTAAATCTAATGGCAATTTTTTCATTGTTGAGTTTTTTTTTTCCTTTCTCCCTTTTTTGTTGCTAAACTTTGTCTCTTCTTAACCATGAAGTGATAAGTAATATGCCTAAAATGTGTCTTTTTTTATAAATGAAGAGTTTACTTTAAAAAATAAAATAAAATATCTTAATCGTTGGTGTCTTCCTTTCCATTCTCCTTGGAGGTAGTCCTCGTAGGTTTCGTGTTTCAGGTTTCTTCATTGTGAGCAAAGCAATCAAAAATCGTCTCTTTTGAGTCAATTTTCCCCGACCATTGTTGGCTACTTTTAGAGTGTGTCAAAATTTTCAACGAAAGACTAATTTCCGTTTGTGCTTAAGATCAATTTTCTTATTAGCCAACACCGAGTTTGTCTACCGCGATAATCAAATTTTGAAGCACCGGGTCGACCATTAAGTCATTGACCAACAATGCTGGTTAAAAAATATGAACATAAGTATAATTTATTTTATAAATAAACTTTAATTAAATTTATGATAACAATTAAATTTTTTCCTCGTTGTCGCGAAATGCTTGGAATTGTTATTTTACCTTAAAAACAAAATTTCAAGAATGAAAAACTTTTAGAATATAAAAAATTACATTATTTATTGATGGGTGATTCTAGGGTGAAAGAGCAAATCAAATCTTTCACCGGTGAAACACTAAAATTGATCGTTGGATATTGTTTAAAATGCCATGAATGGTTAAGATTGAATCAACCCATATTAAATCTCAACCATTGATGAATTTTTATACTACATCCAATGGTCAATTTTAGTGTTTCTAAATGAAAGATTTGATTCGCTTCTTTCACCCTGTAACACCTTTTATTGATTACGATCTAAATTTTTTCAAAAAAAAAAAAAAAAGACTACTATCTAAAATGACACTGGGATCCAAGTGATTTTTTTAATACAAATCATTTTGTAATCTAATCTGCAAAAATATGTAAGGCCTAAAACGATTGGTTGTTAGGCTTAATATTTTTCTTAGATATTCATGTATAAGTCTAGGGGTGGTACTTACCACTTAGTCTGAAAACAATATATAATGATTTATTTTATATATGTTTTATTTTCTATTTTTTTTAGGTCAGGCTCAGTTCATGTCTGACTATCGAATGTGATGTTTTTTTGTTACCGTTGTTGGGAAACAGCGGTACCTATTTCATCATCTGTGAACGCAAAATGGGGTACTATACAAAAGCATAAAATAAAAGAGAAGAGAAGAAGAATGACACCAAATTTCACATGGAAAACTCTATCGTGAAAAACCACGGGACCTAGTCCAGTAAAAGATCTCTACTATAAAAGTAGGATTACAAAGTGTTTCTCTCAGTCTCTGAGGATCTCTCTATGAATCTCACCCTCTCGGATTGTATACAAAGTTTCTCTCTTTTCTCTCAAAGAGTGTAACACCTAAAGTAATTTTAATTACTTTGTTTGTGAAGTGAATTAATTATTGATTGTATGATTGATAATTGCATGATTTAATTGACTAAATGGGATACTTGAATGCATTGAGTACTTGTTTGGTTAATTAAAAGTAGTCTTAAGTGAGGAAGTATAGGGTAAGGGCTAAATGGGGATTTCACACACCAAACACTCACTTAGTTTTACTCTCTCAACTGAACAAAAACACAAGAACACACACACACTCTCCCACACTGTTCACATTTTTCAAAAGAACACGTATTCCCTCAAAGTGAGAGAGAAGAAATTTTCAAACCCTCATCTCACTCCAAAGTCCCAACTGAAACCTTGCTCTTGAAATCTCTTCTTCCCCTTTCAATCTCATCATGGAGTAGGAACTAAAACACCATATCCAGTTTAGGCAAACTCTCTTATTCTTCTTGAACCATTTTCGAGTTGCATGGAAGCTAGGAAGCTAGATTGATCTTCCATTGTGGTTGCATGTTGGATTGAGGAGCTGAAATAGGTTATTGAGAGGCTACATTGTTGATTGAAGTGCACAAAGTGGGGGTTTAGAAGCTGAACACGAATTTGGGTCTTTAAGAGCTCAAGTGTGCTTTAGGAAACCAAGCATATGTTGCATTCAAAGTGCTCATCCTTGTATGTGAGTTGTTTGCCTATTTTAGTGTGTTGAATGAACTTGTATGCTAGGGAATTAGTTTCCATTGAGTTAAATGATTTGCATGTGCCTTTGGGTATTTCGAAATTGTGGAAATGTTTTAAAGTTGCTGAAATGGTATATGTTTGATTGTTGAGATGAGTTTGGGTGTGATTGATTGTTGCGAAAACCTAGCATGAATTCCTTGAAATGGTGTTTGTTTAACATGAGTTTCCTTGAATATTGATCGTGGATTGTGGTTGATGAAGGATTGGACTAAGTTTGGGAACCAAAGGATTGTGCATTTTAAGTAAAAACAAAGTTTTTAGTATACTGTGCAAGAGGCCCAGTCCGTGCGTCCAAGGGCCCCGATCCGTGCCAAAGTTTCTGGACTGCCAACTTTGTTGGTCATTCAGGAGGCTCAGCCCGTGCACCTGGGAGGCCCGATCCGTGCCAAAGTTTATGTCACTCAATTTTAAGTCCTTTAATTCCTATTCCTTTTGGTACCAACTCCCCTCCAATCCCTTCTTTAATCCATCCCAAGGTATTCCAGTCATGAATGAGACATTTACACGTATGTTCTATGATAAATGTTGAGGTAATTTGATGTACGTTTGATATGTAAGTGATAAAGTTTTGGTTTTACGGTTTTATAACTTGGATTGAACAATATGTTTATCGAGTGAGAAAAACCAATGAGTCAAAGTATTTACATAAGACACCATTGGGATGATGATCCCGGGTTAATAGTATACTTGGTGGAAGGAAGTCATGAGCCTGAAGCCAAGGCCCAAGACATGTTTACTCAGCAATAGCTATTATATATTGGGTGGGTTCTCTGTTGAAATTGTGTAGCAATTTCTCGGGTTATGCTAAGAGAAAGAGAAAAGATAAGTAAAACACCGAGAGTATAAGGTGAGGGTCTCGAAAGAACTCATTGAGAAAGTATCTCATTGTTTATATTGTGGTGTTTTCAGATGAGCATGGCAAGGCCAAGCAAATAGAGAAGAAGTAGTTGCTGACCTGATTGCTTGAGTTTAATGGGATCCTTAGAGATCGAGTTTATATTTGCTTAGTCCTACCTAGATATTTATTATGTATTGTTGAGACTTTAACTTTTGATGATGTAATCAAAGTTTAAGTATTATGAAAACCGTACTTCTGGATTTGAATGATGTGTAAAATGACTGATGTAAACTGTTGCCAGTTATGTCATTTAGCTTTCTTTTCGGTATTTGTACCTTAAGGAACTTAAAGTGATGGTTAATTCTGTCTAGATATGTTGTGTTCAAATCCTTAAGCAGGTTTGGAACTCTGATTTTTGTGAAGTGTTAATACTCTTTATATTTCTTCCAAGATTGAAATATTAGGATGCTACAAAGAGGAATACAAAAAGACTCTCTAACTCTTAGGATTTCTTCACTTGGATTTGTGTTGCAACTCTTCACAAGTTCTCGTATTTATAGTAGTAGAATGTGGCTTCTCCAAAAATAGTGATTAATGGAGGATATCTAATTGGCTTAATCATTTACCCCCCTGCAAATATCACCATAATCCATTTACCCCCCTGTAAAATAAAAAGTTTTAAAATGCCCCTTGCAAATATAAAGCATTTTACAGTTACCCACTATTTGTTAGATTATATTGGACAGTGTTAAGTGTATAATGGGTATAAACCGTTTATTTACCCCCTCGCAAAATATAAATCGTTACTTTTACGGTTACCCCCTGTAGAGGGTAACCGTAAACAGTTTATATTTGCAAGGGGCATCTTAAAACTTTTTATTTTACAGGGGGGTAAATGGATTATAGTGATATTTGCAGGGGGTAAATGATATTTAAGCCTATCTAATTTCCACAATTTCAATGAGGTTTAGAAACTCCCAATACATTCTTTAAAGTTGAATGCACATGTCTCAAGATCAAAGGAATACATTCCAAGTCCTTGGAATATTCATCTCCTTTTCCCATGCATTGTGACTTGTCTACCACAATTAAGGAGGGAATTCCAACAAATCTCCCCCTTCCTGACTTAGTTGAGGGGAACCACAACACCAACACCTTGGCAACATCAGCCTTCTTGATTTGCATTGTTTTAGTCATCATATCGCATCAATTCAAATCAGATGGATTTTCTCAATCTTGAATTTCTTCTCATCCAACGCTTCTTGTATCCAATGATACTAGATGTCAATATGTTTTGAGTGTGAATGGAACATGGGGTTCTTGGCAAGATGGATGGTACTCTGATTATCAGAGTTCACCACATAATCATCTTCATCATGTCCCAACTCTCTTAGAAAGTTCTTCATCCATCACTTCTCCTTGAAAGCTTCAGTGACTGGTACATACTTTGCTTCAACAGTAGACAGTGTGACACATTTTTTTAAGTTTTGACTACCAAGAAACAACTCCCCCTGCAAAAGTAATCATATAACCGGATGTTTACTTTCTTGGATTCACATCTCTAGCCATATCTGAGTCTGAAAATCCAATAAACATTAGATTTTCATTGCCAAAACACAAGCTTCTTTTGGCATTTCCTCTTAGATACCTCAGTATCCATTTAACAGGTTCCCAATGCTCCTTTATTATGTTTGATAGAAATCTACTCACAACTCCTACATCATAACCAATGTATGGTATTGTACATACCATTGTATACGTAAGGCTACCAACAACACAAGAATAGGACACTTTGTTCATTTCTTCTTTTTCCTCTTCATTGTTTAGACAATGAGACTTGCTAAGTTTTAAATGTCCATCTAATGGAACACGCGCAGGTTTAGCATTGTGCACGTTGAAACTTTTGAGAATCTTATCAATGTAGTCTTCTTGAGATACCCACAAGTGTTCTTTGCCTGGTTCTTCGAAACCTTTTCAGACCATAGAGACTTTTCTTCAAACGACACACCAAGTGTTCTTTGCCTAGTTCTTTGAAACCATCTGGTTGCTCCATGTAAATTTTTTCCTCTAGCTTTCCATGTAAGAATGATATTTTGTCATCTAATTTTTCAATCTCCAAGTCTAGTTTTGCTGCCAGACCGAGATTTCTGAAATAGATGTCATCTTCACCACTAGTGAGAATATTTCATCAAAGTCTATTCCTTTCTTATGGTTGCACTCCTTCACGACAATCCGTCACTAGCTTACTTGCCGAGAGAAGGTTTAGACGAATCTCAGGTACATGTCTTACCTCCTTCAGCAAAAGTTTCTTTCCATTTTCTGCCATCAGTGTCACTTCTCATATGCCAACAATCTTACTTGTGACATGAATCTTCATTGTTCCAAAGTCTCCTTTTTGATAAGAAGTGAAGAATCCTTCATGAGGAGTAATATTGAAAGATGCTCCGGTATCAACTATTAAAATGAAATCATCAAAAGCAACATTTAGATAATTTACCTCACCAATAAGGAACACGTTTTCGTCGTTTGAGGACACTGCTGTTGAGATTTTCTCTTCCAACTTCTTTTTGGGATCTATCATATCAAGATGGATTGTTCCGACCTTTTTATCTCTCTTCAAGAATTTGCACTCTGGCTTCTTATGACCATATTTTCCACAGTAGAAACAGGTCAAACCTCTGAGGCGAAACTTGGATCTTCTTCGTGATTTCTGGTGGCTTCCTTTTCCTTTATGCTCACTCTGTCCTCTATTCTCAACAACATTGGTTTCAGAGTGATTACTGATTCCCCTTTCCTTTTATCTGGACTCCTCATTTAGCAAACTATCTGTGATAGTATCCAGGCTAAGCTTTTCATTTGGTGTTGAGTTGTTGAGAGTGATAACTAATGGGTCTCATCTCTCACGTAAAGAAATAAAAGTAGAAGAGTTTGTAACTCGTCATCAATTTTTATATATACCTTTGTTAATTGATTTACAATACCTTTGAAGGTGTTCAGAAGCTCGATCATATTTCAACTGTCATAGTACTCCAATTTTACCAATAGTTTGACGAGATGAGCTTTGTTCCTAGGAGTTTTCTTTTGAATCATAGACTCAAGCTTTGTCAATAAGTCATACGCATTGGTATAAGTCGATACATGCTCAAACATGCTTTTGTCAATTTACTTCTGAATCATAGCAACAACTTTCCAATTAAGAATCTCCCATTCTTTTTTAGTTGTCCCTTCTGTCATGTCCTCATTTTTTACTGACTCATACAAATCCTTGAAGCATAGATGGTCTTCCATCATCAGCTTCCAATAGGAATAGTTACCTTCATTTAGCTTGAACATGCCCCCGTCAAGAGCGAATGTACCTAGTTGCCGCTTGGACCAACTCTTGTTGGTAACTTTTTTTTAAAGCAAAAGAAATGGATACGGAGTCTCGTTAAAACCTTCTGATGCAAAACCTTCATTAGGAAAAAACATCAAGAAGGAAAAAGAGTACTCCCCCTAAATTTTATTGATAAAAAAAAGAGAAAATAAAAAAAACATGGGGGACTAGACCAAAACCCATGAGCATAAACAACATTAAAATTGAAGAAAATAAAAATAATCTCATAAAGGTGTGCAAAAGCATAGGTTGACACCAAAGTCATTAACAATCATTTGCTGCACACCAAAAATAGGAAAGAAAAGGAAAACCCAATCCATCAAAAGGAAGAACACAAATCCCAAGAGAGAAATTAGAAAATTCTTGATAAATTCATATCACATGCTTGTTTTGAATGTTAAAAATTGTGTTTGGCATTAAGATCTTAATAAAAATATGTAAAGTTTCAGCAGATTTTGTGAATTTGTAAATCTAGTTTTGTGGAGTGGTTATGCCAGTTTTTCGTGTATTTTTGTGCACAGAAACTAGATCGAGTTGTAGAATAAAGTGTGAACGCAAGGGGTGAAGTTTGGAGCGACTTAAGAAGGGAATAATGCAGCAAAAAAGGCTATTTGATCTGTTAAGAGGAATGACTATAGACCCGTGGGGCTACGCTAAAGACCCGTGGGGGTACGCTAGAGACCCGCACGGTTCTATGATTCAATGATTGATGCGTAAGTGAACAGTGTCTGCTGCGTTTGTCTCAATAAATAGTGTGTTTTAATTCTACAGAACACATTTTTAGACGGATGGAAACCCTAGAACTCACAAATACTCTCTCCATTTCACCTCTATTGAAGATTTAAGGCTTGGGAACAAGATTTGGAGCTTCAATTGACTTCATCTCCTCTCCTAAGTTGTAATTTATGTTTTTCCTCTTCTTCCAGTATGTCTAGCTAAACTCTTTTGGTTTAGGGATGAATGGAACATTGGTGAATCACTATTGTAACTGATTTTGCTTGTTTTTACTGTCATATTCCGTCTTCTTTTGTGTGTTTAATGTAACACCCCCTTCTACATAAGCTACTATTTAATTTATTGAAAATCAGAGTCTACGAAAAATTTTAGTGCGACCACTTGAGGGTGCCACATTTAAACAACCACATTTAAAAACTCCAAAATAATTAATAAAATAATCTCCAAGTATGAGATACATAGAACCATAATAAATCCGAGGATAAACACCAATGCAGCGGAAAATAACAAACTTAAAGTACGGAAGTACATAATCCAAATGAAATGTCAAAACATAAAATAAAACAACAAATACTAAACGTCCCCCTGGTGCTACGTATCAGAGCTGACTCAACCAAACTATAAGAAGGTATCGTAACACCTTCGATCATTTGTCACTGCTTGCCACATGCATAAGAAGCAACATAAAGCAGTAGGGTGAGTCTCTTTACATAGGTAATAACAAATAAAACAAGTAACGCAATAGAGCAGACAACTAGCACACCAAAATACAGTCATATTCATTTTACCATTAATTTATGAACACCCAAGCAATCACTAAAAATGTATGCAAGTGTATGATATGCAAATTCAAAACTCCACGGGCATATGCATGTGGATCCATCACCAAAATAGCCTTGAGGCATTCACCAAATATTTTATGAGGCCGATGCCTATTCACCAAAAATATGCATATGATAATGCAACACCATGACTATGCACCATAACACCAAAACACCAAATAATGCATTAATATGCTCACCAATAGTTTATATACTCACCAATCGCAAGAGAGGTCATAGACCCTCAATCACCAAAATATAATCGTCATTAGTATGCATCACCATGAAGAAACAAATTTCTACAAGGACTAAAACTACACCCCAAGGGCCAAAAGAACACCAAGGACTAATTTCACACCAAAGGACTAAAACCACACCAGGATTAAGGTCACACCAAGGACTAAAACTAACTCAGTGGACTAAATCAAGACACTAGGGACTAAAACACCACCTAGGGACTAATTCAACACCTAGGGACTAATTTGACACCCCAAGGACTAAAAACGCACTGTGGATCGAACCCACACCTGACACACACAGCGCATGGGGTTGCGCGCTGGGCCGCCAACCTGGCGCCCGACAGAGGCGCCAAAGTTGCGCCTTGGTCGCCAAAGATGGCGCCATCACCTAGACCAAAGAAGACACAAAGAACACAGGCGACAAGTTGGCGCTCGTCACTAGACACCAACACAAAACAATTGCAATTTGGGCGGCCAAATGGCGCCTCAGACTTAGACACAAGACCCATTAGCAGCACTGGGCAGCCAAAATGGCACCTGCACTAGAACACCAAAGACACACAGCGCATTTGGGCAGCCAAAATGGCGCCTACTACGCCACACACCAGAACACAGCGCACTTGGCAGCCAAAATGGCGCCAGGCGCAACACAACACACACACACACGCAAAGACAAAGCGCACGGGCCGCCACACTTGGCGCCCTGCGTCGTGCACTCTCAAGAACACAAAGACGCACACCAGCGCACCGGGCACGCCAAAATGGCACCCGCCCCGCGCCACACACCGCCACACACACACAGATAACATATAGCGCGCAGGCATGCGGTTGGCGCCGCCGCGCACGCCACGCAAAGAATACATCGCACACACAGCGCCATCAAAGCGCACATGCGCAGCCGATTTGGCGCCCCTGCTCACAAAGAACCCGATAGCAATACCCCACACAACACCATCAAACAACTTTAATTCAAGCAATCTAACAAACACCTAACAAACACCATAATTTCTCCTATTTAATTATATTGAATTAACACCTAAAACTCCTTAACACCAATTGACATTCCACCAATACATTCAAATTCAACAAAACCAATATTTTCATTTAACAACACACCACATAATCATGATAATCAACCCAATCAATCAAATACTCCATGAATCAATTTAGACAATTTCTCCTAACACCTAACATCCTATGGTTACTAGTTCTATGAGTTATTAACCATGAAAGAGAGCCCCTTACCTTTGTTAATTGAAGGAAGATACCCAAGCTTCAAGAAATCTCTCCAAGACACCAACACTCCAAGCTTTCCTTCCTCTCCTTGCTTCACGTAAAACCTCCCTTCTTTCTCTCTTCTAGCCGTCGCGATCTCTCTCTCACTCTTCTCACTTTTCAATTTTTGATTTTTCTCTCTAATGAGGGTTTTTCCTAAGACCCAAGGGTTTTACTAATTGGGTTTGGGCCACTTAACACTAATGGGCCCTAATTGCACCTCCCTCTTTTACTTCAACCACTCCCTAATTGCACCTCCCTCTTAGCTACATTAAACACCCTATTATTCTTTTAATATAACTAATCACTATAACACCTAATTAAATTAATTAATAAATACTTGAATTATTTTGGGGTGTTACATTTAATCTCTGTTCTTAATGCTCGTTCTTAATTTCTCGCTTAGAGAACGTAAACGAGAATGATGAGATAAGGCCTATTCAGGACACTTTTGTTGATGAACACATCTTCTCTATTGTCACCATACCTAGGTTTGAGGACTTTGAAAATTACAAGGTGGGCAATGCAATCCCAGTTGATTTCACCAACAAAGAAAAAGGTTTCTTCATGAAGCTAAATTCTATGTTTGGGATGAACCATATTTATACAAAAGAGGGGTTGATGGTTTGTTGCGTAAATGTGTGCCAGAAGAAGAGCAAGAAAAATTCTTTGGCACTGACATGATTCAAATTATGGAGGACACTTTAGTGGAGACTCTACAACAGCAAAAGTCCTCCAATCCGGCTTGTATTGGCTTTCATTGTTCAAAGATGCATTTGCCTATGTGAAGAGGAGTGACCAGCTGTCAAAGAACGGTAAACATTTCAAAAAGAAACGAGATGCCTCAAAATCCCGTTCTTGAAGTTGAAGTTTTTGATTTGTGGGGGATTGACTTTATGGGACCATTCCCATCCTCATACTCAAAGTTGTATATCTTAGTTGCGGTCGATTATGTATCAAACTATTGTTCTACAACAGTTGAGGGTGTTACCGTGATAAAGTTGCAAGGGAATAAAGTTGAATATCTTTTGGGTTAGAGATGAATGAACATTGGTGAATCACTATTGTAACTGATTTTGCTTTTTTTACTGTCATTTTTCCTCTTCTCTTGTGTGTTTAATCTCTGTTCTTAATGCTTTTCATAATTTGATCAACTATGGAATGATTTATGGTTTATTTATGGAATGGAAGTTCTATATTTGAATGCTTGATATTGAATGCCTTCAATTCTTAGTCTAGGAATAGCCTTGGAGTTGTTGTATCTTAGAAATCTTTGATTCTAATGCTCGTTGTCGACTATATTCACCTAAATAATTAGGGTTTTTAGTTGTTCACAAAGAATTATTCACCTAAGGAATTAAGAATTAATTAATGTTGTGGGTTTGATAAAAAAGTAAAAGAGAGGGTCATGTTCCTTGTTAAATCAGTTTGCAATAGTGTGAAATCAATGGAAGTTCATTCCTAACTTCTTTTATCATCTCATAAACTCTGTGTTCTTCATTATTTATCAAAAATACAAAAAAAAATTACTGTCTTTACTATAAAAGTTCTCGTTACTTTACCATATCACTCAAACTTTGTTTTATTTGTGTTCGTTTAGTTGTTGTTAACGCTTATTGGTATTTGCATTTGATCATTGAGTTCGACACTCGGTCTTAACGTTTGCTTATTACTTGCGACGATTTAGTACACTTGTAAATTTCACCATCAAATCTATAGTCAGGCAAACCTAATTTATTCTTGAAAGAATCCTCAGTGAAGCTTGAAATAAGAGCCCACCAAACAAAGCCACTTGAAATAGATCCATGACAAGAAAACTTATCAACACATGCATTGCCCTCTCTATAAATTTGAGTGCAAATGAAGTTCATTTATCTAGTCAAGTATAAATAATTATTTCATCTATTTCTAACTTCCAATGAAATACTTTGCAATTCTTTAAAGCAGAAACCACTAGTTGAGAATCATATTTTAACCACAAATACTTCCAACTTTTATCAAAAACAATCTCTATAACCACTAGTTTAGAGGGATTCCTCCTCTTGATGGGTGGTTTCGATTGAATTGTGATGGTGCCTCTAAAGGTAATCCAAGGGACGCCTCTTGTGGTGGGGTCTTGCAAGGGGGAAGTGGTGTTTGGATTTGGGGCTTTGTTCGTGTGTTGGGTTTTACTTCAGCTTATGTGGCCGAGTTGTGCAGCGTGTATGATGGTCTGAGGCTCATTTTGAGAAAGGCTTTTCAGTGTATGGAGCTCCAACCGGATTTTGAGGTTGTTGTCAAATGCATTATGGGATCCTCTTCTGAGAGTTCTAATGGTAGGAACTTGGTGCACCGTATTAGGCTGTTACTCACATTAGATTGAATGTGAATATTGGTAGGAGAAAAACATGTGCAAGTATACACAATCCTTAACAAGTAATATAGTGATTAGAGAGGTCGAACCCACAGGGATATATTGATGAATTCCTTTGAAAACCAATATTATGCAATTTAATGCAAAGTAACCAAATAACAATTATAGTGGAGTTGGTGCTATCACAATCAAGTTAGTATAAAGCAAAGTGCAAGCATGTGTAATGGAAATGAGAAAAGCTAGTTGGAATGTCTTCTCCAAATAATTCACCTTTAAGTGTTTAATGCAAGATGTGATGCGATTTTGCATTGAATGTCACATTAGATTAGCTATGTGCCTTTCGATCACTTTCTTCAGAGTTTCATTACAAGCTTCCTATGTCTAGGCTTGCTAAATATGTTCACTCTTGTCTTTTAAAGTACCCACAGTATCACCCTATGGACTATACTATCCTATGTTTAGGACTTAGCATGGTTTTCACAAAGTTCCTTTATGTAAAACACTCACCCATATTAGTTATTGAGTTCTTAATTGTAAACCATGTCTGCTTTTACAAATCTACTTATTCAAAGTGATCAACCTCAAAATAAGTGTTGAAAGTATTATCAAGCAAGAACTAAAGTGCACACATTACATACATGCATCAAACTTACTTAAAAGCTCATTAAATGGTTAGAACATTCCAACTAAGAGAGATTTAGCTTAACATAGACATAGCTTAACTAAGAGAGATTCTGCTATAGGGACAGTAGGGATTTCGATTTGGGATTATTGTTTTGAATCTCCATTGATAAAATGAGAAAAGGAGAAGCGAAGAGAATGAGAAGAGTAAGAAAGGATGGAACAATAGGGAACAATAGGATCCTGTTTGTTACCGAATAGTTTATTGAATAGGATTCTCTTTGTTATTGAATAGTTTATTGATTTGGGATTTGGAATTCTCTTTGTTATTAAATAGTCTATTGAATTGAATATTGTTTGTTATTGAATAGGATTCTATTTGTTATTGAATAGTTTATTGTCTATTGAATTGTTTTTTAGATGTTAAGAGACAATGGAAAACTACTTAAAGAGAAGATTATCACTACACGATCAACAATCGGCGAAACAAGTTCCCATCGTCAACACGTTGAAATTAATTTAGATGATTTGCGATCGAATCCGGGAAAACGGATTAAAATATCCGCATATCATCCTAATGATCAAGAGAGGATACGAAGAGCATATTTATAAAAGGGACCATGTCAACCTACTCAACACAAATTTACTCAAAAGAAAATTAGAAATTCTACAAGAAGATTTAATCCCTCTTATTTTTTGACTAGCTTTATGATTCGACAATTATGTCTTTACTTTTATTTATTATAATACAAAATTTTATTTGGTTAAATAGTCTGACCACTCTAGACCCGGGTCCTAGATACACCACTGCTATCAAGTGAAGATTAATCTTTAATTGAAAGTATATTAGAATGTGGTTTAGACCTAACTTTTTTGAGACTATATCTCTAGTCAACGTGGGACTTGAGTTTTTCCCAATACACCCCACGCTCATTACTATTGGGTTTGGTGCATGGATAATAATAGTGGGTGACCCAAAGGATCTAAGATATACTCTGATATTTTCTTAGAATGTGGTTTAGGCCTAACTCCAGTGGTAGATGCATGTGTGAGGGGATGTGGGCACTTGCCCTCACAAACAAATTTTTTTTATACTTAATATACTTAATCAATTTGTTTTTGCCCCCATAAAAATATAGATATTGCCCCCATAAAATAATTTCTTTAACGAAATAAAGACAAAAAGTTATAAGAGATTAGTAAGAAAATAAATTGGTACTAATTTTACATATTTGTTCTTCCAATTTTATTGTTCATCTAATACTAAACACACATATTATCACACAATATATCACATTTTGAGTTTTTTAATCACGAGATTATTTATTCTAGCTATTATATTTTATAATATATTTTTTGTGAAAACTTTATTGATTATTTTCTTGCCCCCTCAACAAAAATTTACGGATCATCCACGCTTAACTCAATGGCTGGCCAGAAAGTAGTGATGTCTCACACTTATAAATTCTTTTGAGACCATATCTCTAATCAATATAGGACTTGAGTTTTTTCCCAATAAACTATTTAGACACTTTGTGAATAACCAATAATAATCCATATATCAAAAAAAAATCTGAATAAAAAATACTCGCGCTTAGAATATATAAAAATGAAAACACAAAAATTTACTCGGAGGCGGATAATATCATGCATTTCTTGCATATTTCTTGTATGCAAATCCAACCAGATCCCGTCGTATAAAAATTTGTTGAGATATTTTTAAAGTATTAATGTATTTAATGCATTATTAGTATAATAAAATGACATCGCCATGTGGGTTTTTTTTTTATATAAATCCAGATCCTCTCATACAAGAATCGCAGACTAATCCTCGAAAGACCACAATTGCATGCAAGCTCTCTCCCTTAAGAGATTTAACACTGCTGCATCATCGCCATGTGGGTTTGGAATAATGAAAATATTTTTTTTTGACCAATGGAATAGTGAAAACATAAAAATTATAGGTTCGAGAGGCTCTCGTATCGGCCCACCACGATTTTCAAATTGAGGCACCAGCCTTCTTCAATAATTGTCCATTGTCTTTGCTGTCTTGCTCTGGTGTCCTCAACAAAATGACTACATATATGCGACCAAATTTTTCTGTCAAAAAAGATATTCAAAATTTTTTAAAATGCAAATATTTGACAACAATCAAATCAATTTTGTTCTGCATCTACTTTTCTTCATTGCGCACCGAATCTATTCCTTTCAAGTTTTTGGGCATTCCCGTTGAAGCAAATCCAAGACGAAATTCACTTTGGAAATCTGTGATTGATAAGTCGTATAAGATTATCTTCGTGGCAAGGACACTAACTCTCGGTTGGTGGTTGGGTAACTCTTATTAACTCTGTTTTAAATAGTATTCCCCTTTACTATTTATCATTTTATAAGGCGTCCAAAACAGCGTTGAAGAGTTTGATCAAGATAGAATGAGATTTTTTATGGGGTGTCCGGGGGACGTACATATTGGTTGGCTTGGGAGAAGGTGTGTAAGTCTAAGGAGGAAGGTGGCTTAGGTGTTAAAAATATTGAGTTGTTCAATATATTAGCTAAATGGAAGTGGCATTTTTTGACTGATGATGAAGCTTGTTGGAGGGACACCCTCACTTTTTGATATGGTGACTTGAGCTACATTCTCTTTAATGGATCAACGTCGTCGGATAGAGGAAAGATTCTTTGTGGTGGCGGTGTGGCGCGACATTCGGAATGTGGGCTATGAGAGGTTTTCGGAGGGGTGGTTTGAAGCGAATGTTAGAAGGGGTTTGGGTGATGGCCAGGGTGTGGACTTTGGCACCACCATTGGATTGGGCAACGCCTTTGAAGCTAGAGTTTGCCAATATTTTTCGGGTTGTCCTTATCGTAACTTGCGTTTGTCAGAGTTGGGAGTGTGGCTGCAAAACAAGTGGCTATGGAATTTTTATGTTTTATTTGCTCCAAATCAGCAGCTTTGCTCCGAAGGTTCCGCGTTGAAGGACGTGCTAAGGGAGATGAGTTTACATCATGGCGTGGCTAATTATTGGAGTTGGATTGCGGACCCTTCGAAAGTATTTTCGGTTAGGTCTTGTTATAAATTGTTGGTTTCATTCGCTACAACAAACTCAGTACTTATTGACAGTGATTTCTCTAATTACAAAGCTCTTTGGAAGACCATCATTCCATCGAAAGTTTTGATTTTTGGGTGGAGGTTGATTAATAACTCTTTACCGGTGCGTGGTTTGTTGTTGAGGCGTCATATCATTCATACGGAGGAGGAGCCTATGTGTGTTCTCCGTAATAATCATAGGGAGTCCTTCACTTATTCATTGAGTGCAACATCTCACAGAGGGTTTGGCCTGAGGTAGGTTGTTGGCTTGATATCCAGTTACCTGCTTCGAATTATATTGTTCAGTATTTATTGTTGTTGGGTGTGTTGTGTACCGTTGTGTACCTAAGGTAAAATACTTGATTTGGTTGACGACTTGTTGGTGTCTTTGGTTAGCCCGGAATGGTGTTTGCTTTAGAGAGGAAGAAGCCAAGATTGAGCCAATTCTAGCTCATATAAAGTTTTTGTCTTGGTGTTGGTTCATTTTCGGGGTGGGTAGAAACTCTAGTTTGTCACTGTCTCTTTACTGGAATAATGCACTTATATCAACAGTTTTTGATTCCATCCTTTATTGTGGTTTTGAGCATCCCTAATGCTCAAATAAATGTATCATGCTTATCGGGAAAAAAATTCAGTTTTGTTTTATTGTCAAAATAAGATTGCCCTTTACATTAAATGATGATTTACACTTTTAATTAATGACATCATTTTAACTACATCACTTAAATAGGGGTAATCTTTGGTTGATCATTTAATACACCTTAAAAATGCGTTTATTTCTTATATTGTGGACTACCAAAACTCACTTTTTTTTCTTATATTATGGATCGAAAGGAGTAATAATAAATAATGCAAATGAAGGTGAAGAGTTAACTTTGAGCGGGCAGAAAGAATAGAATGTAAAGAATAAATGTTACAAAAGGAGACAAGAGAAAAGCAACCAAGGAAATATGATTTAAAATTTATCCTTGGCCACTTTTCAATAATTTTTTAAGTCAAATACTACACAACAATAACACAGAACAAAAAAATATAGATGACGTGTTAACTTGGCACTGGGAGGAAGAATAGAATGTGAAGAATAAATGTTACAACATAAGAGAAAAGTAGCCAACGAAATATGATTTACTCTTTCGTGATTGAATATGAACAAAATGGATCAATAAAAATTGATGTATTTAGTCTAAAATTTAGACCAAAATCAACTTTTGTTGACTAATTTTTTGTTTATATTCTATTATGGAGGGGTAAGATTTATTGTTAGTCACTTTTCATTAACTTTTATTTCAATAGAATTATATTATTATTTTTTTTGACAAAAGAATAATATATTATTTAAAATTACCATTTTACATATAAGCATGTTTGTATCCTTATGAAGATAGAGCCTTGCATGACAAGGAGTTTGATCCTAGTCTCTAAATAGCCTTTGTGAGAATTTTCTTCATTATCTCCAATCCCAGGGGAAAAGTTCTTTGCGCACTATCAAAAGGGTGCGGTTACTAGAAATATTCTCTCATATCGATAAAAATTGACATCCCTATTTTTTTGACGGTCAACATCCCTAATTCTTAATTATTTTTAGTTGGAAAATAAGATAGTACAGTTGGAAGGATAACTACATAAACACATAACATCACCAACTACAAGTTGCTTGTATGGAACAATTATGGCTTTCAAGAGCTACATGAAACATTACCCTTTGACTTCCTTCCATAGGCATGTAACTCCTCTCTGTCTACAATATATAGAGAAAAACCTAGGACAACTCACATACTCAAGGAATGATATCGTTTCAATGTTATTATTTAATAAAAGTTTAAAAGTTTTTATCTTCTTTCGAAGATTGTCATTTTCATTTAATAAAGCTAATGATAAAATTATTAACTACACCACTTAAAAAGGGGTCAATTTGGAATTGATCATTTAATACACTTCAAAAATTGTGTTCATTTTTTATATTGTGGACCAGCAAAATTCAATTTTTCTTCTCTTATATTGTAGATCGGAGGGAGTATTATTATTATTATTATTATTATTATTATTATTATTATTATTATTATATATTTTTTAAAATTGGGTAGAGGGAAATTTTTATTATGTATATTAACATACTATATTTACCATTATGTCAAAGCAAGAGAACAAAGATTGTTTCTAATTGTCATTTAAATAAATATGTTGTCCCAATTCTTTTTTCTTTTTGACAAATGTTATCCCAATTCTCGAGAGCAAGTATTTTGGAAAAGTAAAGAAGAAGGTTTTAGTTTAATCATATTTGATTATGCTATATATGTGTATATATGGTCTAGAAGATGAAGGGTGAACTGTGATCGGAGAGGAAGAACATAACTTGACTAATAGATGCTTGGACCAAACATGTTTTTCATTCCTACAAATATAGACATTTTTGTGTTTTGTTCTTGTAATTTTTTTATTTCCGTCTCTACAATATAATTTTTTTTTTTGTTTTTAGTCATTGATGTTTTGTTTTAGTCTCCATAATGTTGTTTATGTTTGCTTATAGTCTCATAAATTAAAGACTATTTTGATTTAGTATCTGAATCGTGTGGACTAAATGAGAACTAATTTCAAAAACATATATTTAATGTCAGGATGATTTGGGATGAAAATCAAAAATTAGAAAAATTTAGTGAAAAAGAAATTCGAAGGAGGAAAAAAAAACAACAATATTTCGTATGACGAATAAAATAATTGAGTTTTTTTGACAATAACATAATTAAGCCTAGATACTAAGTTACATCGCAGATGAGAGAGAAGTAAACAAGGAAATATAATGTAAAATTTATGGTTAGCCACACTAATAATAGGAACGTTTATAATGAGACAAGATTTAAATAAATAGACCTATCTATGAGTAGAGAGTATGTACATAAAGTTGAGAGGAATAAATTGTGGCTATAAATCAAATCATGAATAATTAAGACTAAAAAAAAAAATCATTTGACTTTTTACGTACTAAACAAATTTTATTATACCATTCATCTATTGTTATACAGTAGCATTTGATTTATTCCTCTCATACTCTCATATTTAAAACTTCTCTCACTTAATATATATATATATATATATATATATATATATATATATATATATATATATATATATATATATATATACACTACGCAGAATAGCTTAAAAGAAAGCGCCACATACCCAAATAGCGTTTTTAAATAAACGCTGCGTATGAGAGGGCGAGATAGCCACATACCAAGCGTTTTTCACAAAACGCTGCGTATAGAGAGGGCGAGATTGCCACATAAAAACGCATTTGCGATAGAGAGGACGAGATAGCCACATAATCAGCGTTTTTAAAAAGCGGCTGCGTGATTTGAAAACGAAATAGCCACATACCCAAAGATTTTTAGCAAACGCCGCTTATTTGAAAACGAAATAGCTTAATATTCAGCGTTTTTAGAAACGCTGCGTATTACACTCACTCTCTCTCTCTCTCTCTCTCAGTAAAAACCAAAACCACCACTCATCTCCACCACTCCACCACTTACCTTTCACCAAAACCCTAAGACCCCAACATTACCCATCTTCATTTCGATTTCCCCTCACTCTCTCGCCGTACCATTCAACCAAAACCCTAACATTCAACCAAAAACCAACATTTCGATTTCCCCTCACTCTCTCGCCGTACCATTCGCAAGAACAAATTTGTTGACAAACGTGATTTCTCATCCTTTCAACCAAGACTTTGCTCAGGTCTCTCTCTCTCTCTGTTGGTTTCGATTTTGTGATACCTTTTCTTTTATCATATCCTCTTTCAGTTATTATCTAGATTTCCTTCATGAATCTTCGTTTTGTTTTCTGTTTCTCAGAAAATGCTTAATTGATTATTAATTATATATTTAATTTTCATTTGTTTGCAAATTTTTATTACATCTCTGTTTTTCCAGTTGATGTTTAATTTTGATTTCATAAATAAAATTGGTAGAAACATTGTGTGATTGTTTGTGCTTTCAAGCAACATAGGTTAGATTGCTGCATTTTTATTTTTTTATATTTTAAGTTGTGTTTAATTGTTTGTGGTTTCAATTTAAGGAATCTGTTATGTAACCAGAAATTTAAGGAATTTGTTTGCTGTTGTCGCTTGTTGTTCAGAGGTTAATTTTATTGTACTTACTGTGGTTGTTGATGTGTCTTTGACCATTTTCTATGCAGACATTTTGTTCCTTGAGGTTTCTAAGTTATATGCTTGAATCGCTTTTTATTGTTCTTTGAGGTTATATGAAATTTGAGGTGAACTTTTCATGGGAGTATTTATTTTTCTTTGAGGTTATATATTCTTCTTTGAGGTGTTCTTCAATCCAAAGTGGTAGTATTTATTTAATTTGGTCACAATCGTGGGTGATATAATATCTTTATTCATAGAAATAGAAATATTATTATGTCATGCCAGACTCTGAAATTTTGAGTTTCCTTTGACAGAATGATTTATCAAAAGGTGCTTATAAGTGTCATAGCTGGTGTCAAATTTAGTAATGCCAGACTCACATCTATTTTGGTAAGTGTCAAGTGTCGTATATTGTATATAGTCAAGGAATTTTCATCTTAATATGTTACCCTGAATTGATCCTACCAACTATGTTCCTCTACATGTTTCTCATGCATTCAGGTTACACAGCAAGTGGTTCAGATTCATGTGACTTGGAGAACAAATCTTCTCTTTAATTTGCAAGAATAAAGGGTGCTGATTAGATTTCTTCAATGGTACCTCCATTATTAAAAAAATGTTATCAGATTGAGATTCAATTCAATGATAAATTGTTTTTACAAATGCTAGTGCTTGTTTACTTTAGCATCCAAAATATAAGTTGAATCTCGTTAGCAAACGACTGCTGTCCTACTTAATTGGTATCTGTTGTTTTGAGTTCAACTGTTATGTTGTTCATTTCCACTAAGTATAATATATGAAAACATCAAGTGTATGCCTTATTGTATATTTATTATGCCTATAATCTAGATGAGTAGTATGGTTTGTTTCCTTTTTTCTTAAAGCTGCAAGTTAATGTTCATTTGGATTATGCTTTAAACTGCTATTTGGTGTGCCAGGTGCTTAATGATAGTGTTATGTTGGTTCTGCATCTGATAATTGTTCCTGTGAAGTAATTCCCTTTGTACTTATGGTTGGTTACTTGCCATTTGATGAGCCAAATCAAATAGCACTTTGTAAGGACATCGCTCAATTGGCTGCTCCTTTATTTTTATTTTTATTGCTTTCATTTTTTATATTTGAACTGAGTAGATTTTGCTTTTGTTATTTCAGGTAAGTGAAAGTGCAGATGAGCATAATTTGTCAATGAATACAATGGGATCATTCAAGACTAGCAACGTTAGACGTTTTTAAGATCCTTTAGTATATGATTTCTTTTAAGCTTTTATGAATTTTGAGTTGTACAAAATTAGATATAATGTTAGCAATGTTTGAAATACATTTATATTATCAAAGTTATATTTTTAATGAGATTTTTAGTGTTTTGATTGAGTTTAATAAATGTTCTATAAGATATATGATGCATAATTGCTAGTAGTAAAAACATGATAATGAGATAAGATTAAAAACCATGGGCATAAGAGGAGGTTAACACAACAAAAAAAAAAATAGACAATGGGCGCGCTTTTAATGAAGTCAGCGCCTATAAGTGGAAATTTTGGGCAATACCCACGCTTTTTAACAAGTGTTGCGTATCCGGGAAGAGGTTTGGGCAATACCAGCGCTTTTTAACAAACGCTATGTATATCGAGAAGACGAGATAGGCAATACCGGGCCGCTTTTTAGGAGCGTTGCCCATTGTTGGAGTGGAATGGGCAAATACACATTCAAAGCGCTCAAAAGCGCACGCCATGGATAAAAAAAAAAAACGCGCCCATCTACTATATATCATTGTATATATATATATATATATATATATATATATATATATATATATATATATATATATATATATATATTATATATAACCATGAATCGACACTCAGGCATCCACCTAATCACCCACGCCAATAAATATGTCAAGACCAATTAAATCCACCTCAAAGCATGTTATTTGAAAAATATATCAAAAAAAGGTGTTTGGGATCGAACCCATTCCCCCAATAATCGTCACCTCCTAATGCCGATCATTTGAGCTACCACAATTTCATGTTACTAAAGCATATTACATCATGTTTATCCTATTATTTCTTTTATTGCAAAACTTTTTACCTACTTTTTATATCTATTTATTATTTATTTTGATACATGTATATTTGTTATTATATATTACATTTATATATTATATTTATTTACCATCTAATATTTTGTATCACATTCCATAGATTTTATTCTATATATTTACTAACTAGAATATTATTAAATATGAGTATTTTTTAACAAACGGACAGATTGCCCGAATTTATTAATAAAAAAAAGGAAAAAAACAGAAAAGCGAAGGGGACTAGACCAAAATCTTTGCCAATAGACAAGATCAATATTAAATATGAGTAATTTTATCCATTTCAACCTTTTTAATTCTCATCTTATAAATAATGTTATATATTAAAAATGTTTGTCACATATTTTTGTATTCACTTTGATGCACATACAATTAGAATCAATATACAACTTTGATCGATCAAGATATTTGTAGTTTATAACGTTTGTGCTTAATATTCTTCTATTCACTACGCCGCACTTAGAAAACAAGTAGAGAGAATAAACAAGATGACAGAGAACATTGATCCTACTATTTGTCAACGCCAATCAACTTAGTCAAAAGCAAGTTTATATGTCCTTATGCAAATGTATATTTGCTATATATTTGTAAGTTACTATTTACTAATACTATTTTAGACCGTATAATATTTATAAGTAATTCTGTTGTAATAACATCTCAATATGAAAATACCCTCAAATTATATACATCATGCGGTTGTCACTACTAAAGTATTATTTGATTAGTACTTATGTAGTTTTTAAAGTATTTTTATTTATGGGTTGTCACTACTAAAGTATTATTTGATTTCACGGGATCTCAAAATTATAATATATATATATATATATATATATATATATATATATAAATCTAAATTTAATTTCCTACTATTATACAAATATTTAAAATAGTTGAAGTAATTATCTTATCGTGTCTTTTTTGGTATAAACCGAGTATCCTCTGCGCGCAATTCGAGAGACTAATCCTCGAATGGGTAGGACCACAATTGGCGGCAAAGCTCTCACCAAGAGATTTAACACCGCCGCATGCCCAAGGTGGATTCGATCCCGTGACCTTGGTTAAAGGTGGAAGAGACCCTTACCATCTCATCCAAGTCCGGATTCGATCCCAAGACCTTGGTTATGTATTACTATTTAGAGTTTTAGATATTAATCTTTATATAATCTTAAAGATTTTTATATAAACATTGCATCTACGAATAAGACTAGATTTTTCATATTCTAATAATCCTCAAGTGTTAGTTTGATATTTCCCGCTTATAGTTTCTTTATAGGAATATCTGTAATACCATAAGGGTTCTTTTCGCAATATATGTACATTTATTAAATCAAAATTAACATTTAAATAGTCAAATAGTATATAAAATATTCACTATATATAAAAAATAAATAAATGTATAAACATATATATTATATATATATATATCATAATGAATTGATAAAAGCTATTGTACAAAGAAATCGACGTGTCATATAACACACTAAAAATACAAATCGCATTTTTAAAGGTGCCAAAAATAATTTAAAATTTTATGGCAAAATGAGATGTATACCCGTATTGCTTATAACAATAAAATCGAATTCACGAGTGCTCACACGCTTAGAAAAAACAAATTATGAATGATATATTACAAAATAAATGTTCCTTTCGCCATTAGTAATAGTAATGTGCTTTTCTATATACTCATTCGTAATACATTAGATGATAATCATATTTTCATCGGT
Source organism: Oxytropis ochrocephala (assembly GCA_020916435.1). Classification (NCBI taxonomy): domain Eukaryota; kingdom Viridiplantae; phylum Streptophyta; class Magnoliopsida; order Fabales; family Fabaceae; genus Oxytropis; species Oxytropis ochrocephala. Next base: position 36,281,745 of record CM037093.1, on the reverse strand, counting down.
TTCAATTTTCGTTTGAGTACTTTGTTTGAATACTTTTATATTAATTTTCCTTCATTTAATTATTACGTAACATTATAAGACAAGAAACAAAATCATTTTCTGACAAAACCCCACATCCCAATTGAAATTGTAATATATAATTTTATTTTTTATATATATATATATATATATATATATAAATCTAAATTTAATTTCCTACTATTATATAAATATTTAAAATAGTTGAAATAATTACCTTATCGTGTCTAAACAAAATGAATTTGACAGTCTTTGTAAAGACTGTAAAATTATATATATATATATATATATATATATATATATATATATATATATATATATATATATATATACGTTAGTGCTATGACCTGTACTCCACACAAGCTCGACCTATATTATATTATTTTAAATTATAATATTATCTATCGATGTATTCAAGAATATTTACGTAAGTGAAATTTGTAGAGGAACCTAAGACAAATTTAGAGTCACTCGCCAGAGCAGAGGAAGGGAATCACTAAGTTTACCTTCCCATTGTCTATGCCAGCAACAAAGGAAGAGGTGAGCTACCAACTCGTCAGAGCAGAGGTGAACTCAATCACTAAATCTGTTACTGAGAAACGAACTTTGCGTAAAACATACTGCTTAGCACACACTTTACGTATTTCGTGACAAAATTATTATTTCTTTTTACGAAACCGATTATTGAGAAACGAATATCTCTCATTTGAACAGTGCAATTTTTCTGGACTCTAAAGTACCTCAAAACAGACTACTTAGCGCCACACTTTACGCATTATGTCACACTACTATGCGTATTATTTTTCACCAAACTGGATATTAGGAACAAACTTCGCGTATTTAAACATCTAATTTTTTGTATGGACTCTAAAGTACCCTAAAACATATTGCTTAGCACACACTTTACGTATTTCGTGGAAAAATTCTTTTTTCTTTTCACTAAACTGGTTATTGAGTAACAAACTTTGCGTATTTGAATAGTTAAATTTTTTCTAACCTCTAAAATACTCCAAAAGACATGTTTTAATATCGTAGTTTACATATTTTGTTTGAAAATTACGACTTTTTCACTAAACCAATTATTAAGTAATAAACTTTACTTATTTGAAGAAAAAAAATTTACCAAAAATTTAAAATATATAAAAACAGGAAAAAATAAACGTCATGCTGAACATGACTTTACTTACGTCATGCTGAAGAAAAAAATGTGTTGGCCATGGCGACGTGGGCCAAACCACATGAATGGGGAGGGTTAGTGATTGGGTAAGATGGTATGTATTCATTGCATTTTTCGACTGCAAGCACGTAACAAAATTTATATGTAATATATATATCTAAAATAAAAAACACATTAATTTGAAATTCAAAATAATTGCATTCATAAATTTTCTATTTAATTTTATGCATTGAATACGAAATTCAAAATTCGAATTTTTTGGTCAATGGCTTTAGAGGTTTCCAAATTTTAACAATAAGTATAGAAATTTACGATACCAATTATTTGTACAAATAACACAAATGTGTTTGATCATAAATCTATCCAAATACATTTCAAATCTTGTTTTGCAAATGTTTGTTTTTAAAACTTGCAAGCACACACAAAAATCACACAAAAAGGTAATTATATTATATTAAAACTAATGGGTTTTGACATTGATTACCTTTGTTGATGAATTATTTTCAATTTCAAATTTGAGAATGATTTGAAAATAACAATCTAATTTTTGCCATTTATAAATAGCACACACCAATCGATAAGAATACAAAACTGTTTCATTTTAAAAGACATTCCCAAGCAAAATTTGTGTTAATCCATGGCTAATGTTTGTACTTTTAGATCCGCTATGCTTTGGAGACCAGTTTTGCCACTCTCAACTAAGGATATATTTTCACTTTAAGATCCACTTTGATTTGCTTTTGTTCATTTGATATTTGGTGTTGTTTATTTCAAACATACACGAGCGTACTATTTACATTTTACATGCAGAGCACTTTCTTTTTCTTTTTATATAAATCCGAAACTTAATCCATGAGCGGAAGCTGCATATTTAGTAAAGATTCTATTAGGAATCGGAGTAACGTTTTCTAATCAAATAGTTTAAATAATGGTATTCTCTTGAGTTGTTTTAGTCTATATTGACATTTGAATTTATTAAGCCTAACTTGCTCTCATTTAGTTACATCATCTAAGTGAGTATGTTGTTATCTTATATTCTTGGTTTCTATCTTCTATTTCACCTATTTTTTCCATTTTAGTAGTGTTGTTTTCACTATTTGTTATGTGATTCCCTATATGATTTTTTCCTTGCGAGGTGAAGTGAGAACTTAGAAAGCTTAACAACTTTGACCAACCAAAATTTATGAAGTTTAATGAGGAAGAAGCTGGGCATACAAGCGAAGCAACATTGGAAAAGACTTTTTTTATGAGCTAACAATATTATTAAAAGGAAAAGAGATAAAAACAAAACCATAAGGGGACAAAGGATTTTTAATCGGGGTAGTCATATTATTGAGTCTAAAGGATTTTAATTTGATACTCATATTTTTAAATTTTGGTGACATTAGTACATTTTAGGCTATGCTTATGTACTTCTAAAATGATATTATCAATATTTCTAAACAAAAGTTGGTAGTCGATGCTTATTACTCATGCAACATCGTCTTATCGTTGATCAATTGCTCCTTATTCATTTGAGAGAACTTCACCTAATAAAGTGTCGACTTCTCATGATTTCTGAAAGCGATTTATTCATAGGTGCTTCTCTTATGTTACTGATGAATTCGAGTTGTCATTAGGGTATCTATCTATTACTAATACAATTTAGCATGTTCCTCGATGTCATAATTCTAATGTGGCAACCATTGACCTATCCACGTCGGACTCGTTTCAAACTTAATCCATTGTGGCTTCACTAATCCAACTCAACAACCAAAGTTGTATTTTAAATTTTATTCTCAAATATAATAATTTTTAAATTATCATTATCAAAATTTTCCCTCATCATTATATATTTACTACTCATCTTGTTGCACAATAATATTACTGCTATAGTGGTCGATCACGAAACAAATGTTCACTTGCCAAGGTGTTTATCGTTTTCCTTCTGTCATTCCTCAACAAATTTTTATATTTTTGTCATGGTGTTTATCAATTAGCAAAGTAGATTAGTATCTGAAGGTATCAACTTCTTTTTTTGAGGATATATAGACGGAGAGGTCCAATGCCACACACACAAGCTGCGAGTCTCGAGGTTGAACTGGGACATGATATCAGGCTAACAATTTCGGTGATTGCCAATGGAGCTAGGCACTTTACGGATAAGGTATCAACTTCTTTGTTTATTAAGGGTTGTTAAAATTTGTTGCTATAACATTTTAGTAAATTTAGATACACTTATTGACTTATTTATTTATTAATTATGTCAACTTTCTTATGAAAATTATTTAAATTTAATATAAGCATGGCGTCGAGCTTCAAATCTTAGTATCGATAAATATATATATATATATATATATATATATAGCTATATATATATTTGATGACCATGTGGCGTGCCAGCATCGATAAACAGTATAATGTTCATAAATCAATTTCTAATAGGATCCGTTGTATGCTAGGATCCGTTGTATCTAATCCCAATGGCACATATAAAATCGAGATATCAAGATTACAAATCAAGGGTCACAGTTCATTTAGATTGCGGCTGCTAATTGTTGTCACTCGGCCAAAAAATCAATGGTATAGAACCATTTAGATTTCGGCGCACATAATAAGTAGGGAAGGACAGGAGACACGACTAATAATTAAAATTCAATTCTCAATTGAAGGCAATTAAATACTACGGTTGAAGGAAGACTGAAGACGGATTGAAGCCAATTGAAGCCATCCTTACGGAGAAGACGGAGGAAGTTTTAGATCTGGAGACTAAAGAATTAGCGAAAAAACGTAGTATAGACGACCATTTAGAGAAGAAAGAATAATATTAAGAAGAAGAGAATCGATGATGGCGGCGGTGAGAAGAAGAAAATTAAAGAACCTACCTCCAATAAAAGAAAAGCCGAGAAGGTCAATATGCGTTTTCCAGTTAATCACTTTTATACTCTGTGATCTTAGTTTGCTAATTTCTAGATTCTTTGATTTAACAGGAAAGACGAGAAACTCTCAAACAGCTTCAAGCTGAGTCTCGGAAACTTCTTCGAGGTATGATCATTTATTGGGTTGAGTTCCAACATGAATATCTTTGATTGTTTTATTTTGTTTTGCTTTAGGTTTATAATAACTCAAATTGTTCACCTTGCTTTGGCTAGAAACTAGAGATGCTGCATTTAAACCCGTTCCTCTGGTTCAGAAGCCAATTTCGTCCATACTGGGTAAATTTCGTCAGAGCAAATTAGAGATCTTAAAAAAGTAGGTTGATTTGCATCAATTTCTAATTTTCCTTTTTTTTAGCGCGCACATTTTTTTGGTTTTCACCTCAGTTAACTTGCTCATGCATACTCGGTGTTTCAGATCTAGTTCTTCTTTTGATGATAACGATAGCTTCATGGTGGATGCTGGTTGAACACGAAGAAACACCGGCCACTTGTCCTGCAGTCACTAAGAACAATTTGAGCACACTACATATGGGTGAATCTAATAATGCTGCAGATAATTCAAGTCGTGACAACATTCCTTCTCCCAGGGTTAGTCAAACAATTCATTGTACTTTGTTATATAATGCCATGTGGTATTTCTTCATTCCAAAACAATATAAGATTAGTTATGGGTATGCATGTTGAGAGTATTATTTGTATTTGGTATCAGTAATTTATATTAGATACATGATGATAGCATGTAAATCGAGACATTTTTAATTCATAAGTGGTTGTGTAATCATTTCGCTTCTTAGTTTATTGTGGGGTGATGTCGTCTTTCACCATGCTAAAATGCCATTGTATCTAAAATCATTGCTTCCATTGATTTTCAGGCTGTAGGTTCAGAACCCATAGATGCATTTCGAGCTCCTATTGATGATACCCAGGTTTTCTGTCAGCCATTTATTAAGATGTTTTCCTTTATATATAGATTTTGTTTACTAAGTGCTTTTTTGTCTTCCACTTCTAGGACCTATTTTCTGATTCCGAAATAAGTGATACTAATGATGAGGCTGTAGATGAGAAGCTTAAAAATCCTTCCGAAGAAGTTTTTGCCCCATCCGTGCTTGCAATGAACTTGAAACTTGATTCTGCTCCTCTTGATGATGATGTGTAAGTGTTCAAAAGTTTGTTACTCTGTTTTCTTTATATTTTGTCACTCTTCACTGTTCACATATAATTTAATGTATTCTAGGAAAGTAGCATTCTTACATTAGGACGGCCTTAACCCTATGATTGTTACAGTGGCTTAAATACAACATAAGAAGTTACGGAATAATATGGTATTTTTATGTTGGAAAACAATGGTTATGATGTGGCCACTACCAATTGATAAGTAATGATGATCTACATATATTTTTTATCTGACAAATTATGCCCTGTAAATTTTTGCCATAGTTGAGGACGGGTTGCTGTTTCCTCTCTGTATTCTGAAAGTTTGACAACCACTTCTTTTCTCCAGCTCTTCTGATGATGAGGACTACGACAAGGAAAATGTGTGTCCACATTTACATGGATCGGTTGAATCAATTATACCTCCAAGCAGCGACCCTGTTAAGGCTTTTGTTGATGAAGAAGCAGAAGAGGAAGATGACAGCGACAATGACCTACAGCGTTTCCAAGATAATGAAGAAGAATGTGAAGATGATGATGCTGAGGAGCTTCATGATATGATTGCAACTGAATATGAAGAGAATCCAGTTGATAGAGAAAAGCGTGATGAACTCCACCAGAAATGGCTTGAGCAACAGGATACAGCTGGAATGGATAATCTGCTCCAGAAATTTAATTGTGGTTCAAAATTGAAAGAATCAATATCAATTGACGAGGAAGATGAAGAAAGCAAAGAAACTGACAATGAATCTGATGATGAAGTTGAAGACTACATCGTACCATCTGAAGCTGTGAAGGTTAATCTGAAAAAGGTGAAGCAGATGATCCCACTAATGTTTACTGATAAAGATGATGCATATGTATCATCCGAAGAGGAAACAGAGGAGAGGCTAGCCAAACAGCGCCTCTCTTATAAAGTTGTGAGTTCTTATTTCTTAGCTACTGCACTTTTTAGTAAATGTATTACTGTCACTTTGATTTCAACAACAGAAGTGTATTGCATGTGCAATACTGTAAAGTATGTAATAATAGGAAAATTAATTTTGACAGTTTTTCAATATTGTAATATGCAACAGGAGAGAAAGTTCCCCGGCTGAAGATGAAAGTAGCCAGGGAGTTTTCAGTCTCATAAAGAAGTTAAATATTGTGCCTGATACCAAGAAAAAGGAAGAACTACATGTAAGATATATATATATATATATATATATATATATATATATATATATATATATATATATATATATATATATATATATATATATATATATTTTTCAATTTCATGAAATTGACAAAACTATACAATGTACATCATGAATGCTTGGGAGAATTTTTACTTTTGAAAGCATTCCAATACTTTATTTCAGTATTTCATGAAATTGACAAAAAACTATACAATTTTCGTTTTAGTCTTTGTTTGAATAATTTTATATTAATTTTCATTACGTTTAATTATTACAAAACGTTATATGACATGAAACAAAATCTTTCATGGAAAAACACATGTCCATTTGAAATTATAATATAAAATTATATTATATATATATATATATATATATATATATCTAAATTTAATTTCCTACTATTATATAAATATTTAAAATAGTTGAGTAAATCTGTATAGTTGAATGAATTTATCGTCTTTGTGTAAGAAATAAATTATCTTAGTATATATATATATATATATATATATATATATATATATATATATATATATATATATATATATATATATATATATATATATATATATAGGACAAGGAGTGTGACTGGGTCTCTTTTTTTTTTTGGTCATCAAAGATATGGCTTTCAATAGATGAAATGGGCCAAGCCCAGCAAAACAACACACAGAGAAAAATTTAATTTGGGCGATACAAACCAAGCCCAAACCGAGAAAGTCAAACAAGAAATATACAAACACCATACAGAGATCGATCGAAACATCTAAACACGGGGAAAACTTAAGCGACAACAAAAGCGAACCCCTAACAAAGAAGCCTCTGTTCTTGAATCACCCAATATATGACTCAGAGATTAGAAAATCTTCAACAATCAACTGACTTGATTCTACAACAACATAGCTTGAATCAACGACGCAGATTACAATTGGGAAAACAAAACCCTAAAATCAACAATCGTGGATACAAGCATCAGCGATAATCCAATCAAACCTAATCACTTCCATGCATACAATCTTTTTGAAGGAGAGATCGAAGCACAAAAGGAGAGACAATATCAATTAGAAGGCAATGAATTTGTTGAAGCTAAATTCGCAACCACGATCTGCGACACAATTTCCCTACGATTGACCGAGAGAAAAACCACGAGAGGTAAAGATTTTATTAATCTACATAATATCACGCCTGATCATACGAATCTCACCTCTAGTTTTGATCCTTTGCATGTTTCAATCAATTCGAGAGAATCAGATTCAAATTCTACATCGCGATTACGAGGCTAGCGCTGACCAAAGAAGCTTCACGAAGGGCGAGAGCCGGCCAACAATAGGGAAACGACAAAAATTCTAGAAGTACTCACGATACTAATTTGCCATAACTATTTCTAGCAATGACACACGAAAACCCTTTCCTAGTCTTCAAATTAAATTGAGCATCGAATTGAATTTAATAGAAATTTATTTTTAGGAGGACTCCATTTAGGCACAATTCTCCTATTGACACTCACTTCATTTCTTTGTTTAATTGAAGTAGATGCAGGAGTAGTCATCATAGTATTGCGATTAACTTTAATTGCAAAAGAGTATCATTAGGAATAGGATTCTTATCTTCAAAACATTTAGCATTCCTAGCCTTCCAAATGTTCCTGAGCAATCATCACATGGCAGATTAGCCTAATTTTATCTTCACTGAACACCAAGTGCTTTGAAGGATAGATTCAAACCATTCACCAAAATGAGTGATATTGGAAGAATTAGGCACATGACATAGTTGAAGCCCAAACCAATGGAGTTGTCAAGGACAAAGAAACAATAGGTGTTCTATAGATTCCTCATGAATATTGCAAAATGAAGCGGATAGGGAAGAAGAGATTCTCCTTTTGACCAAATTTAGAAGCGATCTTGATAGCATTATGTTTAAGTCTCCAAACAAATTGTTTAATCCTCCTGGTACTCTAGCACCCCAAATTTGACCCATGAATCTTTGAATGAACATAAGAAGTACATGGTAGACAAATAACCTTCTCGACCTACTCTAAAAGCTTTATACCCAGTTTAACAATATGGCGATAAAACTTATTATCGGCATCCAAAATACTAATAGGAGTTTGTAGGGCTCTATAGCACTCTCAGGTGATAGATTAAGTTTAAGAGCAATTAAGTTCAAGCTTTAGGAGGAGGTGAATTAACTCTTGAACAACGAAACATTACAAAAATTTGGATTCGTTTTAGCTACTTGACCGGATGCCGACCAATTGTCATTGGCAATGCTAATATTATGACCATTTCCTATACTCCACCTCCCTTGACTTTTTAGTAGATCCCTTCCATGAAGAATACTCCTCGAACCCATGATATCCGACTTTAGGTTTCACGGACGAGAAATCATCTCTTGAACAATAGATACCTCTCGACATAATTGCCCGGTAATCATTTTGACTATGTAAACATCTCGAAGCTTGCTTTGAGAGGAGAGAAGAGTTACGATTAGAAAAATCCTTGAAGCCCATTACCACCTTTATTCTTACTACTACACATAAAATCCCATGATTTCCAATGAATACCCCTAGAGTTAATTTTTGAACTCCACGAGAGAAATTTGCCAACTGAGAACATAAAGATTGGAAAAAATTCTTTGGTAACCTCACTCTTGACATAATATAGGAAGGAATAGCTTGGATTCTGATTTAATTAACACCTCCTTCCCCTGAGATAAAAGTTGCTCCTTCCACCCTTGACCTTAGAGAATACTCTCTCCTTTATCAAGCTAGAGCTTGATTTCTAGAAGTTCCCGTTCAGTGGAACCCACAAGTATTTTCTGGAGTATCCCGTATAGGAATATGCAAAGCTTGGATAGAGAATTCTTCAAATGATGTGTCTGAAGCACCCTGAAATCGGACCGGACTTACGTAGATTAATTTTTGACTAGAAACACTAGTGAAATCATTTAGAATTGCCCTGATTTGATAAATTTCTTCAAGACCAGACCTTTCCAAAGATAAGAGCATCATCTGCAAAAAACAAATGGGTTAGAGTAGGGGCCACAGGAGCTAATTTTAGACCTTGAGTGTTACTATCGAGTTTGCCTTTGATAAGAGTCTAGAAAGAACATCAAAGACTAAGATAAAAAGGTAGGGTGATAGTGGATCTCCTTGTCTAAGACCACATTTATGAATAACAACTCTACTTCTAGCCCCATTGACTTGATAAACATAGGAAACAGAAGAGACTAGAGACATAATAATTTTGACCCAGCACAAACTGAAACCAAAGGGTAAAAGAACCTCTTTAAGAAAAGACCAGTCCACCCTATCATAAGCTTTGTTCATGTCAACCTTGATAGCAAAACCATTACTAGAAATAGATTTTTTCTTTTTAAGATAATGAAAAGCCTCTTGTTGAATCATTCTACCCCCCACGAATGCACTTTGTTGCGGAGAGATAAGAGTGTTTAGAATAGGTTTGAGTCTAGAAACAATAACCTTAGAGATGATTTTATAAATAAAATTACAGCAGCTAATTGGTCTCAACTGACCAATTTCCTCAGGATGTGGAATCTTAGGAACTAAAAGTATCATTAACTGAAACCCCCAACTGACCAGTAGCAAAGAAAATATTAATAGCCTCAATAACATCTAACTTAATAACCTCCCAATTCTTACGATAGAATAATCCATTCAAACCATCAGCCCGATAGATTTTAAAGCACACTGAGGGAAAAAGCGCACTCTCGATCTACGTAATAAGAATAGGAGACATCAACTTCAAATTATCCTCTTCGGTGACTAAGATTTGAACAACATTAAGACAGTGAGATACAATAGGATCAGCAGGGACATAAATAGACTTGTAGAACTCCTCTATGGCCTTTGTGATAGCAGATTGACCCTCCACCCAACAACCATCCTTGTCTTTTATTCCGTAAAGTTTATTTCTATCCCTCCTTTGAGTTTGTAGTAGCATGAAAGAAACCGAGTATTTTTATCACCCAAATTAAGCCATTTCAATCTAGATCTACCCTTTGATAGTTCTCCTCTGCTTCGAGAAAAAATCAACTTCTCTTCTAATCCAATTAATTTCCTCCAAATTAGATCCATTATTACGACATTAGACAATACTTGTAATCTAGATTTTAATTTGGAAATTTCAACTCTTGCATTCTTAAATGTTACTTTACTCAAGATTGAAGAGATCTTTTACAATTCCTAGCTTTATGATTAGATTCTCTGACCTCCTCAATAATACCATTAGTAGACCAACCATCGGAAACAACTTTCCCTACGGTCATTATGATCTTCCCAAAACTTTCATACTTAAAAATTTAGGACATTTAATAGGGGATAGGGAGAAGCACAATAGGAGAATGATCGAATTGAGAATTGGTAGAGCAATACACTGTAGCATGAGGATAAATAGATCTCCACCCCGATTTACAAAACTCTATCAATCCTTTGATAAGTTACAATTCCATCTCTAGGATTACTAGCAAAAGTGAACTTGTTACCCTTCAAATCCAAATCCATTAAGCTACGAGTTCAAGAATTCTCTAAAAAGAGCCATCCTTATAGGAGACTCTGGATCTAAGCCCATCCTTCTGCGTAATCGAGCACGTCTCATTAAAGTCACCTATCTGACACCACGGATCATTCCTACTAGGCATTAGCTTCAACAATTTCCCCCGTAGATGTCTTCTCATATCAAAAGTAGGATTGCCATAGACACGAGTCAACATAAAAACACTTCTGATTTTTTTCCTTAATCTGAGAATGAATATAGTTGATAGATGCTTCAGGAACTGAACTTCATACTCTTGATTCCAAAATAACACAATCCCACGAGAAATACCTGGCGGGCACACAATACATCTTTTGGAACTTCAATTTCCTTCTAACTCTCTCGACTCTAGCATGTTGAGCCTAGTCTCCATCAAAAAACAAAATAGGCGGCCTATGACACTTCATCGGCTCCTAGAGCTCCTGCTTGTCGTGGATGCGTGATCCACGACAATTCCAAGCGATAGTAGTCATATGGTGTTGGGGGCATGGATTGACCCGCCTCCTCGGTCGTAACATCTGCTGCGCGATAAAAATATATCCATCGATCACAGCTACCACCTAGCCTTCTTCACATTTACCCCTCGACCCATCATCACTACTAGCATTAGACAATAAGCGCTTTTGAACATCCTACCACGCTTTAGATTTAACCCCGCGACCGTTACATTTGCTTAGAGCCTCCCTACTGCTGGGAGGAATCTTGTTAGAATCCTCATCTTCACCATCATATTCACCTTGAGGTAGTTGACATAGTATGGGGATTTTCTTGAAAATTTGGTAACTCATAATCTCTACAATCAAATTTATGAAAAACAACCTTTGCCAAAGGAATAGACTCCTCATTTGTATTCACATCACTATAATTGTTCATATTCTCATTTCTTTCCTCATTGACAGAATCAGTAGCCTCATTACTAGCTTGACCCTCCTCATAAGAGTTAGTGTTAGGATGATAATTTCTCTCATCTTTGATTCTGACCCCACCATAGTTATTTCCATGAAACACTTTTGGTTTATAAGTAGTAAGAAATTGCCCATACTTAGGTATTTCCTTGTTATCATTTGCCATAACCATAGGTTTCCTACTGCTTGATTTATCTCATGACCAAATTCACCACATTTGAAACATAGACCTTGAAGTCTCTCATATTTAAAATTAGCCCAAACTCTAATCTCATCTGATTTTTGAATCCAACACCCTGACCAAATTGGTTTTTTAATGTTGATAAGCACCCTTGCCCTAAGGAAATGAGTTGGAGTACCTCCTCCAAGCTTAAAAGGATCATCAACCTCCTGACCCTACCCATTCTCCTCAGCAGAATCTCAGCATTAGCAGGATTGACATCCTCCCTAGGCAAGTCATGGATCTGAACCCAGAATAAAACTAGGTCAAAGTTGATTTTAGCAAATGCTAATCCTTCTTCCCATCGTTGTAAACTCAACACTTGGTTCATAACAAACCAAGGAGCTCTATTGAGAACTTCTTCAGCATCTAAAACAGTTGGAAAAGTAAAAAGAAATGTATTATCTCCCATATCTGTGATATATAGCCCTTTGTACTGTTCCCAGGTTTTAAACATTATGCTTCTAAAAGCTTTCTTGTTCACAATTTTGTTTGAAATAACTTGTCCCACTACAGCCTTCAAACCATGCTCAATGTTACTTTTTGTTGCAGGTACAAGCTTTTCAATGATTATATCACGTTCATCATCAGGAATACTCAAATCAATTGACTCAGACATTGCTACTTAGACAAACAAGCAGAAACCAAAATCTATGAAGAATATAGATGGGTTTCAAAACAGATACAACAAGCTTTACAGAAAAACAGAGAAGAAAAGACTCACTTTATGATCTATTTCAGAACTTCCAGAAACACAAGACACCAGAAACAAAGGAACACATACCTTAGAATACCTCTTGAAGAGTATATTTGAAAGATAAATGATTTGTAAACTATTAAAGGAAGAACTTTGTAAACCTAGAGACACTTTAAATCTATTGCTCTTTAGCTCTTTTTTGATCTTTTGCTCTTTTGAATCTTAAAAAAATTGCTCTTTTGCTCTTTCTTTTGCACTTTTGCTCTTTTGACTCAAACTAAGAAACATCTACGATGGAACAATTGATATTGATGATGAAAAACCTAACTTAGTACCAGCATTTATCTTCCTTTATGAAGATAGAGAAGATAAGATCAAATAACATTCAAACAAACAAACAAACATATAATACACTAAGTACACAAACAATCTTTCATGTAAAAACCCCATTACCTTTCAACGACCAATGAGAAATAGACAAAGTAGCCTGACCCAGTATTAACCAACTAGAGTAACAAAAACCAATGGATATTAACCAACCTAAAAGCAAAGTAACACTAAATCACTTTACATGGACCTTATCTCACTAAAAACTAGAAAGAACTTTTGTGTGGTTGGGTCTCTGAATTGCCTTTGTTTAGGGTTGCTAAACCACAAAGGCTTTTTTCCCACCTGTAACACACTAAATGATTTAATTAATTATTTGATTAAATTATTTAAAGTGTTACATTGTTTTTAATTATATTAAATTATTTATGTTAATTTATTTATAATTGAAGGGAGTGGTATTAGTAATTAAGGATTTGCTAGTATTGGCCCAGAGCCCAAGCTTGATGACTTAGGCTCTAGGGTTGGTGCAATTCGCACCATTTGACAAAAGAAAGAAAACAAAAGAGAAAGGAGAAGAGAGAGTGAAATCGGCGCAAACCTTAGGGAGAAAGGGAGAAAGTGATCGCACAAGAGGAGAAGGAAGGAGAAGGAGCTCTAGTTGCGGTGGTTTTGGTGGTGACTCGGTAGAGAAGGTTTTCTACGGTTTATACAAGGTAAGGGGAGTCTCACCTTATAATAGAGAGTATAATAGGATGTATGTAGATCATAGGATCCTTAGTGATGTTATTTGATGTTGAATTTAATTGTTGTATGATTGTTTTGATCGATTGAGTTGGTAATTGCATGAAAATCAATTGTATGTTAGTGTTAGGGTTTGTATTGTGTTGATTGCGTTTTTGAGATGTAATTGATGATTTAAATGTGCAATTGGAAGTGTTAGAATGATTATGATATGAATTGGAGTTGTCATTGATGATTTAGTCTAAGGGAATTTGAAGAATTTGAGTTTTTGGGGTATGGGCGCCAATTTCCTAAAGAAATGGCGCTGTGTCTTGTTGTGTTGTGTGTGGCAGTGTGCCCTTGGCCCAGGCGCAAGTCTTTTGCCGAGAATGGCGCTGAGTGGCGCGCTGTGGCCTGTGTGTGTGTGTCTTGAGGCGCCAAATAGCTGCCCAGCGCGAGAAGAATGCGCCAGTCTTTGGGTGTATTCTTTGTGTTGTGAAGTGTGGGTGTGTGTGTTGCTGTGTGGGCGCCAAAGGTGCAGAAATGGCGCTGGTGCGCTGTGCCTAGAAAGCGCTATGAGCGCCAGTGGTGTGTGTTGTGTCTAGGTGCAGGGCGCCAAATGTGGCTGCCCAATGCGCCTGGTTGGGCTTGGTTCAAGTGCAGGGCGCCATGTGGCTGCCCTGTGGCGCCCGTTGTGGCGCCAAGTTGTTGGATATTGTGTGGTGTCTAAGTGTTGGGCGCCATTTTGGCTGCCCATGGCACCTAGGGTGGCGGCAGAATGTGTGACAGAGTGTGTGTGTGTGCAGGTGGCGCCACGAGGGCGCGAAAATGGCTACAGCGCGCTTTGTGTTCTTTGCTGTGTCTAGGAAGGCGCCAAATGTCTTTTGCCGGTGCGCTAGGAGAAGTATTTGTTGTGCGAAAAGTAGTTGTGCAAGTGTACACAATCGCAACAAGTAATATATTGATAAGTAATGTTCGTCTCCACAGGGATTGGTATTAATTTTAGAGTTTAAAAATGAATTACACTTAGTGGAACAAGTAGCAAATAAGTGAGTATAGCGTTTGATTAAGCAGATTGTTTAAAGTAACAAGTTAAGTAATTTAAGATATGAGAGAAGTAAGTTGGATTGCTTTCACTAAGTAAATTCCCAAAAATAAAGGCTATAACGTCTGCGCTATAGCGTTAAGCGCTTTGCAAATGTTTTGTGCCTTTCGGTCACTAGCGTCGGGGTTTCATTACAAGATGCCTATGTGCAGGTTCTAAATAAGTTAACCCTGTATATTTAAGATCCATGACTTAAGCTTTATGAACTATTGCATTTCTATGTCTAGAGGAAGCAAAAATTGGTTAAATGTCTTTAACCAACCTTATCGTTCATATCGATCCTTGAGTTCTTTCCATGGTTCATATGCGAATCACGGAGGTACTTGTTTTACGTGGCGGATATAAAACAAGTTGGGAAGAATTATAACACAAAGATTAAAACACAAAGCGTGAAAAGTTATATACGTAATATTAAAGGTTCATTACAAGTTCTAGCACCTTGACTCGGGAGTTTAGCTCATGTTGAGCATCATCAAAATAACACAAACAAACATACTTGTATTCACAGTAGGTAAAGAAAGAAAACACAAGTGCAAAAGATACAATCTTGATGTCTCCTAATCATCCACACGGTGATGATCTGTGTGACTTCTGCAAGTGAAAGCGAGGAGAGAAAATTACAAAGGAAGAAAAATAAAATTCAAAGCTTCTAAGTGTTTCAATGGAGAAGAGACTATGTCAAGTTCTCTCTCTCTCTCTACCAAAAACTCTCTCTAACTCTCGGTCTCTCCAAAAGAAAAGGGAAGAAGGAAGATGATGTAGTCCCCTAGCATGTGGTGCATGTCTTCTCACAAGTCAATAAAGTTGATGTTTGCTTTTTCACCAACTCCACTATTCTTCACTCATGCGATGCCAAGTGTCCACACATATCCAATAAAATCCGGGCATGTCGCGCATACGGTGGACACGAGATCTGAGTCTGGATTAATGAGCTTGGCGCCAAAATTGCACTTTTACTTTAGATGCTCGGTGATCTACCTTCTTGGCGCTATAGCGTTAGTATTTATAAGCGCTAAACAACTGCAATACTCACAAAATACATCAAAACATTCACAAGGGCACCAAATGTGCCAATTTCATAACAAAGTAGTGTTTAGCCCTTCCTTTCCTAATACTATGAAATGCAATAAATACTATACTATTATTACTTGAGAACTTACTCAATTTAATGATTAAAGGTATAAATAACTCATATAAATATGAGTTATCACACCCCAAACTTAAACCATTGCTTGTCCCAGTAATGACACTTGCAAAAGACAAAACATCACGACACTTATGCACTGACACACATTACGATCGGTTCTTCATTTCTAAACACATTCATTCAAATATATTCTCGAGGGCTAATAATTGATTCACACTCACACTGACACACGATGCATTTTAATCAACTTTTAAGCTTATTCTTTGCTCGATAGTGTGTGTGTGATCTCTAACTTATCTCAATTCCTAGCTAGATTGATTTTTCTTAGCCTCGGGAAGAGTGGCCTTCTTTTGGTGACACCAAAATTTCTTTCAAAACAACGACTAGACTAACATTTTCACTGCAGACTTGGGGATTGAGGACATGACAAAGGGCTTGATTAGACACTTTGGGCTGTGGCTAGTGTTCTAACCTATTGACTAAGCAGAGCGCTATAGCGTTTGATGCTATAAGCGGCGGAACAAAATTGACAACTTCTGTTTGTAACCCCCTCATTCTTGAGTTCCTTTGGCACATTTTTTTCACCTTGTGGCCTTTTGGAACAACCCGACTTTTGTTTGATGACTCTGACCTTTTACATTTACATATATATATACTTGATTTTCACACTTGATTTACAATGACTTTCTTCGTCACTAGCCACCTAAGACCTTTGTACCTAGCCTTAATGAAATCAGAGGCACCCCCAGAACTTAGCTTAAAGCTCTTCAAGTTTTTAGTCAAGTTTTGATGTCACCTTGGTTAACCGGGACTAACCTAAGCATGAGATAGTCCTAGGCTAACTAAGTTTTTCCTTAAGTCTGAGAGAGATTTTTATGTGTAGGAGCAACAATAAACAAGATTTTATCTAAAAGCATGGCTCTCTTTACTCACTCACACAATCATCACTAAAACTAGCCCAAAGAGAATACATTCATTAACTATAGTTAAAAAGCGAAACAACGATAACTTTAGGTCCTCCCCCAGAAATAAAAGTGGCGGTGTCCTCAACACTCTAATGGACTAGGAAGAGGCCTAAGACAAACACAAAAACAAAATAAAAACAAGTCTTATAACATTTGTGAGCGCAAGGCAGGCCGCTATAGCGCTTCACAATTTATTGGAGAACACACAAAAACTAAAACTACTACAGCATGATATTAAAATTATTTCTTGATTAGACCAGACCTGGTCCTTGAACTGACACGACTTGGCTGAGCAGGCTTTGCAGCCTTTTTCTTCTTCTTTTCTTCTTTACGGCCTTGATCGGGCGCTATAGCATCGGGCAGCTATAAGCGCTACCATAGGGCTTGCATTTCTTTAGAGGCCTTCATTTATGCTAACTTGCTAGCAGCTTCTTTCTCTTGCTCAGACACCTCCTCTTCAGATCCTTGGCCTTCAATTTCTAACTTCCTCAACACAATAATTTCCCTCCTGCACAATAAGAACAATTAAAACAAAAATGTTGGTTAGTGAAACCTTTGGGGTGCCTCCCAAGAGCGCTTGCTTTAAGAGTCTTCAGCCAGACTTCTTCTTTTAATGTTAGGGATCTTGAAGATCAATTGAGGTATTGTCCCTCATCACATTGTCACCATGGTACTGCTTGACTCTTTGACCATTCACTTTGAAAGTAGTGTTGGTTGCTTGATCATATAGATCCACAGCACCATGAGGGTAGACCTCGACCAATTTGAAAGGTCCAGACCATCTGGACTTAAGCTTGCCAGGAAACAATTTTAGCCTTGAATTAAAAAGAAGCACTTGGCCTCCCTCAATCAGTTCTCTATTCTGAATCTTCTTGTCATGCCACACCTTGGTCTTCTCCTTGTAGATTGCTGAACTTTCATAGGCAGCATGCCTAATCTCTTCAAGCCCATTCAACTGCAGTAGCCTTGCCCTACGAGCCCTATCATAATCAAAGTTGAGCTTTTTGATGGCCCAATGAGCTTTGTGTTTTAATTCAATAGGGAGGTGGCAAGCTTTCCCAAACACAAGTCTATGGGAGACATTCCGAAAGGTGTTTTGAAGGCTATCTGTAAGCCCATAATGCATCATCAAATGGATTGACCGATCCTTTCTCGAAGGTCCCACCATCTTTTCAAGCATCCTCTTGATCTCTCTATTGGACAATTGACTTGCCCGTTTGTTTGTGGGTGGTAGCGGTGGCAATTTTATGCCTCACCCATATTTTCCCAAGAGAGACTCGATCGACTTGTTGCGAAGTGAGAACCCTCATCGCGATAAT
The DNA here is from genome assembly GCA_020916435.1 of Oxytropis ochrocephala. Taxonomy (NCBI): domain Eukaryota; kingdom Viridiplantae; phylum Streptophyta; class Magnoliopsida; order Fabales; family Fabaceae; genus Oxytropis; species Oxytropis ochrocephala. The sequence continues at coordinate 36,263,344 of CM037093.1, read as the reverse complement.
AGCTACAGGTGTCCCGTATACGGTGAAGATGTATACGAAGGAACTTGCTAAGCGACTTGGCATCATTATTGGGAAGAGCCACGGCTTGACCCATTTTGAAACATAATCCACAACCACCAATATGTACAAATTCCCATGAGAAGGAGGAAAGGGTCCATGAAATCCATGCCCCACACATCAAAGAGTTGATCTCTAGAATGTTGGTTAAGGGCATTTCATGCTTGTTTGAATGTTTCCAGTCCTTTGACACTTTTCACGATTCTTCACCAATTCTGAGCATCTTTGAATAATGTAGGCGATAATATCCACATTGCGGCACCTTTGCTGTACATTGCAGTTCCTCAAAGTGTCCACCACATGGTGAGGCATGACAATGCTCTAACACTTGAGGTTGTTCTTCTTACGCAAGGCATCTTCTTATCACTTGATCTTGACATTTTTGTAAAGAAAAGGTTCATCCCAATAGTACTCCTTTACTATATGGAAAAACCTTTTCTCTGTTGATAGTTTAGATCTGCGAGGCACAATTATACTCACCAAGTTATTCACAATGTCTGCAAACTAAGGAGCAGTAGCATCAGCCGCTATAGCGTCTTGCGTTATAGCGGCACCCGCTATAGCGTTACACTTTTGCAAAGATATTGTTAACAATTTCTCATCAGGAAAGATTTCTTTAATTTCACCCTGTGATGTACCTGCACCTTCAAGCCTAGATAAATGATCGTGACACAGTTCTCCACCCCCTTCTTATCACGAATTTCCAAGTCAAATTCTTGGAGGAGGAGAACCCATCTAATTAGCCTTGGTTTTGCATCTTTCTTAGAGATCAAGTACTTGATGGTTGAGTGATCTGTAAAAACAATAACTTTTGTGCCCACCAAGTACGATCTGAATTTGTCAAATGCAAACACCACGACCCGATAGCTCTTTTACGTGGCGGTGTAATTTAATTGTGCTTCTACAAGTGTTTTGCTTGCATAATATATAGAATGAAAAATTTTGTCATACCTCACGGCCAAGCCACGGCTCCCATGGCATAATCACTTGCATCACACATCAACTCAAAGGTTTACTCAATCGAGTCACGATAGCAGTCTGATGACTAATGCTATCTTTAATGTCTGAAATGCTTGAGCGAGGCCTCATCAAAATTGAATGTGGTGTCATGTTGAAGGAGTTGGCATAGAGGCTTTGAGATTCTTGAGAAATCTTTAATGAATCTCCTATAGAAACCAGCATGCCCAAGAGAAACTTCTTATACCTTTGACATTTGAGGGGGTGGCAATTTCTCAATCACTTCAATCTTGGCCTATCTACAATCCTTTCTTGGAAACCACATGCCTAGTACAATTCCTTCTGCACCATAAAGTGACACTTTTCCCAATTAAGCACAAGGTTTGTTTCTTCACACCTTATTAGTATTTCTTCAAGTTGTCCAAACATATCGAAAACTATCCCCGAACACGGAGAAATCATCCATAAAAACCTCCATAGATTTTCAATGAAATCGAGAGAATATGGACATCATACATCTCTGGAAAGTTGCGGGGGCATTGCACACAAATGTGCCATAAGGACATGTGAATGTGGTCTTTTGTTGGTCTTCGGGGACAATTGCTATTTGATTATAGCGAGTAGCCATCAAAGAAAGCGTAATAGTCACTTACGGCCAAGTCATCGGCATTTGATCGATAAAGGGAGAGGAAATGGTCCTTCTTTGTGGCCTTGTTCAATTTCCTATAGTCCATACAAATCCTCCGGCCAAATCACTTTGTTCTTGTGGGAATTAATTCATTTTTGTCATTTGTGACCACGGTTACACCACCTTTCTTGGGCACACCTTGCTGCGGGGCTCACCCCGTACCTTTATCGGAAATAGGATACAAATTCTGCATCTAACCACTTGAGGATTTCCTTCTTTACTACCTCCTTCATTATGGGATTAAGCCTTCTCTGTCCTTGATGCTATGTTTGGCATTGTCCTCCAAAACAATTCTATGCATGCAGTTGTGGGACTTATCCCATGTATGTCGGACATTTGCTGACCTATTGCCTTCTTGTGTGTCTTGAGTTGAAATGAGCTCCACCTCTTGGTCTTGATCGGACTAGAAGAAATGATGGCAGGTAGAGTCTCATTTTCCCCCAGTATGCATACTTGAGGTGCTTGGGCAATTCCTTGACTCTAGATCGGCGGTTGGATAATGGAAGTCACTGCTCTTCTTTAGGTTTGAGTTCTCTTGCTCAGTGACTCATATCTCCTAGCCCAAACCTCCTTCACATTTGGTTTTCTACTTGAATCTCCTCTTCTCCCAACAATTCATGTTCCTCGGTATTGTTAAGCATCTTTCCCAGTGGTCGTTAGTTTTTGAGATTGTTTTGCACCACTTGCAGTGAGAGAAACCACAAAGGAGCACTCTTGGTATTGACATCTGGAAGCTTTAATGCATTCATAACGTTGATCTTAACTTCTTGATCATTAACTCTCATTGTCAATTCTCCTTTTTGTACATCAATTAGTGTCTTCCCTGTAGCCAGAAAGGGTCTACCCAGAATGATAGGTACCTCTGTATTTGCTTCAAAATCTAAAATAACAAAATCAACAGGAAAGACAAATTTATCAACTTTAATTAAAACATCCTCCAGTATTCCCTCAGGATAGGCAAGTGACCTATCAGCTAGCTGAAGGCTTACAGAAGTAGGCCTGGCAGTTCCTATACCCAATTGTGTGTAAATGGACTTGGGCATTAAGTTAATACTCGCCCCCAAGTCACATAAAGCACGACCAGAATAAAAGTTTCCAATGGGGCGGGGTATTGTGAAACTACGAGGGTCCTTTAATTTTAGGGAGTTTATTTTGCATCAACATGCTACATTCCCGATCATTGCCACGATTTCAAATTCTCTGACCTTCTTTTCTTTGTCAAAACATCTTTCATGAATTTGGCATAGTTGGGCATTTGTTGTAATGCCTCAACTAGAGGAACATTAATGTGCAATTGCTTTAACACCTCGAGGAATTTATTGAATTGTTTGTCCTCATGTGCCTTTTTAACCTTTGAGGGTAGGGTGGAGCGAGGATATTCGAGGCACGATTTAGGTTGGTGTGTTGTTTGCATTTGATCTTTATAACGCCAGTCTTTATAAGCGTCGGGAAAATTCTTTTCATTTTAACAACACTTGAATCTAAATTCTTGATTGTAATCTTACCTCCTTACCATACGGTAGTTATTGCTTTCACATGCTCCTTGCAGCGCATGAAATGATGAAGGTTCGAGTAGTAGATGGGAGTCCACCATTTTGCCTTTGTGTGAGAAGCGGATGCTGTCTGTCCCACTTGATTTTCGAGTTTTGATGGATGCTTCATGAGTCTGCATAGTTGTTTTACAATCAGCGATGAATGACCTTAGCGAGCCTCCATTGATTTATCCATAGCGGGAAGCGAGGAGCAATCTGTCTTTGAGGTTGTTGTTGTCTTGGAAACCACGGGGAATAGCGGGAGCATCGTGCTTGTATTTCCTCCCCCCATCGAAGTTAGGATGGTTCTTCCAACCGAGGGTTGTATGTATTGGAATAAGGGTTGTTACCCTTGTTGTAACCCACATAATTGTGACGAGGATTTGTTGGGCATTCTTCATAAAGATGAGCCCCCAGCAATATACACAACTAGCTTCTCCGGGAGGAGCTTGTTCATTGCATTTGCGATTGACTCTTTAGGTCTTTATAGCATCGGGCAGCTATAAGCGTTGGCGATATTCAACCCCTTTATCATGTTTGTCGGAGTGGCCACTTGGTGAGAGAAGCGAAACCTCACTCACTTCATGAACCCCAGCTACTTTCCTTGTAGAATTCAACCTTTGGTAGGCCATGAAGAAGCCATTAATGGCAATGCGCTCTATGAGCTCATAAGCTTCATTGTATGATGAGTTAAAAATTACACCTCGGATGAGGCGTCTAACATAGACCTAGTAGGTGCCTACAGCCCATTATAGAAAGTCTCCATTTGAATTACTATAGGAATTCCATGATGTGGGCATTTCCTAAGCAATTCCTTCCATCTCTCCCGAGCCTCATGTAATGTCTCACCATCTTTTTGCTTGAAGGATGTGATGTCATTCCTCATCCTAGCATTCTTGTTTGGTGGGAAATACTTCTCTAGAAACTTCTTTGTCATATCTTTGAGTTGTGATAGAGTTGGACTCGAGGAGTTCAACCAAGCCTTAGCTCTGTCTTTTAAAGAATAAAGGAGCAGTTTGACTGAAAGCATCCTCACTCACCCACAGGATAATGAAGATTCTTGCACACTTCTAGAAAGTTTCTTAGATGAGCAAAATGATCTTCTTGAGTGGAACCTCCAAATTGTCCGTTTGTTTGGAGCATTTGGAACATCATCATAGGCTTGAACTCGAAGTGAGTAGCGATCCTGCGAGCCTAGTGATGCTTGTTTCCATGGAATGTGGATCAAACCACGGCATAATCTCTCATTTGCTTTGTCTCTGTCATTCACCATTTGATTAGGTCCTTGATTAATGAATGCGTCTCTGCATGCGGTATTCTTCATCGACTTGAGTATGGGTAAAGGACCTTGCCTTCCACCTCTTTGACCTCTTCCTCTATTTGTGAGGCGTTCTTCCACCAAATGAGACTCTACCCGGTATGATGAGAGTGCTCGGACATAGTTGATACGAGTTGTTGTAGCCTTTGTTGGCGTCTTAGCCTCGGAATCTTCTTTCGGGCTCTGGATCAAACTTCGAAAGTGGGTGGTTACGATGCGGGCATCGCTATAACGTCAAGCGCTATAGCACTTCTGTAACACACAAAGCGGATACCACGGTAAAACCTCCCTAAGGATGTAATAATTTCTAAACAATAAAAATTAAATGCAATCCCCGACAGCGGCGCCAAAAACTTGTTGTGCGAAAAGTAGTTGTGCAAGTGTACACAATCGCAACAAGTAATATATTGAAAAGTAAAGTTCGTCTCCACGAGAGTTGGTATTAATTTTAGAGTTTAAAATGAATTACACTTAGTGGAACAAGTAGCAAATAAGTGAGTACAGCGTTTCATTTAAGCAGATTGTTTAAAGTAACAAGTTAAGTAATTTAAGATATGAGAGAAGTAAGTTGGATTGCTTTCACTAAGTAAATTCCCAAAAATAAGGCGCTATAACGTCTGCGCTATAGCGTTAAGCTATTATTGCAAATGTTTTGTGCCTTTCGGTCACTAGCGTCGGGGTTTCATTACAAGATGCCTATGTCAGGTTCTAAATAAGTTCACCCTGTATATTTAAGATCTGAGCTTAAGCTTTATGAACTATTGCATTTCTATGTCTAGAGGAAGCAAAAATTGGTTAAATGTCTTTAACCAACCTTATCATTCATATCAATCATTGAGTTCTTTCCATGGTTCATATGCGAATCACGGAGGTACTTGTTTTCACGTGGCGGATATAAAACAAGTTGGGAAGAATTATAACACAAAGATTAAAACACAAAAGCGTGAAAAGTTATATACGTAATATTAAAGGTTCATTACAAGTTCTAGCAACTGACTCGGGGAGTTTAGCTCATGTTGAGCATCATCAAAATAACACAAACAAACATACTTGTATTCTGGTAGGTAAGAAGGAAAACACAAGTGCAAAGATACAATCTTGATGTCTCCTAATCATCCCTGTGGTGATGATCTGCCAATGACTTCACCAGTGAGAAAGCGAGCGAGAAAATTACAAAGGAAGAAAAATAAAATTCAAAGCTTCTAAGTGTTTCAATGGAGAAGAGACTATGTCAAGTTTCTCTCTCTCTCTACCAAAAACTCTCTACAACTCTCGGTCTCTCCAAAGAAAAGGGAATAAGGAAGATGATGTAGTCCCACAGCATGTGGTGCATGTCTTCTCACAAGTCAATAAAGTTGATGTTTGCTTTTCTGACTCCACTATTCTTCACTCATGCGATGCCAAGTGTCCACACATATCCAATAAAATCAGGGCATGTCGTGCGCATACGGTGGACCACGAGATCACAGTGCGGATTAATGAGCTTGGCGCCAAAATTGCACTTTTACTTTAGATGCTCGGTGATCTACCTTCTTGGCGCTATAGCGTTAGGCATTTATAAGCGCTAAACAACTGCAATACTCACAAAATACATCAAAACATTCACAAGGGCACCAAATGTGCCAATTTCATAACAAGCGATGTTTAGCCCTTCCTTTCCTAATACTATGAAATGCAATAAATACTATACTATTATTACTTGAGAACTTACTCAATTTAATGATTAAAGGTATAAATAACTCATATAAATATGAGTTATCATGCTTTAATAATGCGAGGTGTGTCTCGATTTGTATCTTAGTTTGTGTCTAAGTGCATGTTGTTGCCCAGCGCGAGAATGTTGTGTTTTTAGCGCTGTGTGTTTGTGTGTGCCACGAGCGCCGATTTCTTTGTGTCTTTGGCGCTAGTGCACATGTTACCTGAGGCGCCATTTTGCTAGAGATTTTAGCGCTTTGTGTCTTTGTGTTGCCTGATGGCGCCGGTGTGTGGGTGTTTTGGCGCCTATGTCTTTGTGTTGAACAAGGGCGCCAATTTGTAGGAGAAATGGCGTGCAGTCTTTGCCTTTGTTTCTAAGTGTCTTTGCTTTGGTCCACTAGGTGATGTTTTGGTCCTAGGTGTCTTTGTTTTAGTCCCTAGGTGATGTTTTGGTTCTAGGTGTCTTTGTTTTGGTCCTTTAGTGGAAGTTTGGTCCTTGTAACCTAATTATTCTTGACAAATGGATGATGTGTGAATTGATGATGAAGCCATAGAAATTTGGGACTAAAGCGATGATGATGTTAATGACAATAATGCCTTGGGGCTAAAACTAAAATTGACAATGAGGTGAGAAATGATGTTAATGATGTATAAATTGTGCTTGTGGTATGTTCATGGAGTCTCATGCATACATTCGGTTGCGGTCGCGACGTATATTTATTGATGATGATGCCATGGGGGCATGAGCCATGGGGGCTAAAACTATTGATGATGAGGCCATGGGGGCCAATGGTACCACATGCATGACTGCATTGCATTGCATTCATTATCATATTGGTACATGTTTGCTGGATGATGATTATTATGATTAATCTTTCTTTGTATGATTGTATGAGTGTGATGATTTGATTAATATTTGCTTATTATAGTCTTTATTATGTGGTTTGAGACTCACCCCTTTACATTTGTTGTTTACCACGGTAGCCATGAGTGAAGGCTTACTTCCTTCATTCGAGTCGATGCTGCTCGATCGTAGCACCTGGGGATGGGCTTAGGATTCTAGTCGTTTATCCTTTGTTGACTATTGAACTATTTCATTTGATATTTCTCGTTGTTTTGAGATTGTTGTTATCTATACGAGACTATATTCTATTTTCCATTGCGTGATGTTTATTTTTAAGTGCGTGGATTTTATTAATAAAGTTACGAGAAATTTCATCCCATTGATGGGTGTTGCGTATGATATTGTTGAAATGAAGGAATTGTGTTATAATTCTTTGTTGTTTGGTGAAGTAAGTGTAGCATTCCATTTGGAAATAAATTTTTATAACTCGACTTTATTATAAATTCTTAGGGTAGAAATGGGGTGTTACATTAGTGGTCGGAAGCGATTCGGTCTGTCAGAGCCAAGTTGTCGATCGTAGAGTCTTTTAGTCTAAGCTGTTGTTTATCTTTATAGTGCGGAGTCGGTTACTACTAATAGGACCATTTGTATTGTTTGTTGTGTGATACGATGTGTGAACTACGAATAGAGTTGTATGTCTTGTTTGTTTGATTCTTGAAAGTCGTGAAGCTAACTTGGTTTAGTTAGTTAAGTCTTCAAGGGAATGTGATGTGTTATATGTATTCTTTTGATTAGTAAGGATCATGAGGCTATGGTAGATAGAAAGAAGTTAGGATCAAGTGAGAACCCAAACAACTATTATCTTTATAGAGAATTTTTCATAGAACTCGGCTATTCTTTCGGCTATTTATCGTTGTGTGCCTATTATGTTTCTGCAGGTGAACTACTGCTTTTTGCAAGTTATTTTGTAACTCATTTTCGTTTTATATGCAATTTATGCGATTAAGAATGAAATGCGGACGGAGATGCTTAAACTAGTCTATTTGCAAGGTGTTAAGGCATGTATTCTTTTATATCTGTTATTGGTTACTTGTGAAATACCTTGATCCTGCTCCTTTAGAATCCACATTGATAATCACTCCATTTAACAAAATATGAAACGTGGTGCATAAGCCTGTTTTTTTTGAATTAACTCTTAAGTATTCAGATTACTACTAAGTTGGATAGACAATGTGGACTTTCATGAAATTTATACCTATGCATTTGAATACTTTTGGTGATAAACTCAGCATAATTAATTTCCATTGCTTGATTGCCATGATGATGATATATATATATATATATATATATATATATATATATATATATATATATATATATATATATATATATATATATATATATATATATATATATATATAGCTAGATTTCACAATGAAGTGCCTTGCTAGATTTCAATGAAGTGCCTTGTAATCAATGTCGGAAATTTAGGGACTTAAAATAAAATTACCCTCTTTTATTGTTGATTAATTTCTATTAAAATAGTTGTATTGTTGGATTAGTTAAATAGTATGTTTCATGCGAAGTTTTTGTTATATCGTGTTTTGTTTGCATTGGCGTCTTAGATTGAGTGATTTGTTGATGTGTTTAGCTAATTATTCTAAGTTGCAGCGATGTATTGATTGCTATAAATGATAGATTCTTTATTGAATCTTTGCAATTATTGTGTTCTTTTATCTTAAAATTGCAATCACATTACTTATTTTAATTATAGACTGTGTTTCTATATTTTACTACCTTGACTTACTTTTGTCTTATTTTGTTTTGTTCTATATGCTTCATTGTTTTAGATGTGTAATGTAGTGAACTCTCTTTGGTATGAAATGACATATATTGCATCGTAAAATGTCTAAATTTTATTTTATCATTTTGACAAAGACTATCGTATGTACATGGTAGTGAACTAGTCTTGTTTTCATTAATTGTGTGGGAGTTGTATTATGTGACTGTGTTTGAAGAATTAATATTGATTGTTCATGTTGAAATTTTGCATAGGAGACCCAAAGTTTATTTTATTCGTTGACTTACTATTGATGTTCATAGATTGCATATCAAATAATATTGGGAGTTATATTAGGAGACAATGTCTTGAGAACTAGGATTAATAGTCTAGATTACAATTTTGCACATGGAACCCAATGGTTGTTCGGTAGTTGACTCACTGTTAAGGTACTTTGATTGCTACCGTTTACAATTGTCAAAGCTATGAGGTGTGTTTTTGTAGGAATAAATGATTAGTGGGTTTGAGGATAATGTACACTTATATAGTCTAGGTATCTGTACAACCTATTCTTATGATAATGGCGTGTGTGTTAATGTACTCTTTGGATTTGGGACTCTAGTATTTCCCATGTTGTCTTGGTAACATAATCATGCCTTTGCGTCTAGATGAATTACCTTCTTAACTGTGCAAGGGATTATTTACTTCCTATCTTTGTAGTTAGACTCAAGATATGTTGTTCTAGTTATACCGGGGCTCAAGTTTATGTATAAAACTACTAAAGTTAGACTTTAGGAATGTTTTCACACGTGTTTTGATTTGATTATAATTGATATCGTGCAAACAATTTGCCTTGATAAAATTATATGTTCCAATTCTTTTCAGAAAAGCTTAGTGAAATAACATTGTGATTATTTAGAAGTACATGCTAGTTTAATGAAAGTGACCATGATGCCTACATGTTAACTTTTCTAAGACATTAACTTTTGTGAACGATATTTTTGCTTGTTTTGTGAGTTTTGCTGGATTAGTTCATAGTTGGAGGCTCGCATGAATTTGTTGTGTGGTTAATTTAACACTATTACTTTGACTTTATGAATTAGTGAAAGCGTAGTATAAAGTATAATATGAATTTTCTGATGGCATGTTACGGATTACGTATTAACGCGTCGTATGCTAAGTCTTGCGTGTAGACTAATCTTGCTCTTGGTGTTAAGATGTTTCATTGTCTTGACTACTAAGAGTGATCCCTCGTTGGGGTACCCGGTGACCCCGATTTGTGTTATGTGTTATGTGGTTGTGAATGATTAGTTGAGCTTGTGAACTTTGATGTGAATGTTGTTGTCGCCGTTCTTGTGCTGTTGTCGCTAAAACCTTGTTCAAAAGATACTAAAGTTGTTATCGATAGGCACTGCGTTCGATTAGGTTCATCCCTCCCACTGTCCTTTCGGTTTTTCTTTGTACCTGCGTGGTTCTTTATCGTTGATGTCGTCAATAAGGTATCTTGTTGAGGCGAATGCTTAGGTCCTTTTCTGTTGTTGTTGTTTATAGCCTGTTGAGTCCGATGAGGATGGCGTAGTCATCTCTTGAGTTAGGTTTGTATGAATGAGTCGGGTTTCCTCATGTTTGTATCGAGTTGACCAATTTGTCTGTGATATTAGAGTTTACAGAATCGCTAGAGGATGAGTTTGGTTATTATTTCTTGAGTTACCTGGCTGAAGAAGTAGGAGGGACAGCCGCCCAATCACTCACCGCCGATAATTAATGAAATGATAATCAGCAGGATAGGTAGCATTAGTTGTCTAGATGGTTGTAGTTTGTTAGTGGGGGGTTGTTTAGTTTTGGTCGGTGAATTTCGAGGACGAAATTTCCTAAGTGGGGGAGAGTTGTAACACCCTAAATGATTTAATTAGTTATTTGATTAAATTATTTAAAGTGTTGCATTGTTTTTAATTATATTAAATTATTTATGTTAATTTATTTATAATTGAAGGGAGTGGTATTAGTAATTAGGGATTTGCAGTATTAGCCCAGAGCCCAAGCTTGATGACTTAGGCTCTACAGGGTTGGTGCAATTCGCACCATTTGACAAAAGAAAGAAAGAAAACGAAAGAGAAAGGAGAAGAGAGAGTGAAATCGGCGCAAACCTTAGGGAGAAAGGGAGAAAGTGATCGCACAAGAGGAGAAGGAAGGAGAAGGAGCTCTAGTTGCGGTGGTTTTGGTGGTGACTCAGTAGAGAAGGTTTTCTACGGTTTATACAAGGTAAGGGGAGTCTCACCTTATAATAGAGAGTATAATAGGATATGTAGATCATAGGATCCTTAGTGATGTTATTTGATGTTGAATTTAATTGTTGTATGATTGTTTTGATCGATTGAGTTGGTAATTGCATGAAAATCAATTGTATGTTAGTGTTAGGGTTTGTATTGTGTTGATTGAGTTTTTGAGATGTAATTGATGATTTAAATGTGCAATTGGAAGTGTTAGAATGATTATGATATGAATTGGAGTTGTCATTGATGATTTAGTCTAAGGGAATTTGAAGAATTTGAGTTTTTGGGGTATGGGGCGCCAATTTCCTAAAGAAATGGCGCCTGTGTCACTATTGTGTTGTGTGTGTGCAGGTGTGCCCTTGTTGGCGCCAAGTCTTGCCCGAGAATGGCGCCACAGTGGCGCTGTGGCCTTGTGTGTGTGTGTGAGGCGCGAATGGCTGCCCAGCAGCGCGAGAATGCGCCGAGTCTTTGGGTGTGTTGATGTGTTGTGAAGTGTGGGTGTGTGTTGCTGTGTGGGCGCCAAAGGCTGCCAGAAATGGCGCCTGGTGCGCCTGTGCCTAAGGAAAGGCGCCTAGCAAGGCGCCAAGTGAGCTGTGTGTGTTGTGTCTAGGTGCAGGGCGCCAAATGTGGCTGCCAATGCGCTGGTTGGGCTTGGTTCAAGTGCAGGGCTCCATGTGGCTGCCCTGTGGTGCCCGTTGTGGCGCCAAGTTGCTGGATATTGTGTGGTGTCTAAGTGTTGGGCGCCATTTTGGCTGCCCATGGCGCCTAGGGTGGCGCCAGAATGTGTGACGAGGGTGTGTGTGTAGGTGGCGCGGCCACAGGCGCAAATGCTAGCTGCAGTGCGCTGTGTTCTTGCTGTGTCTGGCGGGCGCCAAATGTCTTTGCCAGTGCGCTAGGAGTGCGCTGTGTGCGAGGCGTGTCTCGATTTGTGTCTTAGAATTTGTGTCTAAATGCTGTGTTGCCCAGAGCGCTAGAATGTTGTGTTTTTGGCGCTGTGTGTTTGTGTGTGCCCTGAGGCGCCGATTTCTTGTGTCTTTGGCGCTAGTACTGTGTTGCCTGGGCGCCATTTGCTAAGTTTTGGCGCTGTGTCTTTGTGTTGCCTGATCGGCGCCCGGTGTGTGGGTGGTTTGGCGCCTATGTGTTGTGTTGCACAAGGGGGCGCCAGTTTGTGGGAGAAATGGCGTCTGGTGCTGCCTTTGTGTCTAAGTGTGTTGTTTTGGTCCCTAAGTGATGTTTTGGTCCTAGGTGTCTTTGTTTTGGTCCCTAGGTGATGTTTTGGTTCTAGGTGTGCTGTTTTGGTCCCTAGGTGGTGTTTTGGTCCCTAGGTGAAGTTTTGGTCCTTTAGTGGAAGTTTGGTCCTTGTGACCTAATTATTACTGACAAATGGATGATGTGTGAATTGATGATGAAGCCATGGGGGCTGGGACTAAAACTGATGATGATGTTAATGACAATAATGCCATGGGGGCTAGAGCCATGGGGGCTAAAACTAAAATTGACAATGAGGTGAGAAATGATGTATAAATTGTGCTTGTGGTATGTTCATGGAGTCTCATTGCATACATTAATTTTGCGATCGCGGCGTATATTTATTGATGATGATGCCATGGGGGCATGAGCCATGGGGGCTAAAACTATTGATGATGAGGCCATGGGGGCCAATGGTACCACATGCATGACTGCATTGCATTGCATTCATTATCATATTGGTACATGTTTGCTGGATGATGATTATTATGATTAATGTTGTTGTATGATTGTATGAGTGTGATGCTTTGATTAATATACTGCTTATTATAGTCTTTATTATGTGGTTTGAGACTCACCCCTTTCTGTTGATGTTTACCACAGGTAGCCATGAGTGAAGGCTTACTTCCTTCATTCAGAAAGTCGATCTGCTCTCGATCGTAGCACCTGGGGATGGGCTTAGGATTCTAGTCGTTTATCCTTTGTTGACTATTGAACTATTTCATTTGATATTTCTCGTTGTTTTGAGATTGTTGTTATCTATACGAGACTATATTCTATTTTCCGCTGCGTGATGTTTATTTTTCTGGTGCGTGGATTTTATTAACAAAGTTTTGAGAAATTTCATCCCATTGATGGGTGTTGCGTATGATATTGTTGAAATGAAGGAATTGTGTTATAATTGTTGTTGTTTGAGCTGAAGTAAGTGTAGCATTCCATTTGGAAATAAATTTTTATAACTCTGACTTTATTATAAATTGCCGGGTAGAAATGGGGTGTTACAACCCCCCTCATTATCATTCCCACCCCGTAAATCGATTTAGGACAAAAATGCCCCTACAAATAGTAAAAATTTGAATTATGTAGAGAAGAGGTATTTTCGGTAGGGTTTTTAAGGGTTTCGAATTACCAAAAGCGAGGTAATTAGGTTCCACACTAACCAGGAATTACCTCGTATTTAGGGTATTTCCGAAAAAAATAATAATTAAAAACAAATTAAAATTAATTTAAAGACACGTTTTTTATTACGAAACGAAATAATACATGAAAGTTCTGAACGGAAACAACAAAAAACAACAACAAAGAAAATGAAAAGACGGTAGAAATTAGTGAGATGGTGGTTGGAGACGTCGAAGGACCTCGTAAGCGTTCATACGGTTTCGACATACAATTTGAATAGGAATCGCATCTAAAATATGTCAAAACTGTCCATCATTACTCGAACGTCATCGTTGTTCTTCACATCCATGGTGGACCACTGAACACGATTATTATCGCCCATAGTGGGGTAGCGATAAATGATCCGGGTGACTTCTTGCTCGTCACCCTCGGTGCGACCGTTGTTATTTTTCTTTGAGCTTCAAAGGTGATGTCGTCGTTAAGCTTTGCATAAAATGGGATTTGGACTCTTGAAATAGACACCATTTTCTCTGTTTGTGATTGTGCCTTGATGGTGAAGGCGGTGAGTGCGAGAATCACGAGTATTGTGTATTGAGTGTCCATGAGAGTGTTGTGTGTGAAAAAAAGTGAAATGGAAGTGTCTATTTATAGGGAAAAATGAAACCCTTGAATGGATTTCCACCAGTTGATGAAAAGTGGTCGGCAAAATGCGGACCGTTTAAAGTGTCGGCAAAATCTAGATCGTTAAAAGTTGTCGGCAATATCTAGGCCAGTTAATTAGTGTCGAATAAAAAATAGTTTTTACTTTAAAAAATGACTTTTAACTACATTACAGTCGTTTTTACCATGCGTAATTTTTTTAAATTTTTTTAAAATTACAAATTTGTAGACAAAGTATAATACTACGATATTGAGGTTAAAAAGGCGAGTTGCAAAATTATTTACAGTGTAATTGTACACCAAAGTGTCATAAAAACATGTTTTTAGTGTAAAATTTGACTTTTTAATTAGGTTTTGAGGTTAAATTATAATACTACGTTGTTGAGGTTAAAAATACGAGTATTTAAATATTCTAAGACTATTAGCGTGTGAGGATAACACGAGAAACACAATCCGGACCTTCTATTAGAAATGGAAAAACGAGTAATGTAATGTCAAAACCTAAAGTCGGTTAGCATTGACTTACTTGAGGAAGTGCAATATCACACACCATCAAATCTCGTAGGCTCTGCGGCACCCGCGTGTAGTCATCATGCGCTCATGAGAGCGGATATGCAAGCGCAGCGAGGAAATGTTAACTTCGGTGGAAGTGACACCAACAATCGCGATGAGGCAATGCATACTTGTTGGTGCTTAAAAGTGCGATCCATAATCAAAGCGATCGGAAACATCCTCAATAACTTGTTACTATCGAGGATGTGACCACATGATTTCCTCAACAATATCGGTACCTTTAAGTCGTCTGCGTCCAACACAAGTAATGGTTACTTTGAATCGGTGTCATAAGGCTGCTGCATCTCGGTCATACTACCTCTCTTTCCACTTACGGATGCATTGCGGGTTCTATACAAGTGACTAATGTTGCTCAAGTTGTTCTTAAATCGACCTTCAATGCTTCAAGACTTTTGGATGATTTCACTCCCAAAGGCAGTGCTCCCCTGACAATGGCCAGCTCCTCCTTGGTAAACTTACCAAATATAGCTGCTCCAAACAAAGTCTTATGAGGCTCATGATTGTGAATCCCATTCACCACTCTCACCTTCCAATCAGAACTAGGAGGTAACATTGGTTTAGCTTTCAATTGAAACCTACAACCACATCTTTTCGATGTCTTGTGTGCGCGTGAGACCCACACATCTACTCATTGTATGTGCCCGTCTCTCTCTGACCATAAACAACCTTGTTCTTTTTCCCTTTCCCATTCTCCGTCGTCTCGGTTCCGAACAATAACCACAATGACTCCGTTGGCTTTCCCGGTATCTCTAGCCCAACATGTCATTGCATCTCGAGTGGGAAATATCTCAGATGTCGTAAAGGCAGCGGTTAAATCCATAATAACCATCTATTTAAAAAAAATATAAATGTTATATAAAAAAATTGAAATACCTTTTTAGAGGTATTTAGGTTCCTATATTGTGAACAGAAATACCTCTAAAAAAGGTATTTCCGAAAAAAAATTAATTTAAAAAACAATATTTCGGAATTACCTTTTCTGGGGATAATTCCGGTTCATAAATTGTGAACCGAAAATACCAACTTTCAATGCTAAATCCGAAAAATTCACCTCCAAATTCCCGGAAATACTTTTTTTTACGGTAATTCCGGAAAAAAGCCAAAAATGTGGTGGGTCATATATGTTTTTTTATAAAATGACAGGGGCATTTTGGGGATTTTAGTACTTATGGGGGTGGAAGTGATAATGAGGGGGGTGGGAAAAAAAAACCAACCCTAAATATTGTTCTACAAATTAGGGGTCAATTTGACACTAAGTTATATAAGTTAGGAGCCTAGTTGAAAATTAGTAATAAAATAAGGACCAAAGTGTTACATGTTTTTAGTCATATATGGTTCTCTTTCTACTACATGTTTTTAGTCATATATTCAACCTGCTTTTATAACATTATAATGAAAATTCCTGATTGAGTATCATAAGTTGCCTCAATAAATTGCAATCACATAAACTTGCCCAAAGCAAAATAATGTGCAATTACATAGACTTTCCAAAAAACTACACAAAGTGCAATTACATAAATTGGTTATGTAAAATATTAACTCTAGAAAACTAAACCATAAAGAGTAATTAGGTAAACTAGTTATGTGGAACACTATCTATTATAATTATTTCTGTTATTTACCTCTTTTACCTAACAGTTGTATTAGTTGATAGTTAACCTAACTAGTTAGTTTCTAGTAAGTTTTTTCTGTTTTAGCATTTATTTAGAATTTAGTTATCTTCACTGTAGCCTCATGACATGTATATAAACCCATTGTATAGATTGCACAATTCAATGAAGTCATTTTTACTAAATTTCAATTCATGATTTTGTTATCACATTAATATGATATCAGTAGGAATTGCGAAACTTTCTTCCATTCTCTGAGAAACTACAGAAAGCTTCCATTTATGTGTTGCTTCCTCTTGTTCTACTCTTCTTCCAGAAATCACTCTTTTCTCCGTTTTGCTTCATCAATTGAGAATCAACATGAAGCTCAAGAACATGATCCAATCCTCTGTACCTTCACTCCAATGATCATCCTGATACTCATTATGCAAACCCTAACGGGTGATAATTATAATTTGTGGTACCGGTCCATGCATTTTGCGCTATGAATTCGGTTATGTTGATGGTTCCTTCCCCTTTCCCGAAGATGGAGACTCCAAATTGCAAACTTCTTGGAAGAGTAATGACAACATTGTTTGTCCTTGGCTCCTCAATGTCGTTTTGAAATAAATTGTCGCCTCTAACATCTATGCATCCTACCGCGACGATCTAGAGAAACTTTCAGAACCATTTTCAACAAATTAGCGATAGATTCAAGTTTCTATTGCCAAGTCTGTAGCGAGGAGGTATTTAGCGGTTAAAACAGTCTCTCACTAATTCCCTCGCAAATGTCAGTTAGCGACGAAATTAGTGATGTTAGCGAAGGAATTGTCCCTCACAAATTTGCATTTTTTTGGGTAGTGAAATGCTTCAGTAAATCAGGTTACTGATGCTATAGAGTCTTCACAGAGAACTCTGTATTCACCATTGATCAATGCAATTTGTTGATAGCACTTTCAATAAATTCCCTAGATCATTAACCCATCCTTCTAATCAATGAAATTTTCCCCATAGATAAGCTTACATCACTCACTTCCCAAGCTGTCACTATTTCTAATAACTAGACCATCATCTGTGCGTTGCACGGAAGAATAAGTTTTGTGGACAATAAGTTTTTTTTTATTTAGAAAAGTGTACAACTGTTGCAAAAGAAATGTCGTACCAATTCTTTGATAAAATTGTAGACAATACCGATTCATCACCAAATAACCATAACAGAATTACATGAATAATACATTAGATAATGATAAATGAGAAAGTGGGTAATACTTAAAACCATGCCACATGACTGATACATTGCATAAATGTAAACCCACACCATAGCAAAGTAAAAAAAAAAAAAAAAATGAAAAAATATTGAACAAAACTATGAACAATTGAAGGTTAGTTTTTTTATCATCAAAATCTCCAACGTTTTTTAGTATGTAGTTGACTGTCAAGTACTCATCACTATTGTTTTTTGCATGCCAAAAAGTTCTCTATCACTGAGACTCTATCAAATTCCATGGCCTCAAACTATGTATCATGAGTAAAAGTGAATACCAAGATGTTATAAATATAGCTTCAATTTGTGGGTCTAAATTCTATAATATAGAATATTTTAGCTTTCCATTGCTGGGTCTAAGTTCTTAGTTTTGAACCTGCTGCATTCCTTGAACAATATAAGTGCATAAATCATATCAGGTGCAGATTTTCCTAAAAAGTGAGACAAATATCTGCCAAACAGTGTAAACATATTAGAGCCTGACCTATCAAATAACTTCAATTGGGTTTGTGTACCATTGTATGAATTTGAGATGCCTCTCATACCTGCATAAAACATGACTTAAATTTAATTAACAACTTTCATATTGAAGGACAAGGCTTCAATGTAATATTGGGATAATCACCATCAATACAGAAAATTAATAAGGAGATGAAAATGATAAATATTGTTGACGTAGCTAAGTTGGCACACGTCTTAATTTCTTCATTGTCCTATCCTAAACATGTACATAAAAGCATGGATCTCAGCAAGGTAAGTCTTTCTATCAAAACGTCTAGTATTTTTGACAGTAGGTTCTTATTCCTCCTCTCTAAATAGCCTGTTCCTTTCTTGCTTGTCCTTCTCCACCCTCTCAAACATCAACCCCTGAAATAACTCTGATATCTGTGGGCCTTAAAACCTGCTTGCTCTGCAAAGCTTGAGTTTCATAAACCTGCCATTTCCTCCTAAACCTGTCCTCGCCCATTCCTTGAGGTAATTAAGATAATACTACTAGGATGGCTGAAGGCAATGGAAGGCATGTGGAGGACCTCGGAGGTCAGTGGAAACGGAATCGTCGGGGACGTCCTCGAGGGAGGGATGTTGTATCCTTTTACTTCACTAACTTCCCTTTTGGCATGTCCCTAGCTGGCCTTCGAAAAGTTTTTGGAGAATTTGGAAATGTCGTTGATGTGTACATCCCAAATAAGGTAGATAAACTTGGTAAAGAGTTTGGTTTTGTTCGGTTCAAGAATGTCTTCGATAGCCTAAGACTACAAAGGCAATTGGATAATGTTTTTATTAAGGGAATTGGATAATAGCTAGGCAAAAATATGCCAAAACCTCAGCATTAGCCCAACAAGAAACCACTCATACTTCACCTATCACATCACCAATTCACTCACCAATCCAATAATCATCTCCAATATTATCTCCCCACCCAAAATCACTAGTACCCTCCCTAAATGATCCACCAGTCCAGTCACCACCACAAACAACCCCTCCACCACCCTCTCCAACAACTGAACCTTAGAAAACACCTCACACAGAACAAACCATCTCTGAACCGAGCCCTGTTATACCCGAAACAGAACCAGAACAACAAGTGCCTTCTAGCCCAAGTAACATTACTACTAATGTTGTTTCAACTCTTGAGAAAGAGTTTGTGCAGGAAAGAGAAGAAGAAGGACTCGACAAAGAAGACAAAGGAGAAGAATCATCTGCTAAGGAGCCTGTGACACAAGCTATGGAGATGCAGAGTGATGCACCTGCATCAGATGCTGCTGTATCACACCAAACAACACAGCATGATGAAGCGACAATCAAACTTGTTCTGGAACAAATGGCTCAACAGAAAAGGGATGCTTTGCACAACACACAAAAATTCTTCAAGAAACCAACAGGCCAGCAGGCAAAGTTAACACCAAAGAGGAAGAAACCTGATGCAGTTAGCACTAATGCACTTGCATCAGTGCCCGAAACAGTTCCTGCAACTACACCAGAGGAAGGAGGTGCATCTGCACCAGTTGAAGAAACACCAAAGAAGCAACCAAAAGAGAAGAAGCAGAAGGTGAAACACACTCCTCCTACCAGGCAGAGCAACTAGAACAAAGAGTGGAGCAAAGAAATGAGTATCATTTACAAGTTTTCATATGTTCACCTGCTATTACTTGTGTTTCTACTAACTAAAACTATTTCCCTGGTTGTTGTTTTTAACCCCTCTCCCCTATTTTGAACAAATATGGTTTGTATTTTCTGAACAAATTAGCAGTGAGGACACTGCTACACCTTAAGTTTGGGGGGGGGGGGGGGGGAGTTATCTATTAAGTATGTTTATGTGTTTAAATATGTTTGTTTTATCTATTAAATATGTGTGTTTTAAAGTATTTTATATTTTGTTTAAATATTAGATGTACTTAACAAAGTAGTATCTAAATATATGAAATTATTCTCCAAAGAATCTCTTTTGAAAATAGTGGAAAGCATGAAGAATACTATTATTGTTAAAAGTATTTTAGTAGAAGTATGGATCAGTTTTTAGAAAATATGGTGCAACCCTATGAATGTAATTTTAAATGATGAAAAGGAGAAAAAGAAGCCCTATTTCTGAAGAAATAACCAAAATTATTCTTTCTTAAACACTTCAAAACTGAGTTTGTGAAAAGAACCTTGCTACTAAGATCAATCTGATGCAAGGGGAATTTTTTGTGAGCTTAGGTCAAAACAAAGTTTTATTAAAAGATAGAAGAGCTTAAAGAATTAAGTTTGGGGGTGTTTTATGAAAAAAAATGCTGAATTTGAAAAGTGTAAAGAGTAAACAATGCATTACAAAAATGTGGACAAAAGATCAAAGATCAAAAGCCATATTGTCCTGACTCAATTGAAACTATACCTGTGCCTAAGTACATGAATGCATCTGGAGGTCAAAGATTTGTGCCATGTAGGAATAAATGTATCTGGAGGATAGTTCAAAACTGTACCTGTGCCAAAGTGCAAGAAAAAGAAAAAAATATATGCATCTGGAGGTCAAAGACATGTGCCAAAGTGCAATTGCATCTGGAGGACAGTGAGGAAGACAATATGAGCTATCAAAAGAAAATAAAGCATCATCAGTGCAGAAGCACAAATGCAACTGACTGAAGAAAAGGAAAATGCAGAAAAAATCAATGCACAAATCACTTCAAAGAAGTAATGCATCTGCACAAAAAGAACCACAAAAATAGAAAAAGTGCATTGGCTCAAAAGCTTTGAAAATTTCAACCAAATCCTTTGTTGTTTAAAATCCCCCAATACTTGAGGATCTTTGTTAGTCTAATCTCTCTTTTGAAAAAAATATTTTGGTGTGACCAAAGGTAAACCAATCCTTTCAAAGGCTAGGAGGAAGTTTTTCACTTAGTCTTGGAACTAATCTCAACTCAGTGGGTTCACACACACACACACAAAAGAGTTTGAATAGTTTTGGTAGTTTTTAAGAAATAAAGGCATAAGAAAGATTGCTGAAAAATGAAGTTCATAGGAAGCTCCTCATTAAAATCCAAAATATCAAGCTGATCTATCTTCTAGAATTATAGTATTAATAGTTTGTCTTTGTCATTACTTGAGGACAAACAATGGTTTAAGTTTGGGGGTGTGATAACTCTATTTTATATAGAGTTATTCATATGTTTAAACTTAGTAAATTGCTCTCTTTCAAGTAAAGATAAGGAGTTTATATAGTATTTGTGTGATATATGATAACTTGAGTGATTGACATGGTTATAGTTGTTAATAGGCCATTTTGGATATATTGTGGTATGTTTGATGTTTTTGTTCAGTGCAGTCTACAAATGCTCCTGCATTAATGCTACTGCATTGATCCTGCACTAAACCTACATTACTTGGAGAGAGCAGCCAGCCACTTGAACATCCACTTGCTCATCCACTTACATGCTGACCTCCTGCTTGGTCCCCTAAAGCAAGACCACTTTATATTTCGGCGCCAACCATTCCCACATAGCCTTGAGCATAGCTTTGAAGAGTCATCACCATAGAGACACATGTTCATACCTCATTGGACCTCCCTATACACTTGATTAAAGATCTCAACTTGGGGAACACAACTTCTGAAAAATAACTACAGCCCAATCCTCTCAAGATTACTTCAACATGAAGGAAGGAAACATCTCTCTTGAAGACTATAAAAGGACCTCACTTCTTCATTTGGAAATATTTCACAAATCCATAAGTTAGATTCAAATTTCAATATACATAGTTAGTTTTTATTTTGTAAGAGGGAAATGAAGGAATTGACAAACCATCCTTACTTCAACATGTTTAGGAGAATTCATACAAAGAGCTTCAACTCATGTAATTTCTCTCTTGTTGTCTCTCTTTTGTGATTTCAATTATATAAACATGTTCTATTCAGTTTATATTTACCTTGCAATGTCTATGTTGAGCTAAATCTCTCTTAGTTGGAATGTTCAAACCATTTAATGAATTTTTAAGTAAGTATGATGCATGTATGTAATGTGTGCACTTTAGTTCTTACTTGATAATATTTTCAACACTTATTTTGAGATTGATCACTTAGAATAAGTAGATTTGTAAGAGCAGACATGACTTACAATTAAGAACTCAAGAACTAATATGGGTGAGTGTTTTACATAAAGGAAACTTTGTGAAAACCATGTTAAGTCCTAGACATAGGATAGTATAGTCCATAGGGTGATCTTGTGGGTACTTTAAAGGCAAGAGTGAACTTATTTAGCATGTCTAGACATAGGAAGTTTGTAATGAAACTCTGAAGAAAGTGAGTGAAAGACACACATCTAATGCAACAGCATTCAGTGCAATCACATACTACATCAAACACTTAAAGGTAAATTACTTGGTGAAGACATTCCAACTAGTTTTTCTCATTTGCATTATAAACACTTGTACTTTGCTTTCTTATCTAACTTAGTTGTGATCACATCAACTCCATTATAAATTGTTATTTGGTTACTTTTGCACTATATTACTTTGTAATGAATTTAAAAGAGAGTTCATCAATCTCTGCGGGTTCGACCTGTTCTTTACACTATATTACTTGTTAAGGACTGTGTATACTTGCACATGCTTTCCTCACACCAGTGTACCACAGATTTAATTTATAAAATGAACTGCCTAAAAAATAGTGTGCATATTGACTGTCCCTGCTGAGTAGCATATGGTAGAAATTATTTCTAGCATAGTGATTTATTCATGTTGATTCATCTACTAGCTTGGCAATGTTCATCTACTAGCTTATAGAGGATCCACTAGTTGTAAGTATTTGACACAATTAACTTTTAGTGTTTTTCCACTAGCTTATAGTATTTTTTGAAAAGTAGCATTTGAGCTTATAGCGTATCATAGTTTCTCCTAACTTAATCCTTAATACTTTAATTAAATTCCTCATTTATCATTCATTAAATGAAGTTTTCTATCATTTGTAAGCCTTAATTAAAAATGTCTATTTAAGTTATTTTATATTTATAAGTTAGTTCAACCACTAATTTTTAAATTCAATCCGCTAATTTATCTATTTATCCGCTAACTTATCCATTATCCACTACTTTTTTGTCAAACACAAACACATACGTAAACGTGGAGATGAAATAGAAGTCAATGCTCAAATTAACATTTTTTGAAAATTTAAGGACTAAATAGCTTATTAACTCTTATTTAAATGAGTTTTTAAAGTTAAAAAAAAAAGAAGTAAAACAATGTTATTATAACGAGACGGTGGCTCCCAGCCCAACTACTCAAGTCCTTTTCTGAGTTTGTGGACACCCGTGTCCCAGTATCGGGGTTAATAATGAGAAAAGGCAAATATACCTCACAACACTAATTAACTAAGTTTTTTAGGTTTTTAATCGATCTATCTTTTCAGAGTTTTTTAAGCCATTAACTAAAAACTTGGTTAATTGGTTTCTTGGTTAATAGTCTATAAAACTTGGTTAATTGGTGTTGTGAATTGGTTTTTGTCTATATTTATCTGAAATTTTTGTCCATATAACATTATTCAAATATTGCCTCCTCATTTTGCCACATTGACATTTCATGGCATTTTCTTTCTTCTTATTAATTAATTAATGTTTTGAAAAAAGGATTGGTCATTGAATCGTGAAGATACTCACTCAAGCATGCGTACTTGACTCGAACCGATAAGTGAACCAGTGAATACATTGATTATATGATATATTAAGTGATAAAATTTAGATACAATTAAATTATAAACTATGATATATTAATTATATATATATATATATATTTAATAGGACTAAATTTTAATTCAAAGGATAAATAAAAAAAAAACTGGAAATTTTATTTAAATGAAAAAATATTTTATAACTTGATATTGACATTTTATTTAAATGAAAAAATATTTTTTTCATTTAAACTGGAAATTTAATTTTTTTTAAAAATGGTCTGGTTCAAACTGTTCCCACATCTGATTTTTGGCTAATTCTTGCTGGTTGATGAACCAACCAGGGGGTAAGATTTTGTTACTAATGGTCCCTTGGTTGCATGTGGCAGTGCATAGATGATTGTGTGAAGAACTAAGATGCCTAAAGCAGTTATTTGGATAATGATGAAGATTTCTCAATGATGGTCCGTTGGATGATGTGAAGTATGTTGGAGCAATTTCTCCAATGGATCTGCAATCACACACAGAAGTGCAGTTCCACACACTCTCTCTTTCTCACGAAGAAGGTTGTTATAACAAAATTATGAAGAAGAAAATGAATTCATTCATTGATTGTGTTGACTTACAAGCTTATATACAACTAGTGTAAAGAGGACTCACACCCACATGACTAGTAAGGTGGGAAGCCAAGTAAGCTGCCACATAGGCAAGCTAATACGATCGACATACTAAGTATTGACTTTATTACAAAAGTGTAAAAACAAAATTACATGTAAAATAGCTAAGATAACCAAATCAGAATTACAACACTATCTTCAACACACCTCCCTAATTCTGATTTTCAGTAATCTTCATTCCACACTTAGCCTTCAGCTCTTCAAATCTTTTCACTGCTAATGGTTTAGTCAACCAAATCGCAAAAGTGGTTTTCGATTCTGCGATGTACTAGCTCCAATTTCTCATTGCTCACTTGATCTCGCAAGAAGTGGTACTTTGTTTCAATGTGTTTGCTGCGTCCATGAGAACTTGGATGCTTGGCCAAATCAATTGCAGACTTGTTGTCAATATACAGCTTCATGACATAGTTTTTGCACAACTTCAACTCAAATAACAGTTTTCCAAGCCATTGAGCTTGGCAAGCACCTTGTGCAGCTGCAATATATTCAGCCTCACAAGATGAAAGAGCAACTATGTTCTGTTTCTTCGAGCACCATGATATAGGTGCACTCCCTAACATGAATAGATACCCACTGGTGCTTTTCCTGTCAGTGGGATCACCACTCCAATCGGAGTCAGTATAACCCAACACTCTGTCATCACCTCCTTTACTTGGAAACAGAATTCCTAAGTTGATAGTTCCTTTCACATATCTCAATATCCTTTTAGCAGCAGCCATATGTGATGTTCTAGGGCTCTCCATGTGTCTGCTTATCAGTCCTACACTGTAAGCCAGATCAGGTCGAGTATTCACAAGATATCTAAGAGATCCCACCACCTGTTTATACAATGTTCCATCCACCAAAGGTTCTTCTTCATCATTTCTGAGCTTCAGACCAACTTCTGCAGGTGTAGTAACTGAGTTGCATCCACTCATCTTGAGTCTTTTCAAGATGTCAGTGGCATACTTCTTCTGGTGAAGAATGATTCCACTGGTAGTCCTTGCAAACTCAATGCCCAGAAAGTATGTTAATGGGCCTAAGTCACTCATCTCAAATTCATTCATCATGTCACATTTGAACTTCTCAATTTCTGTGTCATTGTTGCCAGTGATCAACATGTCATCTACATAGAGACACACTATGAGATGATTGTTGTCACCATCCTTTCTCACATACACTCCATGCTCAGAACTACATTTCTCAAAGTTAAGTTGCTGCAAGAAGGCATCTATGCGCTTGTTCCAGGCCCTGGGTGCCTGTTTCAAGCCATATAATGCTTTGTGTAGCTTATACACCTTGCCTTCATCATTCTTTAGCACAAACCCAGGTGGTTGGGTTACATACACTTCTTCTTCCAAGGGCCCATTCAAGAAGGCCGATTTCACATCTAGTTGACTCATATTCCAATTATTTAGACTAGCCACTCCAACTACTAGTCTAATAGTCTCCATTCTTGCCACGGGAGCAAACACTTCATTGAAATCTAGTCCAGGCCTTTGCAAGAATCCTTTTGCTACCAACCTTGCCTTGTACTTAGAGACCTCACCATTAGGTTTAATCTTGGTCTTGTAGACCCATTTCACTTCAATTGCTCTTTTCTTTTCTGGCAGTTGAACCAGTTCCCAGGTTTTATTTTTTTCAATTGATTTCAGCTCTTCTTCCATGGCTGCCTTCCAGTTCACATTACTTAAAGCTTCCTCTAGTGTCACTGGTTCTGCCTCAGCAGTGATAGCATTCATCAGTAAGTCACCATCAGTATTGATTGCATTATCAGGAAATACCTCATAGTCTTGTAGGCTTCGTGGAGGTTGTCTGTCTCTAGTTGATCTTCTAACCTGTGTTTCCTCAGTTTCATCAGGTTCATCATCTTGGTCATTGTGCAGGTCAACTGTCACACCTTCACCACTCGTGAACATTGTTCTCTTTGTCTCTGCATTACTCAAGTCACCCAGTTCCACCCTTTCTTTTCTTCAAATACAACATCTCTACTCACCACTACTTTCTCTCTCACTGGATCATATAGCTTATAAGCTCCAGTAGCATGGTAGCCTAGCAGAATCAATGGTTGAGCCTTGTCATCAAGTTTCTTTCTCATCTGTTCAGGTATGTGTCTGAAACATAGTGAGCCAAACACTCTCAAATGTCTCACATCAGGTTTCTTCTTGTTCCATTTCTCATATGGTGTTACCTCATTCAATCTCTTCGTAGGACTTCTATTCAACAAGTATGTGTTGTAGCTCTGACCTCTCCCCGAAAACATTGAGGAACATTCTTCCCCTTCAACATGCTTCTCACCATATTGAGTATTGTTCTATTTCGTCTTTCTGCAGCACCATTGTGCTGTGGTGTGTATGGTGCTATCACCTCATGTACTACCCCTTCCTCTTTACAGAACCTTTTAAACTCTAGAGATGTATACTCTCCCCTCCATCGATTACGAGACACTTGATTCTCGCTTATCACACCGATTCTCAACCAGTCTTTTAAATTCCTTGAAGGTATCAAACACTTCACTCTTCCTTTTTAACAGATAAGTCCACATCATCCTTGTGTAATCATCTATAAAGGTGACAAAGTACAGGTTGCCACCAAGTGTCTCTGTCTCAAATGGACCACACACATCCGAGTGAATCACTTCTAGCCTCATTGTTGATCTGGTGGGAACATGTGACTTGAATGGTGCGCTTGGACTGTTTTGATTCACTTGATCCACTGCATAACTCACTTCAGCAACTGTTATGGCGGGCATTCCTTCACCATTTTCTTACTCTCCGGGTTGCTTTAAGCCTCTAAAGTTGAGATGTGCATACCTCCTATGCCACACCCAACTTTCTTCATCAATCAAGCCTTCATACACTTATACCCAGAGCATCACCTTCTACCTTGAATGTTCTATTCTTAGAGATAGAGTCTTTGTGAGTACCACTTTCTTGTTAGTATTTAACAGTTCCAGAAATCCATCCTCCATCTTAGCTGAGTATCCTTTCTCAAGAAATTGCCCTAGGCTTAGCAAATTGCTTTTCATGCCTGGAACATAAAGGACATCACTTATCACAGTCTTTCTTCCATCTTTCCTCTTGATTTCAACCTTACCAAGTCCTGCGCTCTAATGGACCTGCAATCAGCAAACCTGATGTTTCTCTTCACACTTTCATCAAGCTCACAGAACCAAGCTTTGTTTCCACTCATGTGATTTGAGCAGCCCGTATCAAGATACCAAAACTCTACTATAGTTCCATCGAGAATCGAGTTATGGCCATCGAACAAGCGTGTCACTATCGAGTCATCGCGATCGGCATATTGAGCCTCAACATCCTTCTTCTTCCTAGGTACCCTCTCATTAACACATTCATCGCAAAGTGTCCCCACACCTTTGTGATTATAGTGAATGAATGTGCTTCTTATTTGATTTCTTCTTAATTTTCTTACTGTTTTCCCCTTCACCTCTAGTGTCATCACTATCTGCAGAGTCATCTACCCTAGGGTTCTTATCTTTGAAATTCTCCTTTCCTTTCTTCTTCCAATTACTCTTATTCTTTCTAAATTTGCTTTGTAAGGCCTCCTCTCATTGCCTTTTCCTTTTCTTTTTCACCTATTCTTTCTTTTATCCTCATTTCATTCATCTCAAGAGCACCTTGCAGTTCTTCAAGTTTCATTGTTTCTAAATTCCTAGATTGTTCAATGGATGTTACTACGTAATCAAATCTAGGAGTTAGAGATCTCAGTACCTTTTCAACCTTCGATTGAGTCGTGATGACTTCACCATTGTTGCGCATTTGATTTGTGATCAGTGTTAATTTGCTCAGGTACTCTGCAATTGAATCTTTCTCTTCCATCTTGAGATTCTCGTACTGTCTTCGTAACGTTTGCAATCTCGCTTTCTTCAACTTCGCATCACCAGAATAAGCCATTGCAAGTGCATCCCACGCTCCTTTCGCAGTCTCGTACTCTGCAATCTTCTCAAATACTTCTGCGTCAATGCATTGGTGAATCAGAAATAATGCCTTGCTATCCTTCTTTTGCTGTTCACGTAGTGCATCACCGCCGGTAGCCACGACTCCGTTTCGAACCACTTCAAGTACTTCTTGATACCGGAAAACTACTTTCATTTGGATGATCCATCGATCATAACACTTTCCGTCGAAGAGAGGCAACTTCGCCGGAAATTGACCACTGCTTCCACCGTTGTTCATCGTCGCCATTGCACCAATTTCTCCGTGATAATAGGATCGTCTTCAACCTTGCTCTAGATGCCAATTTGTTGGAGCAATTTCTCCAATGGATCTGCAATCACACACAGAAGTGCAGTTCCACACACTCTCTCTTTCTCACGAAGAAGGTTGTTATAACAGAATTATGAAGAAGAAAATGAATTCATTCATTGATTGTGTTGACTTACAAGCTTATATACAACTAGTGTAAAGAGGACTCACACCCACATGACTAGTAAGGTGGGAAGCCAAGTAAGCTGCCACATAGGCAAGCTAATACAGTCAGCATACTAAGTATTGACTTTATTACAAAAGTGTAAAAACAAAATTACATGTAAAATAGCTAAGATAACCAAATCAGAATTACAACACTATCTTCAACAAAGTATGGTGTATGTAGTGTTGAAGGTAGATTAAGCTTTATCAATCTCAAAATGTAGAGGCCTCTTCAGATTGAGCGCACATATCGAAACAATGTTTTAATTGTGTATGAATTTAATTTATATACATAATCATTGTAAAGAATCATTAAATACCATTAAATCGTAATTATCAAATTATTAACAACATTTGACTTTTATAATAATTACTCCTAAAACCACACATATAATGAATCGCAATTCGTTGAGGATATAAATTTTGCACCTAAGCTTCAATTCGTACAATTTACATCCTAAAAAATGGTTCAAAAATAAAAGAAGAATTATGTAAATAAAATTAATTCAAAATTTTAAAAAATTTTAAAATAATTAAATATATAAAAAAGAGTTTAATTAGTATACACATTATATGTAAAGCTTATTACACTATCCACCAATCACAATACATGGTAGGCGTGATGACACATCGGTGGTTCTTAATTAGTAAGAAACTTCTTTTTAATGAGCATGTCAAACTCGTTGGTAGATAGTGTAAAACATGATATCTGTGGATTTGTGTATATAAATTAAACTCTATAAAAAAAAGAGTTTAATTAGTATACACATTATGTGTAAGTTTTATTACACTATCCACCAATCACAATACACATAGTAGGCGTAACACATCGGTGGTTATTAATTGAGTAAACTTCTTTTTAATGAGCACAAACTATCGTTGGTAGATAACAGTAAAACATGTATCTGCAGTTTGTGTATATAAATTAAACTCTAAAAAAAATATATACATAAAGAATTATATTGCATATCAAACCCAACAAAAACTCTAGTCATTGCAAATTTGAACGAGAAAAGAAAGATTTGCAATTGCAATACACAAACGGCGTGATTGTTATTTGTCTGAGACCGACCGAACTGGGGTTGATGAATGAGTAATATGTCTGAGATGGAAGAACACGCAGAATACGCAGAAGATAGCGAATTCTCTGCAGAGGCGAAAAGGCGCAGGTTCAGGGATAGGTCCAAGGTCCGTTATGTTCCGATTCCAACCATGATTTTTTCCTTTCATTTTTATTCTTTTCATTTGATTTCCATACCCTGTATGTGTTTTTGATTTTTGCTCAAAATCAAGGAGGTCTTGTCCAAACAAGCCGTTAAGATCATAAACGTGCTGAAGAACACGAAAGTTTCCTCAACAAGGTGGCTCTTTTCTACTTTTTGAGTTATCTATGAATCTTAGTTATGTGTTTCTTTTAATTTTCATCATGTATGGCTATTTGGGTAGGTCAATATTGAAACAAGTTTCGATTTTGACGTGAGTTTTTTTTTTCCTTTCTATAAATGTTTAGGTTACTCATTTATTAGGTGTTCTTGGCTTTGGTGGGTTTTGCTTCCTCTTAGGGGCAAGTAAGTTGATTAATCTAACATTCTGACTGATACAGTTCAGTGGCTTGTTTAATTCAATGTCTGCTTTGTTGTTTTAATTTTTTTCATTTTCTTGTTTTACAGGACCCCAAGATATTCCCTTGGTTTATTGTTTGTTCTATGTGGTCTTTGTTCCTCTTCGTTGGATATACTATAGGTCCAAGAAATGGCATTACTATCTCCTGGTAAGTGAAAAGATATCTAAATTCTGTTTCAAGTTTCATCATTTGCATCCATGATGAAACTATAATTCGGTCAAGTTGTAGCCATTGGCATTTTGTGACAAGAGAACTGAGACAAACTTCCTCAAAATAGGTTGAAATATTTGATTCATTAAAGATTGGAAATATGTGATTCATTAAAGGTTGAAATAAAGTTCCCCATGGGTTTTGAATGTTGTCTTAAACTCCTGCCCTTTTTCAATTCATAGCTGATTGAAACCGGACCTCAAGTCTAATTTAGAGAAGGCAGCAACAACTCCCTAACTCATCAATAAGATCCACAATGAGAGGTATTGGAAACCTATCTTTGATGGTAAACTGTTCGAGCCTCCTGTAATCAACACATAGCCTCCATGTGTCATCCTCTTTCCTTTCTAAGATAGCAGTGAGGCAAATGGGCTATTACTGTGCCTAATTATGCTTTGATTCAACAGATCCTTCACCAATTGGTTCACCACATCCTTTTGAACTAAAAAAATATTTGTATAGCCGCAAAGTGAAAGGGAGAATATCCTCCTT
Organism: Oxytropis ochrocephala; assembly: GCA_020916435.1. NCBI lineage: Eukaryota > Viridiplantae > Streptophyta > Magnoliopsida > Fabales > Fabaceae > Oxytropis > Oxytropis ochrocephala. Next base: position 36,232,202 of record CM037093.1, on the reverse strand, counting down.
GAGAGGTATCCTAAGATCATGTCCTGGTCGGGAAGGAGGCAAATGATTGTTCCTGGAAGATGTCTTCATAATCTTCGATGAGTCTGTAATTCCTTGCCTAGACATCAGCTGACAAGTAGGTTCGGTAAATGAAGGTGAGCATTATTCAAACTTAGGAAACAAAGTTATGCACCTCCCTGCACAACTTGTTTAAAGGCCTTGTTATTGATGAGTTTGATTGGGGTGACTTAGCAATCCTCAACACACTTCTTGGCCTTCATAGAGAATTCTATCTAGAGTTTATTGAAACCCCAAACGATTTGGCCCATGGACTTAAGCCATTGAACACCCAATATCAAATAACAACCACCAAAGGAAGCACAATCAAATCCTCTCTAAAACTAGAGTGTTGAAACTATCAAGTAAAACCTTGACATATATATAAGGGGCTTCAGTCTTATTACTTCCACCTAGCCTTTTAGCAGCATCCAAGTCCAAGAAGTTATGTGTGCTTCCACTATCAGTGAGTACTTGGATTGGTTTTTTGTTGAACAAGCCAGTGACCCTCATGGTTTGGTCATTGGGGTGCCCGTAAGTAAATTGTTAGATAATTGTGGAGTATCTTTAGGAACTGTGTCAAGGTTTTCTCCCTTCGTTTCTTCCTCTTCTTCAGGTCCCTCATCATCCATTTCTATCACTAAGTTGAGCACGACTATGCTTAAGGTAGTGCCTGAGGGTATATGTTTCACCACACAACATACAGAGGGCTTTGGCCTTCCTATCAGCCATCTTAGAAATTGAGAAAATACAGGTTTCGTGGTGGGTTACTGTATGGGTTTTGGGATTGAGTGATACGGATTTCTAGGACAGTGTTTCGGGAGTTGGGTTCGAGTTTAGGGTGTATTTCTAGTTCAGTTTGTAGCATGATGTCTTAGAAGCTTCATGGAGGCGTGCTAGGTTTGCAGCATGTTGGATGGTGGTTGGATTGAACATCCTAACGTGCATATGAGTGTGGTGTTCCAATCCAGCCCGAAAAATACTCAAGGAATGCTCTGAAATTATAGTTATCTAGGTTAATGCCAGCTAAAAAGCATCTATATACTCCTGCACCTTGCATGTCTGCTTCACTTGTATTAGAGCCAAGAGAGGGTCCTCGTAGGCATCTCCAAAATGAGCAAGGACATCAATGACGTATTGCTTCCAAGGTGGGTAGACATCAAACTTGGACCGTATGTAGTTTAAATGCCATTGAAGGGTGAGTCCATCTAGGTGAATTGACGCCAATCTCACTCGCGACTCTGGTGGAGTTCCAAAAAGAAAAAAAAATGGACTGCATCTATATGATCACTCTTTCACTCCCTTTCCCCGGAACTTGGGAAAGTCTACCTTGGAGATACGAGTAAAGTAGGGATTCACCTGGCCATTTCCACCTCCATCCAACCAATGTTACGGTGTGACCTGTTGTTGTTCCAGGAAGCGTTTACTAAAAGGAACTTGTCACGCATCATAGAGTGTAATTCTTCAAACCTCACGCTCATCTGCTCGAGGTGAGCACTGAGCTTGACATGCTTGTCATCATATTTCTTCTCCAACTCCGCAAGGGTTGTGGAAGAGCGCGTTTCGGAAGCCATGGATCAAGCACTAGAATTGAGTGCTTTGATACCAAATGTGATGGTATTTGGATCTAGGAGTTACCCGAAGAAATCCACAAGCTCAATCAAGGAATTCCAATTATAGAATGGAATTCAGAGAGCTGAGCTGATAGAGAAAAAGAGAGATTGAGGGAGATAAAGTTTTTGTGTAAATGATGATGATTATTCTCATTGCGCATAGGGCATATAAACGTGGGTAGTTACACAGGGATATTCCTATCACACCTCCACAGAGAGTGTGTGCGTGTGACCACAATTGAGTAACAAGCTCAATTAAAAATTACTACCACTGACTGTAAAGTGAAAATGAGCTAAAAAACTGTGAACCTATACTATATGACACTACGCTGTTACATAAGGTAGCTAAATTATTGTTCGTGTCTTTCAGGATTTTTGCTATTATGCCAATACAATCTTCTTGGTTGACCTTCTTTATTATCCAAAGAATGAAAAGCTTTTTCTGATATGCTTTTCATTTGCTGAGGTAAACATATTATCCCTGGTAATTTGACATCTTATATCAGAAGAATGATTCATGCCTGTTTGACTTTCTTGAGTTCTATTATAGGGGCCATTAGCGTGGGCTTTAATTGTTTGGCGTTGCAGCTTGGTTTTCAGTTCATTTGACAAAATTGTTAGTGTTCTTATCCATCTTTTACCCGGTACGTTATATCCCTACAATTTTTAGTGTTCCTTTCGTTATTTCAAAATGAAATTTTTGAAAACCGTTGCTTTTAGATTGGTCTTTGTAGACTTATGCTTTCCATTCCATGATCAAATGTTGGGCAAATCAACCAAAAAACTACAATGATTATATGTGATATCTGCATAGAATGCATAAAAATATTGGAGAGATGCTACCATTGGAGTGGACTTGTGATAGACATGTCACCTTTATGTTTCTTAAAGCATCTATTTTTTGCTTTCATCACACCTTTAATGAAATTGTCTTTTTTTTAACAAGGGTTGGTTTTCTTTACCATTCGTTGGTGGAATCCTGCAACCTTAGAAGCCATGCGACCAGAGGAAGGTGCTGGAAGAGTTACATGGCCTTATGTTGAAGATAAATCTTATCTCTGGACATGGCTGTTTCTGGTTCCTTTAGTAGTTTACACTCTCTGGCAAATTCTATACTTCCTCATTGTCAACGTCTTACGTCGACAACGATTCTTAAGAGATCCTGAAGTCATGACTTCCTACAGGTAATAATCTGTTTCTTCTCTCTCATTTTTTGATGCAAAGGAGGAAGAAGTCTCGTTAAAACCTTCTGTTGCAAAACTCCTAGTTAGTGTTCTATTGAATGCTTTTATAGGGAACTCTCGAAAAAAGCTCAGAAAGCAAACAACTTGTGGTGGCGATTAAGTGGCTTGCTCGGAGATCAAAATCGATTGTTAATGTTCATTGTTCTACAAGGGATGTTTACTGTGGCAACCACGGCACTGACAGTTCCAATATTCTTGTCATATGAATTGTCAGTGGTTTTCCAAATACTGAAGGTTTCTGCATCAGTGTGGAATGGAGCAAGTTTTCTGTTAGAAGTAATGCCTAGGCAGGTAATTCTGAAGGAGAAAAAGAAATCAGAAATGCAAACTGTTCCAATACAAAATGATCAATCATAGATGGTGAAGGATACTAGGGCTGTTCAAATTAACTATTAAACTGAACTGCCGAACCGAACTGGATAGTGCTACCTTACTAATTTTACTATGTATTATTATTACTATTGTGTTATGAAATTACTAATGAAGTGGGATATATATACCGAATGCATATTCTCTGCAATGTTAAAGCTAGAACCTCTCTCCATGTATGTACTTCGGAAATCAAATTTAATATTTGAAATACATCAGTGGCAAGTACTGAATAGAAAAGCTCATAAAAATAAACCAGAGCAAATTAATTGACGTGATATATAACTTATTGAAATATGTTTTAACAATACTGGGCAAGAAGTGATCAATATCAACCATGATAACATCATGATATTTGACGTAAGTCTATCATATTCTATGTCAGTCTAGTGTTTGTTGAGCCATCAGAATATGATAACTAAATCTTGTGATAAGTTTATCATGTCCTTTGTCATTTTGGTGTTTGTTAAGTCAGTAGGAAATGATAACTAAATTCTGTGACTTATCCTATATTGTCTCTCTAATTAAAATTTTATCCAGAGTTTGAGTTGGATTAGAAACCTACACGGTAGGATGAGAAAATAATTTATTCATTTACCTTTCGAAACATGTTGCCTCCAACTTTCCCTAGGGTCATGCTAGCTACTCCTTCCAAAGAGTAACACTCGAAATCTGCCCAACACCCGCCACAATCTAATATCGAAAGATCACCAATCCCCCTCCTCGAACACCCTTGAAGCTCTTGACTCTAAGGCCAAGCCTCAACACTTATACATTTGAGGGCTTTATTTGGCAAATTTCCTTTTCGTCGTCTGAGCCTTGACCGAAAGATCCCTAGCATCCATGTCCTCCATTTTCTTCTAATAGTAATCAAAAGATTTTTATATAGTGTAGGTGTAAGGTGTCAAATTCAGTGGCCATTGGTCAAGAAAACACATCTAATTTTTAGGGGTTGTTTTTTTCATACCCCCACCACTTCCCCATATACCCTATAGAATTCGATATCCCCAAAATACCCCTTTCATATGTATTTTTTTTTTTGAAAAAAGTCAATTGTATATATGTATTTGAGACATATATACGATGACACCATTTAACCCATCGTATATCTGTCCTAAAAACGTATATACAATTGGCTGCGTATGATGCAATCGTATATACGTTTTTAGGACATATATATGATGGGTTAAATGGTGTCATTGTATATATGTCCCAATACATATATATACGATGGGTTGTTAATGATTTGTTTTAATTTTAAAAAATGTTATAAAAGGCTACTAAAAAGTCGTTAAATCAAAACTAATAAAAAAATTATAAAAACACCACTAAAAATCTAACAAAACGAAAATAAGTCTATGCAAATTTTTTTAGATTTTTTGGAGACTATGAAAAATTAAAAAAATAATAAACGATGGAATTTGGGATTTTTGGTCGTAGTCGTAAGAAGTCCCTTCTAAGGGAGTCATGCTTAGTGATTTTTTTGGATTTAATGCCCGTGGTTTCATTATGATCGAAGTAGGTTTCCCGAAAACCGATTTTTTAGCCTAAATTATTCGTTTGACGTCTAACATCGTCACGTGTTAACGAACTACACACTATATTAATTTTTTTATAGTGTGTAGCCTTAATTAATTTTTATTTGACTAAAAAAAAATAAAAATACCAAAGGGATCGTATATATGTTCAAATGAACATATATACAACCCTAAATTATTGGTCATCGTATATACACCCCCCAGGCGTATAGCCAATCTTACAATCGGAGCTCTGAGAGAAATAAATGTAAAATTGGTATTCCATTGATGAAAAAGAAGTTTTTTACAGATCTGGTGTTTTGTACATCTAAGTGATATATACGAGTCTAACTAAGTAACTAACTGCTAACAATCTAAGAATATACATCCTAATGAGTCTCCCCTTGTGGGACCTACATCAACTCCCTCCAAAATTCACCCCTTCCCTCCAAACCCCCTTCTCTCCCCCCTCCCCCCCACCCCCACCCCTATCCCCTACCCCCTCCCTTTTTTTGTTCTCTAAACTTTCTCCCCTTTTTTTTTTCTTCCTTTTTTCCCCTTCATATTTTTATTTCCCTTTTCTCCTCTCTCACTCTCTTTCTTTCATGTTTTATATTTTAGTGAGTCTTTACGATTAAATAGAAAATGTACCTCCATAATCAAATTTTTGGAATCGAACATTAATTTCAGTAACAAATTATAAAAAGTGTAACGCTATCTGATTGTACCTTTCTGCATCTTTATCGAAAAAATTTAATTGTTTAAATATGCAAAGTTTATTTTCAAGAACTAAATCGAACATTAATTTCAGTAACAAATTATATAAAGTGTAACACTATGCGTTATACTTTTTGGGTACTTTAGTGTGTGAAAAAATTTAATTGTTTAAATATGCGAAGTTTATTCCTTAATAACTTAATTTTATTTAAAAAAAGTTAATTTTGTAACAAAATTTAAAATTAATTTTGAGTAAAAAATATGTAAAAGTGTGACGCTAAACCATCGCCTTTCTCTCTCTAGTAACTCAAGCGTTGGGCTCCGCTCCATCTGGACGGGTCACCGCACTATTAAAATAACAAACTAACTAATAAAGCTAGCTGTAATTGTTAACTATGGTCAGCTATACAAGTGAATATTTAACTAATGATAAACTACAGTTAATACAAACTAATGTAGACTAACTATATAATAAGTCTTCAGCTAACAGCCAATAATTTAGGGTCGTATATATGTTAAAAAAACATATATACGATTGGTGCAAAAAAAATTAAAATTAATACGTTTTGTTAAGAGTATTTTAGAATTTCACTTTATTGTGGGGGTATAAAAAAAAACACCCAATTTTTTAGACACTAGAAGCCTTGGATTAGATTGACAGATAAGGGTCAGTTTGTGGGTTCTTTCTTTTGGCTGTAGGTGAAGCTACGCTTTCCTTTCCTAACCTGTCTTTGTCCCTCCCTCGTTTTAAAAATATACTTATCACCCTAAAAATAAAAAGATAAAGCTGTCGTAATGTCGTTGAAGCAAAAATTAGTGTAACTCCACTCGTGTTTAGTTGGTGTGTTATCCACCTAAATAATCCATGCAAATAATGCATGAAATTTTTAATATTAATTAAGCGTATGTTTGGAAGTGTCGTATACGGGGATCCATATATCTATAGGGATATGAAAGAAATTCCATCAGGATAGCTAGGATGATAGAAAATAAAGCCCTCGTGTCCCCTAACAAACAATGGAGTAGGTATATAAGACTTGTGCTTCAAACTTTGGATTTCGCTAGAAAACAAGGTGTTGTTTGGTGCTTGGTGCCATCTATTTGTGTGACAAATAATAGTATTTGTCACGCACGAGGACATGGACCTTATCAACTTACGCACTCACTAGTCATCTACCTTTTCTATAGAAAATTATATTAACACTTTGTTTGCATATGAAGAAAAAGTTAGAGGACAGAAAGTGAGTAGCAAATAAGAAAAAAGTGGGGTGATTTGTTGGTTGTTTGGTAAGAGTGAAAGCGAAGAGAAAATCAATATGTCAATTTTGTAAATGACTAAAACACCCTTATATGTTAAAATTATAAATAATATATATAATATTTATTTATTTATTTATTCATTTATGTTATATATGTATCTATTTTTATGTTTATATTAGATTATTTTTTTTGACTGAAATATATTAGATTCTATTTTTTTTTGGCACAATATATTAGATTATATTTATATATACTAATTTATTTATCTGATAATCGACTAAGAGAACCCAACGGGGATGTTTTTATCAGCGAAAACTGACTAGAACAGGGATTGATGCATGGGACGGATGCACACATAGTATATTGGAGGAATTTGACCCCACTTAAAAAATTATTTTAGTTATAAATTTATATAAAAAATATACTTTACCCCCATAAAAAATAAAAGTTGTCCTCATAAGATAAATTTTTAAATTAAATTAATGTAGAAATTCACAACAGAAATATAAAAAAGAGAATAGACCGATACTAATTTTATATTTTTAGTTATGTAATTTGTAAAGTTTTAAATATTTTAGGATTTCTCGGTAATAAATTTATGTATTATGTTACAGTTTACAATATTTTTTTTGAGAAAATATTATAAGATATTATTTTGCCCCATTAATAAAAAAATTTGGAACCGTCACTGGATGCATGCAATGCGAAATATGAATCAGAGCGCAACAAGTTAGACATGGATGCTATTTCATTGTCGGTGAAAAAAATAAAAATCTCAAAAAACAAAATAAATGTTGTGAAATTAACCAACACAAGAATAAGATAGTACCACTATAATAGACTATAGATGAATAACAACTAAACAAAGAGAAGAAGAGAATGAGAGAATAAGATAGCTTTTTCATTCTACTTTCGAAGGTCACTTTTACAATGTTACATAAGTCCTATTTATAGGACACAAATCATGTAGCTTACAAGAATATGCAAGGACTAAGGGAGATGGGTAGATGGACATCCACAAATATTCATAACACTCCCCCTTGGATGTCCATTGAGGATATGCCTCATTAAAACCTTACTAAGAAAAAAACCCAGTGGCAAAAATTCTTAGTGAAGGGAAAAAGAGTACAATATCCTTTATGTGGAAACTGCCTCGTTAAAAACCTTTCTAGGAAAAACCAATGGGACAAAACCATGGAAAAGGAAAAAAAGAGTACAGCTTTCTCCCTCTGTTTGAAGCATCAATTAAGAATATTGATACCAACATTTAAATTTTCCTCACACATTTGAACCAATATTCGTTGTGATATATATCATCCTTTCAATAAAGCTTTGTCTTCAATACCTCTTCCATGAATTGTTGGTGTTTGAGTCTGATATGAAGAACCGATAACTATATGTTGCTTGTAGATTACAATGATGTTTCAATGTCACCATATCTTGGAAACAGTAGGTTTAGAATCTAACTTGATCTGGATCAAAACAATAATTGCTTGATCTGCATGGTTAGTTTTATGAACAGATATGCATAAAATAATTGCTTCATTTGTATCATGAAAATATAAAAACAAATATATATTGCGCTCTGTTCTAGTACATTTCGATTGCTGATCAATTCTATCTAAGTGTCAAATAATGTTAATTATCACATCAATCCATATGACATTTAGTAATGTGCGCGCACTAATTTAAAATCTTTGAGACTGAGATATTTGATATCTTCTTGACACACATTATGTACTCAATAGATAATATTTATCATCATTCAATTAGCTAATTGATCGATCTACGGGTCGAGACAACACTTTGTTTTCCAAAAATATTTATTTTAAGATATTTCTCTTTATCTTTAATCCTTTTGGGATTTTCTAGCTAGGTGGATATCTATCTAAGGTTCAACCTCTGAATTCATCAAATATAATTTGAAGTCATTTATCTAGAATTCTTTCTTTGAGCAAGATACATTTTTTTTGAAAGCTCTTCAGGAGTTCCATAAAATTAAACTATTTAGACAAGTGATGTCATTTTTATATCACTATTTTAGAATATGCATTGAGACGATGATGCCTCAGGCGTTGAAATTATTTTATCTCATGGAGAGACTAATTAAATTTGAGCCTTGAGAGCTCGAACAATATGTTTCACAAAATTAAATCCTTCAAAGATCTTCATATAATTATTACTATCAAGTGATCCATACAAATAAGTTGGAACACATCCATCTTATGTAAATTGAGCCCTTCATGTGCTACTAGACTAACTAAGTATTAAAAATTACATGCATTCACTACAGGTGAATTTATCTTCGAAATCAATGTTAGGTTTGTGCGAATACTCTCAAACAACAACCCTAACTAGCTTTACATCTTCAGGTGGACAGACTACAAGTCGAAAAACTTTTTGCTTTACAAAGTGAGCTTAGTGCACTTCAATTGCGTTTTTCTATTTTGGCCAATCATTGTTTTGTCTAAATTATTATTAGACGTTGGTTCATGATCCTCTTCATCACTTACCACATTTAGTGCTATATTATATATACAGACGAAATTGTCAACGTTGACTTTGTTTTGGTTCCTTCGTATTTCATTCTTGACATAATTTATTAATATCTCATTTCCATAAATTTCAGGTACCTGCCTAGTTCTTTTGGAACTTGAAATTTAATTATGTCAAATTACTCTCGTTTTGAATTTCTATATCCTCTTTTGGGTCATCATGCTTTTAAGCTCATTTTCTTGTTAGAGGATTTCTTTTTTTTGAACCGACCAATCTTCACGCTTCATGCATGTTTTAGAGTCATTTGCATTGTTTGAGTGTCCAACAGGGACATCAATTTATATTTGAGTATTGCAGCTGGTGAATAATTGGCTAAATTTTGCAAATGAATTATTCTTTGAACTTTTGGTTCACATTGGTTTCTAGGAGGATCAAGATAATAGAATAATAATTTATTTCAAATAATACTCATTTCCAGCTGCTTATCTCTCCCCCTAATGTTGGGAAAACTAATTCATCAAAATGATAATCAAATGATTGAGCTATAAATACATCTCCGATTGTTGGCTCAACATATTTTATCATGGATGGAGATTCATATACTCATGTAGTCCCAACAATATTTAAGGATCCATCTTATTACGTTGTGATTGATTGACTATAACATACACAACACATCAAAATATCTCAGATGGGAAATATTATGTCATTGACCAAAAATCAATTGTAAAGGGGAGAAATTACATATGATAACTTGTTGGCTTGATGTGTATCAATGTCTCTCTGTCTACAAGATTCTGTGTTCCCAAGTAGAAATTGGAAGTTTGATTTCATAAGTATTACTCATATAATTAACTTTAGGTTTCTAATGAATGGTCCTTCAAGACCATTTTATGAGTGAACATATGCTTTGTGATGTTCAATATAAATTCTAATAGTTATAAAATACTTATCAGAAGCTTTCAAGATAATTCACATAATGAGCTCTTGCTCAAATTAGTTGAGCAAAGAATCTCACAAACTTCTGGTTGTGAGTTGATTACAATTATATTTATGTAGTCATTTAGTTGATGCATCAATTAAAATATTAAAATATCTAAATGGTCCATCTGATTGGTGTATCTGTATACAAACATCACCTTAAACACATTGTAGAAATATGAGAGACCTACTCCCTCAAATTCTCTACTTCCTTTGGGAACTGGTAATACACACAAGTTAATAGATTGAAGAATCTTCGGGCTCTTCAATAATAGTTCACAAAAAAATTCCTAACTATTTTTCGGATCATAAAGACCCGGGATGGCCCAATCGGTCTTGCCAACGACAAACTTATTATAATCCATAAACTTCAGGTTTAAGGTAAGTCTCATGATATACAGACATTTGGAGATTTCTTTTGATATGGTATATCCACTTAGATGAATATCCTTAAGACTCAATTAGTTTCTATGAGACTTAAGAGAATATAACATGACATTAATGTGTAAAAACTTTGTTGTTCAAGCTAGGTAACAAATCAACTCTTTGGAGCCTTCAAATACATTTGCAAACTTTTGGTTGCAAGTTTATAATAAGAACATACGCCACCTTATGATTTCTGGTCATTACTAGATAGTGTACGCAATTTAGACTATTAAACTTCAGGTTTGAAACAACATTTTATTTTCTTTTATAAGTGCATAGCAAACTTCTGGTTTGCCATAGCATGATTTTAATGACTCTCACATATATTTAAGAAAAAAAATAAAGAATTGGCGATACACATATTTTCTTTACATGTTTATATGGAATTCCAAGTGTAAGAAAAAAAATAAGTTACATTTTTCAAATATCCCAAAATACAAAACCATTATTAGGAATAACAAATGTCATTACCACAAATAACACTTATGAAAAGAAAACCGCAACACTGTTATTAAAAAAATTAAAGAAATTAATTGTGTTAAAATATGTTACTTCCTCATTATATTCTTGAAAAGAGAATTGCAACACCATTATAAACACAACTTATGATGATGATAATCTACAATATGAATGGTCATAACATAATACTTGCCGCACTCTAAAATTTTAGTATGAACTATTCAATTTCGGGAATAAAGTTCAATTTTTATGTGACATTTTACATTTTAATGAACGACCAATCTTTTGTTCAACCAAATTATGTCTTAAACTTTCAAAATATTCTTGAAAGTTTTTTTCTTAATTTTTCTACTTCGAAAGTATAATTGTAAGAACGTAGAAATAAATTACTTGTTTTTCAAAGTATACTAGATCAAGTAATCTTACAAATTTCAACCACGCTCTAAAAGTGGTTCTTCAGGAACTTGACCACAAACATATGATATTTTGGTGGTCAAAAATATTCAAAGAAATCTTTTATAAAGGATGATGGTAACCTTTATTTATCATAATCACAACTCTTGTTGTAACCCAAACTTTTAATTTAATTCATTCTCTTCTAGGAATGAAGTTCAATCCATTGAGTGGTTTGGAATTATTCTTTCAATCACAATATCATATAATCTTGATTCAAAATATTATTGAAAATATTTTCTCATTTATGCTACTCCAGGAGCATATTCAAGTAAAATAAAATTGCACTAATATTTTTTTGATTTAGTTATACTAAGATCAAATAGATCTTTTAGATTATAATCATGGCCTAAAAGTTTGGTTCTTCAAGAACTCTATCATAAACAATGACCAAGGAAAATCTTATTTCATTTGTTCTTCACGAACTAATTTTCAAATCTAAGCGATGACAAAAAAATATTATGCTTTGAGCAATCTCTCATGGATGCTTGAACATATTTTTTTCAGTTCTTCAAGAACTATAACACAAACTTTCACACTTTGGGCAATCCTATAGTATGTTTCAATATTCAATTATTTGTGCAATCCTTCTGGGTTGCTTGAATGATGAATTCTTCTAGAATTCATCAAGGATAGACAAACATGATAATTGTCTTTATGCAATCCAACAGAGATGCTTGAATGTTGAACTCTTCGGGAATTCATCATGAATAGACAAACATGATAATTGTCTTTATGCAATCTAACGGGGATGCTTGAATGTTGAATTATTTGAATATTCATCAAGTATAGAAAACATGATGACTGTGGTAGCTAAATAAAATTCTCCATAAGTTTCTATACTAGAAATATAAAAGATTAACATGATAAAATAAAAGCTATGAGGAAGAACATCATAACATGAAACTAAGTTAGATTAAAGGAAAAAAGTAGAAGAAAACATATCTTCGCAAATTAGCCTCCAAGTTGATTAAGCCATTGTTTTGGTAGAGCTTCGTGCTGATAACGTGTTTTGAAATTAACCAAAACAAGAATAAGATAGTACCACCATAATAGACTATAGATGTATAACAACTAAACAAAGAGAAGAAGAGAATGGAAGAAGAAGAGAGTTTTTTCATTCTACTCTTGAAGGTCACTTTTACAATGTTACATAAGTCCTATTTATAGGACACAAATCATGTAGCTTATAAGAATATGAAAGGACTAAGGGAGATGGAGAGATGGACATCCACAAATATTCATAACAATAAAAACTTTTTTGTCTAGGTTGTATCTCAGAGCTCCCGATTTCTTTCCAAATTGAGTAGATTGCCTTTTTCCCATTGGCCCACAAAAACTAAGCTTTCTTTCCTCTCTAGCATGCTACAAAGCATGGATGACCTATTTATTAAAGAAATTTTGCTCTTTTAGCTTTCCCTCTTGTAACTTTCTCTAGAACCAAACAGTGTATAAGGGTATCTTTAGTTAGAAGTAGAAGATAGTGATAAGTTAGCAGATAGTGGATAAACTAGCATATAGTTGGTGAATTGATAACTGATAAGTTAGCGAATTGAATTTAAAGTTACTTACAAACAATCATTTTTTAGAGTTTGAGACGACGGAAAGAAAAGTGCGCTGCAAGGTTCCTCAATTTTGGCTGACTTCTGTCATATTGTACCTGACCTGCAGCTGGTTTTGTAGGGAAGAAATGACTGCGCTTACATGTGCATCCCATCATCACCTGAAGGTTGTTCTCCCACGCCCAACAGGAAGCTAGCCACCCAACGGGAGAATGGCGGTTCTCTCACGTGATTGGCTAATGCCTTTCTCACTCAGACACTACTATCTTAGAAGGTGCAAGTGAATAATAACTCTCATAATCTTTTGGTCAAGCCCTAACAGGATCCAGACGAAGAGTATGAATTGGAAAGGGGGTGTGGGAATTTCCATTCCAGGGGAAGAGTTTGCAACAAGAATGGAGGGATGCAAGACACACATTCATGGTAGTTTCTTACTAATGAAAGGGAATACTCCAATCGACATTGACGTCTGGAAATCCATACTTCATGATCTTTGACAACCCACAGGTAAGTGGGGTTTGATCTATTTTTTTCCTCAGTTGATGACTTGTGTAGAATACACTTGTAGCTTTCTTGGCATTGCAAGTCAGGTTTGCTCCATTGTTCGCTTGGCAACCTGACTTTAATCTTTTAACTAAAAAACACACGAATGCACAATGTTGGATTAGGCTTATAGGTCTTACAAGAATATTTGTGTCCCAAAATTCTTTTTGCTATTGCTAGTAGTGTTGGCACACCAATTTGTCTAGATAATACTACAAGTAAAAGTTCCTTTGACAGACCTTTTGGTCACTTTTCACATAGACTAGTTGATATAGATTTGAGATCAGAGCTTAGAAATCAGATGCTAGTTGAAAGATCAAGTTATGCTTTCTTTTTTGGCGTTGAGTATAAAAATATGCCTTCCTTTTGTATAACTTGCATGAATATTGGTCATACTATGAGCAATTGTGATAAAAAGATGCACTCTAATGTGAACAATAATAAGGAGCAAGAAATCCTAGAAACTGTTGCTCAGCCAAAACGAGTTTGTAAATGTGTTCCTAAGTTGAAGGTTATTAATAATGAAAATTCTAAGCAAAAAGTTTCGGTTATAAGTGTTCAAACCTACATAAACAAGGAAGCATTTAAAGGGGTCAATAATGTTCTTTGGGATGATTTGGATCCTAATCAATTACTAGGATTTACCGAGTCGTCTAATTCCCAACAAGTTTTACCTATTAATGTGCACCAACATTCAGGTTTGAATAGGAAGCAAGGGAAACATCATCCAATGAGATGAGAGAAGTTTTCATGCAGTCTAATGAAGAATTAGATTCTGTCCAACTTTTCCAAGGCTCTTTCGCTTCGGATGTGGGTAACAAAGTGTCGCTTACGATTATACAGATGCAAAAGGAATCTTTGAACTCCATTTAGAATTTGGCTAATCCAACTTCCTCTGGCACGCACAACAAATCAAGACAACATTGTTCAGATTTTTCCTTCTTTTGATACAATTAGTGGTTGTAATATTGAAAATCACATGTTCACTCTAATGCCAACGTAGTTAAAGGTATGCATATTGCTAGTCAATTTTGAAGTGGCTCCATTGGTGATTCTGAGGAGGATCAAATTTCAGAAGAAGACAATTTTCAGGTTGTGTCATATAAGTATCTAGTTGATGCTAATAATGACAACTTTGCAGAGGTTTTGTTTAAATCCTAGAGGAAAAGTTGAAATGGAAGCACTTACAGATTCAAAAAAGGCAGGTTATATGACTCGATCTAAGGGTAGTATCCAACACTCTTCTCAAAGTTAAAAATTCTTTATTAGAATGTTAGGGGCATTGGTAATCATGACACAAGAGTAGTGTTAAAAAAGCTTTGTAACATGCATACGCCGGAATTTTTGTATATTTCTGAGCCTAAGTTAGGTTTAAAACAAATACCTTCTAATTTTTTCTCTAAGTTTAATTTGAAGTTGTTTGTAGAGAATAATATAGGTTCATTATCCTATAACCTTTGGTGATTTTGCACTAATGTTTATAGTCCTATATTTGCTTTTTCTACAAGCCAACAAGTGGCTTTCTCTATAGTTGTGGAAAATTACACTCTTTTTTCCACATTGTTTATGCGTCTACTAATTACATTGCTAGGAGGAAATTATGGAGTGATTTGACAAACATGTAACAAGATCATTCTACTCGTTGGGGTTTTATTGGTGCTTTTAATACAATTATGGATGATCATGAGAACAAAGGTAGGGTTTCCTTGGTTATTACTGTGGTGATTTTTCAACTTGGGTGACTTGAATTACTTAATCCATATTCATACGAGGGAAAAGACTTGATAGATCCATCTGCAATTAGGCTTGCCTCAATTTTTGGGACAATGTTGATTGTTGTGCCCTTACTAGAAGTAAGTCAGATCATTTTCTGCTTCTCTTGCTTACGAAAAAGGAGACCTTTCATAAACATTCTTCTTTTAAGTTTATGAAATGTAGACTCAACACCATGATTGTAAGAGGGTTGTCTTCGAGGTTGGGAAAAATGTTGTTGACTACCACATGCATGTTTTATCTCAGAAATTGAAAATCTTAAAGGCCAAGCTTAAAAAATGGAATACTACTATTTTTGCTAACGCTTTCTCTAATGTTAATGAAGATTTAGCTAAGCTTAATAATATCTGGGAGAAGATTAGTAATCTAGTTTGGAGGTTATGATACTTTATTCTCTCTTGAAAAGGAGGCTCAAACTAATTTATAGATTGTTTTAAATTATGAAGAACCTTATTAGAAGAAAAAATCTAGAGTTAATTGGCGTAATTTAGGGGATAGAAATACTATCTTTTCCATACAATGACTGAGACTAGAAATGTTACCAAGAGAAAATGTATATAAATTAAGGATGGTGATTGTATTATTTCAGATGTTGCTGATATTGAGAGTCATGTTTTGAATTATTATCCAAATGTGTTTTCTATGAATAATGATTGTCTCTCTAATGGTATTATTATGAAAGTTATTCCTTCTTTAGTTTCGGATCAGGACAATGCTATGCTTACTAGTTTACCTTCTGTAAGCTTCTTCTAACTACTAGTGATTCACCATAATCGGCAGGAACATGCTCTTCATCGTATATTGGTTCACCCATCTCCTCTTCTTCCAATGCTTCATGAACATGTTCTTCTTCAGAGGCTTCGTGTATCTCCCCCTTAATGATGGTGATGGTTTTACGATTTGGACAATCAAAATCAATATGTCCAAAGCCTTGGCATTTGAAGCATTTGGGTGTTTTGGAATTGTTCTCTTTAGTTGTCTTTGGTTGGGGTTTGATTGAGGAACTAGGTTCTTGGGTTGGTGGTTTGTTATGGTGGACATAATTTCTGGTGGATGAAAGAGGTTGGTATGAAGATTTTTTAGGTAATTGTTTCTCAACCCAGATGGCTAGACGAATAACCTCATCCAAGCACCGATATTGTTGGAGATGGACTGGGTGTGCAATTTCAGTGTTTAGCCCCCCAAGGTACCGAGCAATCGTTTGCTCTTCCTTTTCTTGGATGTCACATTTCATCATCAATTTCTCAAATTCTCTAGTATATTCTTCTACCGACAAAGATTTTTGACGAAGATTTTGTAATTGAATAAAAATGTCTTGATAATAATGAGGAGGTAAAAACTTACGGGTTAGTTCTCGATGCATCTTCTCCCATGTCTTGATCTTGCTTTTCCCTTCATGCTCTCGTTTCCTTTTAAGATTCTCCCACCAAATTGAAGCGTGTTTCTTCAGTTTGACAGCAACGATCTTTACCTTTTGTTCCTCTGGAACCTCCTTCAACTCAAATATACATTCAACGGTTTGTAGCCAATCCACAAACTCATTGGGTTGTAGCTTCCCTTCGAAATCTGGAATGTCTACTTTGATATCATTGATCCGAAACTAGCGCCGGTGTGAGCGACTGCTTCTAAATGATGAAGAGTCACTACCAGAGCCATCATCTTCAAATCTTCTTCGTTGTGCTTGTAATAGGGCTTGTTGGGAATTGACAGTCTCCTGTAGTTGTTGAATTTGTCTCCTCATTTCTTCCATCTCGATTTCATGCAAGGATCTTTCGTTTTGTCTTCTAGGTGGCATTTTAACAATGGTGGTTGGTGATCTTTTTGATGAAGATCGTGGCGGTGTGTGGAGGTTTTGTTGGCGGTGTTAGTTTCGCGAACAAATGGCCGCAAAGTGAAGTTGAGAAAGCAACTCCTTGCTTACTTGAAAACTCACTTTCTGTTGATTTCTTCGCTCAAACTCAACTCCGGGATATCGTAACCTGCTCTGATGTCAAATCTGGCTCAGGGACAAGGGAAGGGTAGAGAAAGAGAGAAACTCTCTAATTACTCAAGGAAACTTGTATTTGCTTGATGATTGCTTGGATGACAAAATGCATGGTGATGAGCCCTATCTCTACTACTCTTGTAGGGCTTTATATTACAAACTAGAAGGATCTAGAAGCATGGACTACAAAAGAAAAATCTAGAGATATGACTACTCTAGTTCCTATGTCTAGAAAGATCTAGAAACTTAAGATTACACTAGTTCTTAATTATACCTTATTTAGTAGTGTATCTTGAATGTTCCATAATACCCTTTATTTCTAGAAACTTGTCTACCATTCTTCATCACTTCTTTAGTATTCTCTATTTCTAGAGACTTCCATATCATTCTTCATCACAGAACGATGTGATGTTGCTCCGTCAGATCAATCACGTCAAAAGCGACATGCCGCTTCATCCAATGAGAGGCGAAGCGATTTACGCATACGCGGCGTCCTGCCTCCTGCACACGCGTTAGTGCCTGGGATGCCAATTTCTCCGACGCGTGACCTTCCTTATATCCCTGCTCACTCAGAGTGCGTAATGCAGCGGACCTGATTCATGCGACTGCACTGACGGAGCTGCGTGAATTTTTCCCAGAGTTGATGCCTGTCTCTGCAAAGATTGTTAGTCCACAGCGCTGCGCCCTAGTCGGACCTGATGGTCATGCTACCAACCGGATTGTCTCTCCAAAAAAAGCAACAAATAAATCTTTCGATCAAGTTTTGATGGAGTCTGAAAACAAGATAGGTGATACTTCATCCGTCTCATATTAATCGTCATTTAAGGTTATGCGCGGATATTAATAAAATGATTGGTTATGCTAACTTTAATGGTAAAAAGACGTGGTAGGACTAAAATACCCTTACACTTTTATTGATTGAATCAATGACATAGTTATTGATATTATAAATTAAGGGTATTGTTGGAAAGTAATAATAAATGTTGTATTGTGATTCTAAAGTGACAATTAATTTGAGACAAAGAAACATTCCAAACAGGACAGTTAATATGAGACAGAGGGAGTATGAGTCAACTGCCTCGCCTGTGTATCAAAGGAGATGAGTTTTCGATCAATTCCTGAGGAGGAGTATTTTACAGGTTTGGAAGAATGCAAAAATCACCTTCATGGTAGAATTGTACTTTTAATGGGAGACACTCCTATCAAGTTGGATACTTTGAAATCCAAACTTCAAGCTCTCTGGAAACCAATAGGTAAGTGGGGACTGATTTCTTTAGGAAAAGGCTACTACGAATTCTCCTTTTCTTGTGGTGATGATTTACGAAGAATTCAATTGCAGCCCTCTTGGCAATGCAAGCCAGGGTTGCTTCGATTGTTTGTCTGGCAGCCTGATTTTAACCCTTCCAATATCAAAAACACAAATGTTCAATGTTGGATCAGTCTTACAAGACTCGCTCAAGAATATTGGAGACCTAAAATTCTTTTTGCAATTGCTAATTGTGTTGGAACTCCGCTCAGACTAGATGATACAACAAGCAAAAGTCCATTTGTTAGATCTTTTGGCCACTTTGCTCGTGTCTTGGTTGATATAGACTTGAGATCAAAACTTAGGGATCACATGCTAGTTGAGAGACCAGGCTATGCTTTCTCGGTTGGCATTCAATATGAACACTTGCCTTCCTTTTGTTCGAATTGCAATACCATTGGTCATACCATTAGTGCTTGTAAAGGAATGAATCATCGGGTAAAATAGGTTTATGTGCCTAAGCAAAAGCCTCTTAATAATGAGCCACCTCAGCAGCAAGGGGATTCTTCTAATAATGAGCAACCTTCACATCAATAGCAAGGTAACTCTTCTAACAATGAGCAGCCTCCTCAGATACATAAACAGCAAGGGGATCCCCCTCTGGTTGAGACTAGAGAAAATGGTATGAATTCTACCAATGACCGTGTCTCGGTTACTACGGATATTGGTAAGCCTTTGACCCAACAGATGGATTCTGAGAAGTTGACTAGCACATCTGCAGCTAGCCGAACTGATAGTGATTCCACTCAGCCTCCCACCATGCTTGATTCGCTTTCCTCAAATAACTCTTTGGAGGAGGTTCACTCTTCTTCAACCCACTCTCCCACCTCTCACTACAAGAATAAGCTGGATTTGCCACAAACTGATTCCGTCACCAATTTGCGACGGACTTGCGACTTTTGATTTTTGCAGAATGCGCCGTGAAAAAGCCTTAGTAAGTTTGGTAAGGATTTGCCACGGACGTTGATAATTTGCTGCGGCGTTGATAATTTCTGCGCGGACGATCGTCGCAACGCCGTGGCAAACGTTTCGATCAAGATTTAAGTAAAAGGATCTCCTCGATCCTTTCTTTCACCCTCACTCTCACTCTCAATTTCACTCTCACGCAAACCCTAAGACTCTCACTCTCCTCACCTCACCTCACCTCACCTCACCTCCTGCCTCCCTCATCCTCCACTACACCGCCACCACCGCACCTCCCTCAACCTCCACTGCACCACCACTCTCACTCTCAACCTCCAAATCGAAACCCTAGCTTCCAAATTGATCAGTTCCCGTTCCGATCTTTCTCCACTGGCACCATGATCTCCGTGCAGGGAGACCACCATCGAAACCACTACCACCACCAACGCGCCGCTGCCATCCGCCGCAAGAACCTCCCTGTCTCTCAATCTTTGAACGCCAGTTCTGACCCCGGTCTCAACAAGCAGCAGATCCTCGATTTGTTCCAAAACTGCATAAAGCTCGCCAGCGAAAATGTTAGAAAAAAGAAGAAGAATTAAACTTATTATTTATTTATTTATTTACTTACTTGATTTAATTTTTGTATTGAACTTCGACGCGGCAAGAATAGTGTTGAAGATTTTAATTTTAATTTTGAAGTTGATTTGTGGTGCAGAAAATTAATCAGAAAAGCACGTGGGAGTTAAACTTGATTGACCGCCTTACTGATATTATTAAGGCTGAAGAAGAAGATGACGCCGAGACTAATTTTCAAAAGGTACATATGTTTGATTCGTGTAATTTTAATTTGTGGGTTCAAGTGTTTGGATATGATGGGGATTTATAATTTATAAGATGTTTGTTGTCTATATTTTTTTCTTTTCGCAATGTGAGGTCATCTGCAATATGCAATGATTCCAGTACTAGATTATGCAAAATTAATTTTTAGATTATCGAAAAATGGATTGTACAGATGAACTTACAACGGTGAACAAGCAAAGTTTTGTGTGTGCTAACTTTAGATGTTCATTAACATATTAAATGGGCAGGCAAGCTGCACTCTTGAGGCTGGAGTCAAAATTTATTCCTTAAGGGTGGATTCTGTGCATTCTGAAGCATATAAAGTCCTTTGTGGGATGAATAGAGCAGGCAAAGAAGCTGAGCAAGGTTACAATTATTACCCCCTTATCAAGTCTAGCATATTCTGATTCCCCTTCTTTTTTTATTTATCACAATTTTGCGCTTGTAGTGAGCTTGATGATTGCTCCGTGGATGGGAGTTATGGGGATTGGGGATTGCTTTTCTTACGTATTATACGGAAATTGCTTTATTTACAATCACTCATTGGTATCTTATGATGTCAGAAATCTGAATGGCTTCAGAGGGCAATGCATTTACTTTTGGTTTTGTAATATTCTGTTCTTCATTGGTTCTAATTCTAATGCTAATCATAATCTCAGACACTACTCTGGAGGATGTTAGTGTTGAAGGTGGACAGGAAGGAAGCAGGAAAGAGAGCGAACAAAAGGTCATTTCATTTGTCTTCGCAACTTTTGTCTTGACTTGTTATTGTAAGTTGTTGCTTAGTTTGAAGAGTTGATTGTTCATGCAGCTGTCACCTTTGTCAACACTGGAATCATCTTTTGAGGCTCTTAATGTAAAGAAGTTTGATGGTGATCTCAAATCCTTATCTATTTCCGTTACTAGTTAGAGGTGTGGGGTTGAGATTGTGCTGAAAGTGTGTGTTATAATATTATATATTTCAGCTGCATTTGTCGTGGATTCTCTCTATCGCCAGACAACGGCAAAATTTGATGAAGGTGGAGCAAAGGGTCTTTTAATGAATAACCTCGGTGTATATGGTGGATGTAGGGTGCTCTTTGATTCATTAGAAGTTCCTGCAAAGTGTATGGCACGCCAAAATGAACATGATATTTCAGATACTATTGACCTTTCTTTTGCTAGAGGTGTGTTGCATTATGAAATATCTGGTGAAACTCTTGTCACATTAGCAAATTGGAAAAATGTGGACAATGATGACTAATGACTTAAATTTTTCTTTGTAGATTGTGTTGAGCAGATGCTATTAAACATGCGTGTGAAGGATGAAATTTCTCCAACTCTCAAGACTATTGTAAACCATTTCGATGAAAATAATAAAAGGCCTACTGGTTATGAACTTAATAGCCAGAATTCAGTAGAAGAGCTCGATGCTGAATTTAATTGTGAAAATGGGGATGACAGAGAAGAATATGAGAACTGCACGACCTGGAGTGATGATCATGATGACCAAGCTGTTGTTGCTGATCTAGGCTCTAACGATGCAGATCCAAGTTTTCCTAGTTACTCTCAGGTTTTGTCAAGTTTTAAATGGAACGTCTGTGCCTTTCCTGGCTGAGTTTTTAAAATATATATTTTTTGCTATTTGATAAGTCAATGATGCATCTGTTAAAATAAAGTTCCAAATCTTGTAGGAAAATAAACCATCTTCTTCCCTAGACCCTGATATGGATGACAGGTTTGAAATGTTGATGGGTATTTATTCTTTAGTCTGGGTATCAGTTCAAAACAAAATGCATGGGCAGGCCCTGATCATTGGAAGTATAAAAGATCAAAAGGTGGGGTTTGGAGGCCAGATAATTTTTTTAATGCTTTATGTTTATGAGAATTGAATATAGTGTTTATTTTAGAATCTTTATATTTATTGTAGTCTCTGAGGTTCACCCTACTTCCGACAATGAGCCAACCCTGAAAATTAAGCAGCCAAAGAGTAAGAAACAAGCCGAAGTTGAATTGGATTTCACAAAGTCTCTGGAGAAAAACATGCTAGATCTCTTTGCTCCTCCCAAGAATCCCAAATCATTACTGCTCCCTGAAAGCAGACTGCCTTGCAATACAAAACTTCCAGAGGACTGTCACTATCATCCGGAAAATCTTGTCAAGTTATTTCTTCTGCCGAATGTGAAGGTAGTTTATTTGAGACAGAGAAATCAGTTTGAAAATATTTCCTGGTTGCTAATATTTATTTATACTTCTGATAAATTTCTGTTCTTACTTCAGTGTCTGGGGAGGAAGGCAACAAGATCCTCAGGTAAAATGTTGCAACATTTTTCCCCTCCAAATATAGTGTAATCCTAAGGCTTGTATATGTAGAGATCATTTAAAATGTTCGACTCAATCACACTTTTAGTCTCTTTAGTTTGGAGTTGGACTATGTGCATTTTTGATTCCTGAAGCTTTTTGAGCCAATTAATAATATCCTCTATGATAAAAGCGAAGCACACTTAGTCCTACCATTGATTCAATATGTGAAAATATTCAACAGATTATGAGAGTTTTAATAAAGGGAAAGTGATTGAGGACTTAATTCTAAATTTTGAAAACTAAGGAACCAAATTTGCTCAAAAAATATTGAGGAATCAAAATCACACAATAGCAGGCTAAGAGTACAATTAAATCAACATGTTCTCAGCTATAATTAATTAGATTGTATATTAGGTTCTGGTGCATTTGCAGATGCAGACAAATCTAGAGAACAATGCAATGAGTATGAACCATTCCATTCTTGGGATAATGGAAGTGCTTGTGGTGGTGAGGCCGGTGACTATGAAGATGATCATCATAGTGACATGGAAGACCCTGGCACTCTTATTACCCAGCCTCGTCAGGTGGGTTTTATTTAATTTACACGCTTGCTCCTGTTATGCTATTTTAGCTATTATTCATGCTGATGAGAGGACAATGTCTTTAATCAATACATATGTTCCTTGCCATTAATTTGCAATCTAGATTATTGCAGCTGATCAACACATATGTTCCTTGTCATGAATTTTCAGTTTAGATTATTGCAGCTAGAACTCAAGTATATGCTTATTTTCATATAACAACAGGTCAACAAAATCGAAGTACAGTACGACAAAACGTCCAAACAAGTTGATGTTCAGGCACTAAAAGTTACTCTTTGGGACCATGTTCAAGAAACTGCCAAATCTTTTTGTCAGGTATACCAAGATTTCATGTTTTAAAAGGTGCATAGTACAAAGTATTTGTCTTTCCCTTTTGTGTTACCCCGCAGAAATGAAATGCTTGTTACAGTAAGTTTTCTTCATGGCGTAGTGTTATTTTAACTTTTCTTAGGATTCTGCAGCATAGCTAAATCTGTATATATTTGCCCTACTATTTTATCATCTACGTCTGGGGAAAGTCCTACACTCTTTTGTCCTGATATAAGTGAAATGGTATTTTTGCATTCTCACTATCTGGAGGAACCAATAGGAAACTTTATCCATGACACAAGTTGACGATTATGTGTACATAATATAATTGCCAAATGACATAATTATTTTCTAACGTTGTGTTCTTTCAGCACTATTCCTCAGCAGACAATTGTTTGAGTGCATTTAAAGCTCCCGTTGATCCAAGCACCATATTAGGAGGTTTTTCTGGGAATAACTATTCTGGGGTACTTTCTCTATTCTTCTAGGTTGTGAATGAATTGGATTTTGTGGATCTTTCAGCTTACTTCTAGATCTTTCAGCTTACTTCTCCAATGTTTCACTTTTCTGTTATCATATTCCCTAAGTTATCACTCTAACTTCTTTTACTGTTTTTGACTCTCTATTGAGATTTTAGTAGCATATTTTTTTTGGATTATGTTGGTCTTTGTTAATGACCCCATTGTTTATATACTTTTGACATTCATTAGCAGATTTCTTGCTTTGATTTACAAGGCAATGAGAAGGTTTTGTTTAAAGCATTACAAAAGAACAATGGTGCTTGGAAGGAATTTTGTGTGTTTTCTAATCTTCTGAGTAGTTTTTGTGCAGACCACACTTGTGCACTTAAATTGAAATAATTGATTCAGGTCTGTGTTTGGATTTACTCCTTATTTCGTGTTTTACTCAGGCTGTGTTTTAGGGATTAATAACTTCTTTTTGTTATTAATAAAGCCACACCCCTTTGATGTGTGTTGGTGTTCTGCAGATTTTACTCGGGCTGTGTTTTAGGGATTAATATTCATGGTGTGTGTGTATACAGGTTCTTAAGATGCTTTTATTGAATGTGCAATAGAAGCTCCACCCTACCCCGGTTTTTCCTTGTACTCTTGAGATGTAATTTAATTTAGTCTACCTAGTTTAGTGAGGGTGAGCATTTGCACCTGAGTGATGATTGATCAATTTGATATACTGTCCATAGTCTTGTCAGTGGAATTGTATTGTATTCTTAAAATTACATTTTGTGGAGATGCAAAAGAATGTTGTATGGTAGAATATGTTAAGAGTGGATACTGCTACTCACAGCAACTACCAAGAAACTAAATAAAGCACTAAATTTTACTTGCAATGTTTGATAACCCAATTTGTGAAGAAGTTGTAGTAGTAGGAAACTACTTTGCTCCATTTATTTTTAATTTTTTTAAAAATTTGCGACCAGATTCTGCCTTTGACTTGCGATTTAAAATTTGCCGCAGATTTGCGACAAAAATTTGCCACGGAAAAATTGCCACCGATTTGCGGCGGAAAAATTTTGCCACTGAGTTTGCGGCGGAAACATTTGGCACGGAAATTCGTGGCAAACAATTTTGCGACAGCGTTTTTGCCACCAATTTTGTGTAAAGTGGCAAATCGTGGCAAATGTTGTTTTGCCACGAAAATTTGTACATTTGCCACGGAAATGTCCGTGGCAAATCAATGATTTTTTTGTAGTGTCTAACGATGTGGATGCACCTGCCTTAGAGTCTGATCCAGTGGCTGATTTCGACATGAGCATTTCGGGGAAGCATTGGGATGATGTGTTAGATGATGCAGATGACCACACCGTGGCAGATCGGCCCAATCAGGTGGTATCCACATCTCGAAAGAAGAAACACAGAAAGAAATCGGCTCAGAAAACAATAGTGTACAACACTCGCTCAAAGAATAACTCTGGCTGTGTTCCTTTTTCCGATTTGCTTTGATTTCAAGGTTATTGTTTTTCTGCCTATCTGTTTATACCCAGAGCTTGGTTGGTTTTTCCGTTCTCAGGATTGTTTATCTAATTTTGTTAGTTTGGTATTAGGATTTTGTCTAGCCTTTAGGCTGCAGTGTTTTAGAGACTCTGTTAGGAGCTCTTTATTATTGTTTTAGTTTGAGCTTTTTTCATGGCATGGGTTTTGGTCTAGTCCCCCTACCTTTCTCTGTTTTTTTTTCTTTTTTTTAATAAATTCGGACAGTCTGCCTGTTTGATAAAAAAAATGACCTATAACCAATAATTGCCTTAAAATTTGAAACTCGTCAATAGAGTTTCAACTAACCCTTATAGAGATGTGACCAAATAATGAGATAGCAACATTGATTAGATGAAGAGCTCTGCCAAAGGGGATAGAGAAACCATACCCGCTTAAATAATAGGGATGGTGTCTTGCTAGATTTCAGCCATGATAGAAGGATAAGCCATGACTAGCCTCATAAATGCTCCATGTGTGGTCAACAATAAAGTCTTTATTTGAGGCTTTCAGAACTGAAGTCGTAGTGTCAGGAGCTGCAATAACCCAACCAATAGAGGAGAAAGACAACAGTCCTCCAAAAATTTATTTTACTATCGTCCCCAAACTGCCAACAACTATCATCAGTAGTAGTATTAATGAAATGCCTAACCCTTGGCCAAATAATTTATTTTTGTTGCATAATGCCTAATAGATTTGATATATAGCATTAGAGATCTCAAGGATCTAATGTCCCATTAATAAGCTTGTTATTGCTTTCTAGTTTCTACATTAGTTAATACTCCCTCCATCTTAATTTTAGTGTCTTGTTTGTCATTTTTTTTGTCTCAAATTATGTGTCTCTTTAGAATACTAATGCAACATTAATTTATTATTTGTTTTCAATAATACCCTAATTTATTATTTGTATTTCCATGCTTTTCATTTCTTTCTCCTCATAATAATATAGGGATATTTTAGTGCTACCTTATTTTTTGACCATAATCTAATCATTATCTTAAAACTCATGTATAACCTTAAACGACAGTTAAATTCGGACGAATGAATTAATTATCTAAAGAAATTTTGAACCAAAGTGAAAAGGGGGTGAAAAGTTTAAAGAGCCATTAATTCTTGTTGGGAAACATATGATTGGTGAACAGAACAAATTAAGTTCATTATTTGCTTAAATCATATTTTAGAACAATAGGTCATAATTTATATTTTATAGCACCTAAAAAGTGTCTAATACCTAAAAATTAAAAAAAGTTCTCATTTGTGGTCTTTTTGACAAAGTGCGCCCCCTAAAGGCAGGGTTACTGTTTTCTTGTTGTAAAGGATATGAATTTCAATCATTGCAGCCACGCTCCAAATCCAATGATACAGGGGAAATAAAAACTTGTACGGGTAGGAGTTTCTAGTACTTGTATGACACACATGACACTTTCTGAAAATACGTACCAAAACAATTTTACAGGAGATAAGCTGAACACGCAGATAAGCAGATTAACATGCGTATCTAGCAAAAGACCGGTTACTTGCGGGACAAAATACCAGATTGTTGCTTTTGAATTTGTCAAAACAAAAATAAAAAGTTGCTTTTGAATTGTTGCAACAAACCCTTATCCACCATCATAGTCACACACCAACTGTGCAAATTCGAAGAGGGCAGTCAATAGAAATTCATGATTGATACGTTACACAAAAAACTTGTTTCATAGAAGGGGTGTTCTCTTTTTATTGGAGGGCAAATTATTCTCATTAATTCGGTTTTGAACAGTATTCGTCTTTATTATTTCTCTTTTTATAAAGCTCCAAAGGTGGTAATTAATGTTATGGTGAAGATTCAAAGAGATTTTCTTTGAGGTATCGATGAAGAGGAAAAAGGTACGTATTGGATAGCTTGGGACAAGATCTGTCGTCCGAAAAAGGAGGGAGGGTTTGGAATTAAAAATCTAGAATTATTCAATACGTCTCTTTTATCCAAGTGGAAGTGGTGGATGCTAATGGATGATAATGCTAATTGGAAGGGCTTACTCTTGCACAAGTATGATGATTTCTCGTGGGTTTTTATTCACTGGTCCGTGGAAGCTACGAATAGGGGAGCGAGAGGCTCTATTTGGTGGCGTGATTTGATTCTTTTGGATAGTTTTCATTCTCCAGCTGGTTGGTTTGGCTCTTGTATGAGGAGAAGGATAGGAAACAGTGGGTTTATTCACTTTTGAAGGATCGTTGGATAGGACAATCTCCTTTATATATGGTTTTTTCTAACCTTTATGCAGGTTGCGCCCAACAATCAGTTACGGTTCTTGATGTAGGAACATGGATTGGCGATAGCTGGCATTGGACGGAGCCATGGTTGTCTATTCAGAATCTGATTTGTGCAGAGGATGCGCGAGAGCTGAACAAAATTCTTCAAGACGTGCATCCAAATAGGGAGGGTCGTGACTCTTGGGTGTGGACACAGATGCTTCTAAGATTTTTTCAGTCAGCTCGTGCTATAGATTCTTGGCTGCATCTGTCGTTGACGCAAATGTTGGGAGTGAGGTAAACGGTGTCCTAGAGAATTTGTGGAAAACTATCACTCCGTCTAAGGTTACCATCTTTGGTTGGCACTTGATTCGTGACTATTGCCTCGGGGGATCTTCTCTTTCGCCAGCACGTTATTCAGTCTGAGGCGGAGGCTTTGTGTCCTTTTTGCTTGCAACATCGTGAAGATACTCAACACTTGTTTTTGGAGTGTAGCTTTGCTCATGACACTTGGTCTCGTGTTAGTGATTGGGTAGGGGTGCAACAGTTGGATGGATTGAACTTAATTGATCATTTACGTGAGATGGGCATGCATTGCAAAGGAAGGAAGGCCAAGAAATTCAAATTGTTGATTTGGGTCACTACCTGTTGGAGCATATGGTTGTCTCGTAAGAATCTTGTCTTTAGGGATGAGGAAGCCAACATCGATACAATTTCACTCGCATTAAGAACTTAACTTGGAGCTGGTTTGTTTATAGAGGAGGTAGTAGTTCTACTTTATCTATCCCCACGTGGTGGAATAATCCTCTTATGTGACTTAACAATAAAACTGACAGACCGAGCGGTTCGACTGGTTGAACCGGGAACCAGACCTCTATCCGATCCAATTGAACCTGTAAACCGCTTGGGAACAAAATTGCAATTGAACTAGATAACCGGACAAAAACTGGGAATCAGACAGGAAACCAGCCAAAAACCCGGGAACAGTACAGAAAACCGGATTTCGTTTATTTTTCTTTAAAAAATTAGTATACCACGTTGATTTTTGGAAAAAAATGATAAATGATGTTGATTTTTGGTAAATGAGATATTTGTTATCCTTTTTATAATTAAATTGATGAAATAAATAAATAAAAAATAAAAAATAGGCTAAATTGTTGTTTTGGTCCTTTATCTTTAGCCTTAATTTCATTTTGGTCCTTTATCTTTTTTTTTTTCTCGTTTTGGTCCCTCATGTTTCATTTTTGTGTCAATTTGTGTCAATTTGGTCCTTTTTGTAATTTTCCATCCATCTTCTTTGACACAAAAATTACAAAAAGGACCAAATTGACACAAAAATGAAACATGAGGGACCAAAACGAGAAAAAAAAAAGATAAAGGACCAAAATGAAATTAAGACCAAAGATAAAGGACCAAAACAGTAATTTAGCCTAAAAAATAATATGTACACTATTATTACTATGAGAGTACTAACATTGTAGTAACTATGGTTGTTGAATATTATAATTATAATTTTATTATGCCACATTATACATTTTTTTGTTTTTTATCCTTTATATATTGTAAAAAAAATATTAAGTAATCTATTTAATCAATTCCGGTTTGACCCCGATTCAACCAGTTGAACCCTAAGAACCCTAAATCGCTACCTCTTTAGGTTCAATGTCCGGTCCCATTTTAATTACCATGAATGTGAGTGATTATATGATTGTGCGCTGAGTGCAAAATTAGGGATTTGAGTGCAAAACATATTTTCGAGTTGTGCAAAATATTTTTTTTCATAGAGGGTAAGCCTAATTTCATTTTTTGAAGATGTGCACTTGACCACCTCACTTGAGGATAGGTCTGCCCATGATCACCACCAACAGAAGACCTCCTCGATATGGAATTGGTGGGCACATCAACCGCCACTATTATTTGTATATCTGTTGAGAAAATTAATAAATAAGTTTACTGTTTTTTCTTTTCAATTTTTGCCTCTTAATTTGCGTCATGTTTTAAATATTTTGTCAACAAATTAGTTTTTTTAGGCTAAACTCCTTATTAACGATCGGACTTGGCGTATTAAACACTTAAATTTTTCCTAAACCCTAAACTACCCCATGACACATTAAATAACATTAAAACGAGGAGAAAAAAACAGTATAGAAATCACACTTTGACGTTGAGAAATCAATATTGTTTCTGTACTAGGGTGTCTGTCTGAAAATACCAACCTAAGCCCCTGAAGATCGGGGAAGACCTCGGTTAGCTGAGGAAGACCCAAATTAGCTGAGGAGAAGTGGTCGAGAAGCACAATCGACACTCGAGGAGGTAGAAATAGTACTAAAGGAGGTCTCGTACCGCATGTGTCGCCGTGCACAGACCAAGACACATATGCCTAGACGACAAACGAGGAGGAGGTGACAACCAACCATTGGCTCGTACTGAAGTAGTGGCCATACCACTACCTCAGTGGCAAGCGCGGGACAACGATACCTTGCAATATATAACACGTTAGGGCACCTCTTGTATTTTAAATAGTGCATGCTATAGTTGTTTCAGGGATCTTTGGGTTCATGCATTTTGGAAGGTCTCCTTTAATAAGACCATACCTTTAAGAGTTGGACCACCGCAATATTATATAGCAGAACAGTTTCACTCTGCGATTTCTCACCTAATTTGTAAAGTAGAACATTTTGGTATACAATTGAGAGAGCATGGCATTTCATTAAAAAAGTTTTGGATATTTAAAAAAGACACAAAACACTCCATATTGTTGAGATTGATTCAGCTGCCCTAGAGCAGTTTAATAGCTTAATTTTCTTGCATTTTTTCGATTGTGTTGTGTAAACTTTTTTCTTTGGGATTTGGATATGGCCTCTTCAAAATCATCAAATTGACCATCCAAAGAATTTTTTTTCTTTCAATTTTATTCATCATGCAAATTACTCTGATATTCAGATGACAATTGAAGGGTTTTTTAACCACTTCATGGGTGTCTTACACATCCATAAAATGCAAATTAGTGATTAAAGTACCACAAGTAAGAACTTAAGCGACACTGATTGGCAGGATGCTTGTGAACTACACTTGAATTTTATTAACAAGCAACTACAACTATAATAAATCACCTATTTGCTGGACTAAAGTCTTTGTAATAAATAATAGAAAATGAATATACTTTTTATGTTTGATTTGTCTAGCATGGTTGACCTAGCTGTAATGGCGAAGTCCTCCTAGAGTGCGGCGAAACACAATGGAGTTGTACCTGCAAACACTTAGATGTCAAAGTTAGCAAGAGAGAAAGAGAGAAAGTGAGAGGTTGTAATGAGCAAAAACATACCTAATGTCAAAATGATGTCACTTATTTATAGGTGATTGGCACTAACAACGTGCGATTGGAGCTCATCTTGGTAGCTTAATTAACATTTTGCACCAAGTGCACTTCGAATTTGACTAAGTCCGGTCCGAAACAATTTTAACAAAATTAATCAAAAAAATAACTTAAATAATAAAAAGAAATTAACCAATATTATAAAACAAATTTATTAAATCACCAAAATAGCTTAAATAGTTGTGAGATAAGTACAAAGTAGGTTGAAAGAAATGTGGAAGTTTGCTAAAATAAGAAATATATGGTAATAACTGTCACTCCAAGTATATGTGTCGTTTATATATGGAAGAGGTTGGTCCCCCATTGTTATTTTATTATTCCATCAAAAAAAGAATTTCATGTCTGTATACAATCCATTTCAATTTTCAATCCATCAAATATCCAAAAACAACAAGAAACAGTGAAAGAGAGAGAGAGAGAGAGAGAGAGAGAGAGAGAGAGAGAGAGAGAGGAACCCCAACAACACAACTTGCTTCCTCAAGTGTCAATTGTCACCACCAAAGCAACCACCAATGATGCCACAACGTGGCTCATGGAACTCATCGCCACCCTTAATCAGCCCCCCACTCCTCATCATTCTCTTACCTATCATCGCCTTAACGCTTCTCTTCCTCACCGTACCGCCGATTCTCTCCGCCGCCACCAATGCTCTCCGACCGGCATCCGTCAAGACTAGCTGGGACTCCCTTAACATTCTCATCGTTGTTTTTGCCATCTTATTCGGCGTTTTCGCTAGGCGAAACGACGACGAACCGTCAACCCCGCAAAACACAAACGACGTCGTTCAACATCAAAACGATGCGTACATTAGAGTGTCGTCTGAAGGAAGTGCAATTAGTGGCTATGAATCGCAGCAATGGTATGGATTCTCTGAAGAAAGGAAAATCTATGATGAGGCTACTCTGAACCGGTTGCAGTCACCGGTTACCGGTGTTAGCCAGTTGAGAAGACGTAGCAGCTCTTACCCAGATCTGCGCCAGTTGGCAACCGGTGATGACAGTTACAAGTTTCGTTTCTTTGACGATTACGAAATCGACAAGCAGTTTCGATCACCAGCGAGGGAACAGTTCTCCGCCATGAACCACCGCAAACTGTGGCCGGAAGATCAAAAACAAGAAGAAGAAGTTAGCGTTAAGGAAATCCCAGTGGATACCTTCGAAACTCGCTCTTCACCGCCGGTGAAGTCGCCTGCGCCTGCTCCTCCTCCTCCACCTCCACCACCGCCGCCTCTTCCACCACAGGATTCGGCTCGTCGTCATCCAAGACAAATGCATCGGAAAGTGGAAAGTGAGATAACTGAGATAGACGATCGTGAATTCATTGAAGTTCAGTTTCCACCACCGGATCCTTCAACGCCGCCACCTTCGCGGCCGTCGGCGAAGACACGATCGGAGCAGAGAAGCGGGAAGACTACTGAGCGAAGAAAGAGTAACGTGAAGAGAGAAATAGCGATGGTTTGGGCTTCAGTACTTTCTAATCAAAGAAAGCGAAAGAAGAAACAGAGGACGAAGAACGATCACGATCACAATCACCATTACGACAATGTTGAAGTTAATGAATTAACAAACAACAGGATAGCGCCACCAACGCCGCCTCCTCCGCCACCACCACCTCCGCCACCTTCAGTTTTTCACAGTATATTCAGAAAAGGACTAAGCAAGAATAAGAAAATTCATTCAGTGTCAACTTCAACGCCACCAGCGCCGCCGCCTCCTCCATCGCTGACATCATCACGGAGATGGTCAATACGGAAGAATCAGATTCCTCCTCCACCAGCACCACCTCGGCGGGGAAACAGCGGGAAACCGCCATTGCCAAACAAAACAAGCAACATCATCAATGAGACAATAAACGTTAACTCCGTAGGCAACCAGTCGCCACTAATTCCACCACCGCCTCCTCCACCGCCGTTCAAGATAGCGGCGATGAAATTCTCAGTTCGCGGCGATTTCGTTAAGATAGGAAGCAACCAGAGCTCACAGTGTAGCTCCCCTGAACGAGAGCACATCGATGTGGAAGTAGTGTCAGAAACTACAATTACCCCTACTCCCGTTACCGTGACGACTGTTAACAACGCCGTTAAGGATAATAACAGCCACGTGAGTGGGTCCGTTTTCTGTCCCAGCCCTGACGTTAATGTAAAGGCTTCAACTTTCATTGCTCGTCTTAGGGGAGAGTGGAGGTTGGAAAAACTCAATTCCATCAAGGAGAAAGGCAATGCTTCATTGCCTCTTGCGAGAGGTTACTCATTGTAAATAAAAAGAATTCATTTGGCTCTAATTATGGTTTTTTAGTTCAATTATTAGAGCCTATAGCTGAACAAATATTATGATTTAGAGTTTGAGTTTGAGTTTGAGTTTGGGTGTGCTCGATTTTACTTTCACATATTTTGATTGATAATGTGTATTAATGATTGATGGTATTTTGTCATTTGAATTTATGTATCAGAGATTTGTATAGGAAGATAGTTGAGGCTCTGATTGTGTTTTTGATGTCCAATTAGAGCAGATTTATTGAGAGTTTGTATGAACTTCTGATTTGCCGGCTTGTATGTATGTTTTCAATAATTTGCAATGAGCTTCTGATTGTATTTTATTTTCTAAAGCTCTTTATCAATGTATGTATCTTGCTCTTACGAGCATCAGTGTTGTATTTGTTGAATAATATATGAGTTAATATTACTGTTTATGTATGAAGCTAGCTGGATTTTACATTGGAGACTTATTAATTAGCTGTATTTTGCACACAAAAAAAATAATCAATGGTGACTTTATCTCTGATGTATGCTTGAAGAATTAAGGATCGCATACTAAGGAAAGGAAGGTTTCAACTTTCAAGCATGTATTGTAGTTTTCACGGCCTAAAGAGAACCACTTCCATTAGGAGTTGGACCATTTAATTTAACTTCTCTTTGCCTGGCCTAGGGATGTAAAAAAAAAACCTGCACCCGTGGGTACCCGCGGGTATTACTCGTGATGGGTACGGGACGGGTAACTTAACGGGTACCCGCAGGTTTCATAAATGGATAATTAAACTACCCGTTAATAAATGGGGTGGGTAGGGTATTGAGATCTTTCGTATCATGCATCCCATACCCTAATAAATATACTTATTTGGAAATTTTCCTATTATTATTAATTTTAGTGTCATTTATCTTCTTTCATTAACTACTATAAGCTAACAAATAAATGATAAAATAAATATATAATGAAATGCCTCATCTTTTTATATGAATGAAGATAAAAAAAATTGTGTTCAAAAGGTTAGTTTTGTTTGGTATTTTGAATTTTTATTTTCATAAAAAATATTTCAATTAATATTGTCTACTATCTACTATAAATAAATATTAACAATCAACCCACTACAAAAAATACCAAATTATCCCTTACTTTTATCTCAATCCTAGGGATAAAAATGTCATTTCAAATTATTTTCTTTCACCTTTTTACTCTCACTCACTTTTATTTTTAGTGGGTCCCACTCTCACATCATCTTTTTCTTTTTTTATTTCACTTTAAACCCACTGTTCCCAGCCGACCGCCTAGGAAAGCTCGGATACGATACGCCTCCTAGCCGACTCATCTGGGCCTAGAAGACGAAGACTTCGACGCAAATCGCCGCCTCGCCGCCACCAAGTAGTATCGAAGCAACAAATGAAGGCTGACGCACAGGCCATCCCTCGGCCAAAGGAGCTGACGTCTCTTATAAGCTCGGCCACAGGCGGAAGTCCAGTTAGACATATTAGGCAAGCCCGAGAATCTCGCCTGAGATCTCGCGGCATTCATGTATGTAACATCCCTAATTTCGTTAATTTCGAATTAAGAAATTAACGAGTGATTTATTACTCGAGTAAGTAATAAATCAAGTCACGGATATTAGGTTGTCACGAAAGCAATTTATAAATTGCTAGAGTATATAATTTAAAATACATAATTGAGTGGAAATTAGAACACTAGGGGTATTTTAGTCTTTATACCACTCACACTAAATGAGCTCCAAGACACAAAAATATCCAAACACTCTCTCATTCCTCACTTGTGTGAAATAAAGTAAGAGATAAAGTGAGAGAGAGGAAGAGATTATACGGCAGAGAAAGAAAGGAAACAGAGAGAGAGTGAGGAACCGAGAGAAATGGAAGAGAGAAGAAAGAAAGAAAAGGGAAAACCTAGAGAGGAAGAAGAAGGGAGATCACCATCATCTTCCATCACATGTAAGTAATTTCTCCACCATTCCACTCCATTTTTCATTCTCTTTCTTTTGATACCACTTTCAACCACTCATTCCATCTCTTTGAAAATTCGCCATTGATGGATTTTGAAGCTTTCAAGCATCTCAAATGGAGTTTTAACACACTTGATGCTTTCTTGAGGTTTCATGAAGTTCAATAACTGATTTGGGAGCTTTGATTGCGTCAACCTTTATGTTTGGAATCGATTTGTACACTAGAAGGGAGAGTTGAGGTGCTGGCTTTTCGGATTGGAAGTGTTTGGAACGGTTCGGGTTGAGTTCGTGAAGTTTGGGATCGTGAACTTCGGAAAAGTTTCGGTATTTCGTGATTTTCATCACGATTGGTGAGTTTTACTCGCTTAGGGTTTTGTTTTATGTTGTGTTGACTGATTGATTTCTGTGGTTGTCGAAATTGCTCGCGTTTCGTAAATTTTGAGTCGCGAAAAACACAATTTGGTCTCGAACTCGCTGTTTTAGAAAATCTGGACACAGCTTCGGTTTCTTTAGAACTGGGACTGTTCGGTTAGTCCAAAAATTATGTTTCTGATTGTTTTTCAAAATAGACTTAACGCCGGTCGTTTTGGCACTGGTTTCGTTAAATTTGGAGTTGTGTAGCTCAAGTTATGAGTGTCTCAAGTTATGTCAAATTTCTGAAAGTAAACTGTGTATAGGTTCAGTTTTTCAAGTCTTGAGTTCTCAATTGAACTCCGTTTTGAATGATTCTTATTTCGTTGGAAAGTATACTGAATTCCCTACGAAGTAGACAATGGTTTTATCAAATTTCATTAAGAAATGAGAAAGAAAATTGAGTTGCAAGTTGGGCAAAACGTTCTGTTTGATTTTTGGTACAGCAGTGTAGTATTTTCAAAAACTGTATCAACTGGAGCCTTGTTTTGAAAAATGGATATAACATGTAGAAACTACACTCAGAGAGCTTTTCAATGAGTGTTCGTTTGTTGAAATCCGATGTCGTTTCATTGGTCGAAGTAGGTGCACTACTGTAGGAAATTATGCACTTATGTGTGTGCAAAAATGTCGGTGTGTGTGTGTTACCTCAAAATTCCGACAAGGGCATTAAATTAAGCTTTAAATGGTATTGACTGCACATTTAATAGTATCCTGTGGGCTGCAGGTCAATGTTCAAGTCAATGTACCATAAATTCGACAGTAAAGTTGTGCAAGTGCTGACAATGCAAGCAAACTTCGACAGACTTGGTTCTTCAAGCTACGAAACAATGTCAGAAACCTTCGACAGGAGAGGGCCCAAATGTTCGACAAAACTGAGTCCAATACTTCGCCAAATTCTTCGACAACAAGCTGGTCGAAGCGCAAGGAGCAGCAGTTAGTGGGCGGTTATTTCCCTGGTTTTTAGGAAGTAGTTATCGTGCTTGCCCACGATTGTATCTGAGAGTATAAATACTCCCTTGTAATAGGAAAACGGGGTCACCACATCTTTACAAAAACTCTGAGAAACTCAACTTCCAAGTCAAAGCGAAACAAGAGTGAATCAGATCATATTGTACGTGTCGGTGGACCACCTTCTTCTTTCTATCATTTTAATGCAATTTTTACATTTTTACGTTTGTTACACTTCTTGCTTTTATTACGCTTTCAAACTATCTCTTCCTACTATTTTCTTGTTCTTACATGCACGCTAAAAGACACAAAACTTAAAGGCAATTGTCAAAGAGATTTTCTAGTTTGATCTCACGATCTTAATATTGAAAACTAGTGATTGTTTGCTAAAAACACGTAAACAGTGTGTTATTCCAAATCTCAAACTAATTACTTGAAGTAATTGCTTGTGATTGTTGTGGTTCATCTTTGGAATATATATATATATATATATATATATATATATATATATATATATATATATATATATTATCTGTTGTGGTTGAATTTGGATTGAAACATAGTTTGGGATCGATCGGAGAACGAAGCGGAAGCGGAAAGTGGGCACAAAGTTGAGAAGTTCCTTATGTCCCCAAATTCGATGTTTCGTTTGACGCTCCGTTCGACTTCAAACTTTTTCAAATCCTTTTTCCTAACCACTTATATCATATATAGTTGAATTTGTGAAACTTAGAGTATCGTGTGGGAACAATTGTACTAAGAAAAAAATTTGATGTCCTGGATTTGGTTATGCGGAGTTCATAAGAAAACCGTATGATATGGATTTATATCATAGAGTAAAATTATATCGATATATATATATATATATATATATATATATATATATATATATATATATATATATATATATATATATATATATATTATGTATAGTCAGGTGACGACCCAGGTTAGCATACTAGGAGGGGAGGTCATGGGCCCCTAAACCTAGGCCTTCAATGATAGGGTTCAAGGGATTAGCAGATGTGCGATCGGTGTTATGCTAAAGAGAATTAAATGTAATCTTGGGATTAGCGGATGTGCGATCGGTATGGTACAATTGTTTTGGCGTTATGAATGCACTTCATTTATTGGGATTAGCGGATGTGCGATCGGTATTGTGCAATTAGTAACGTGCATGGTTTATTGATTAAATCAAGAAATTAATTAATGTTTTATAAATGGACCGAGTGATAGGTGAGGGTCACGGTAAGACTCACCGAGATTTGTTATCTCACCCTACAAATGTTGTTGTTTTCTGAGAGAACAGAAACAAGATTCTTTATGGCACGCAGTGGATGGCGTGCTCGAGAAGGAAATGGAAGCGTAGATCTTCTATTATTAGTTATGGTTTTCCCTTGTATCTTTGTATTCGATTTATAACTTGAATTTGTATTTGAGTTATGTAATCGTTTCATTGTTGTCTTGTTTTAGGATATTGAACTTTGGACTATATTATGTTTACGACTCTTTGATTTGGATTCGAGAGTTTTGGTCAAATCAATATCCGAGACAGAATTTTTATACTACGATGTATGCCATTAGGTACACTTTAGTATTTCTACTAGATAGAAATATGAGGTGTTACATTTTGGTATCGAGCGATTCGGCCTAGTCGGACATAGAGACCTTATGGTCAAGAGGTTAGATAAGTCGGCTAGGGACTTAGACAATTAAATGTCGAACCTTTCAAGTATATTATGTGAAGTATTGGGTGGGGATCCACTCAATGTTTCATGTGAGTCTCGAGAATTATGACGATTAGTTGCCTCTCGGCCGAAAATGTCCAAACCCTAAACTATAGGAATTCGGCCTTCTCGGTTTATCGAGAGCACGTAAGCGAGGCAGGAGGGCTACGGATGGTGTTACGAAGCAAGCAATGGGCAGCCCGATTGGTTCGAGGAAACTGGGCGGGCGATTGGTCAATGAACTCGGTGCAATTGTAGAGTTGAAGTGGAAATCGTTGTAGGTAGTCTAGAGGTTGCGAGTTAAGCAAAGCCTTTAGGCAATAATAGTGGCAGTGTCTTCGGATCTGTTAGGATTAGTTGACATCTGAAACCATGATCGTTGTTTAGTCGGCCTACCGATTCATCGAAATACGGTTTTACGATAACCTTACCTTATGGTTAGAGTAAACCCCGCTTTATGTCGCGATTAGAGACATTCTTTTGAGATAAGCGCAAGTATTGATCAGGTTCTTTTTCCTTAAGCCACATTTCGAAATGCTACGAAGCCGACCTAGTAAATTGTACTACAATCTCAGTACGGCAAGCAGAATCACTAATGTTGATCGAATTAGTTCCGATTGCGGATCGTGAACCAATTCCCATTCAAGATGAGATCAGTAGGTTATGGTAACCGAAATAACCTTATTATTACCTTGGGATTATGAGCAAGCCAATCTTGGTTTGTGAGAAATTTTTGTCAGTTCTCCGACTTGTTTTATTTATAACTTTTAATTCGGAACTCCGATTTTTATGTTCCGGGATGCGTTGGAAAGCTAACGAAAATGTCTACACGTATGAGAAGGATTTGAACTAATTGTTCAATGGTATTCTGAAATGTACTTCTGCCTTACTCTAAGTTGTTAAGCCTTAAAGTGTTTATTGGCCATATACCCATTGGAGGTCCGGAGAGTTGGACAAGGACTTCCAGTCATTAAGAATAGATTCTTAGAACCCAGTTTATAATGATAATCATTGTACTTTTCAAAAGGGTCTATTTAAAGGAAATGGTTGTTAGTAACTGTAGCCTTCCAGCAGTCTGTAGAGTTTTAAAAGCCAATAACTATAAACCATTTCACCATTATGCCACAAGAGTAGAACCTCCAATTACTTAAAGTATGGGAAGTGGTATTGTCCTATAGGAAGGTTGAATCAACGGAGTGTTAAATGCCTTACTCAAAGTTGGGCAAGACATGTTCTTTACCAAATTGTTACTCTAGGAGTTATGGTTATGTTTGGAGAGTTGTGGAGTTTGGAGGGTTGTGGGACCAAAGGAATGAGTAAAATAGTGAGAATTGTTCTCGGAATCAACGCTGGAAGCATTATCTTGTGCCCGTTTGATTCTGTGGAAGAATCCTTCTATTTTGATTAGTTCTTTGATGTTATAATAATTAGCTCAACTCCGTGATTAATCCAAATATGCACGTTCCGCCTAGAGTAGTCAACAATACAACATGATGGAACAAAGTTTAGAATTTTCTAGTAAGTCTTACTTCACTAGGAAAACTGTTATGTATCAAGTGAGAGATCTTTATTGTTTAGATCTTCTCATACTTAAGTGAATGAATAGTAGACTCAGTTCAAGAGAATGGTTGGTTTTGGAATAGTCGGTTGACTTATAGGTTCGGAAAAGCCATACATGTGTGTGAAACTATCCGGATTTAGGAATTGAGTTTCAAAGACTAAGTCGCGATGTGAAGATACGTCTTATTAATATTTCGGGTTAGCAAAGAAACAAACTCCTATGGGTAAGTGAGAAAATTATTTTATATTCAAACGTTTTTAAGAAACTTTTACATAACTTTTACCCATTTGTGAGTCAGTTATGAACACTGTAGTGACAGAGTTTAACCCGAAGTTCTAATAGTACTATATCCAATAAAACCGAAAGGTGATGTTCCCCAGTTTATTACAAGTTGGGGTGCTCCGGTGTTACTTGTTGAAAAGAAAGACGGGAGCAGGAGGTCGTGTATGGATTATCTCCAATTAAGTAAAGTCATTATTAGGGATAAGTACCCTATGCCAAGAATCTATGATTGGGTTAATCAGCTTCGATGTGCAGCAGTATTTTCAAAGATTGGACTAAGGTCGGGTTATCTTTAAATTCAAGGTTAGGGCTTTAGTTATTCCGAAGACAGCTTTCCATACTAGGTGTGGACATTACAAGCGAGTAGTGATGCCCTTTGGTCTAACTAATGCTCCAGAGTTATTCATGGATTGCATGAACTGAGTTTTCTGCCTGTACTTGGATTAGTTATTGAAATTTTCAGTGATAACATCTTGGTGTACACTAAGACCATTGTGGATCATGATCAGCATCTTCGCATTGTTCTGAATGCACACTGAGAGAAGCAGTGGTATGCTAAACCTTTGAAGTGTGATATTTGGATGTATGTAATGAAGTATCTGGGACTTGTGATATCCTAGTTAGGAGTGGCAGTAGTTCTTTCACTCATTCGGTTAACTTGTAAAGGTCAGCCGTTTGAAAGAGATTTCGATTAAGAAGAACGTTTCCTCTAGAGTTGTAAAAGAGATTGACTTTTGTTCGTATCCTAATTCTTTCGGAACCGTCTCTGGGATTTCGAATATACAGTGACACCTCAAGAAGGTTTAGGATGTGTTATGATGTTGCATCAACGAGTGGTATCCGATGCATCCATGTAAGAAAAGCCTCATGAGGAGAATTATCCGACTCATGATTAGGAAATGGCAAATTCCGTGTATATAGTCAGAATTGAAGAATAACTCAGAGTCGCAAAAAGGGTTACGTTGTTAAAAGGAGTAGACCACTAGAGTTTGAATTTGGTGATCCTATATGGTAAGAATTTCATCAACCATTAATACCGGTAGAGCATTGCCGGCGAAGAAACTCAGTCCTCGAGAGTATTGTGCTAGTTGTGTACTGTATAGCTTTACCTCTTGTATTGACCAATCTACGTGATATGTTTCACGTATTACAATCGAGGAAGTACCTTTCCAATCCCTGTCAACCGTTGAGTTGGAATGATTGATCTTTGGTGATCGTCATTCGATCTTATCCAAGTCATATCATAGCACATGTAGAGAGAAGACACTTCGGACGCGAACAATTCCAATTGCTAAAGTAGATTGGGAATGGTTTGTCGGCCGAGAAAGTTTCATGCGGATTGGATGATGATATGCGGACGGAGTATCCGTATTTGGTTTCTGGAAGGTATGTTTGTTCAATTTTGAGGATAAAATTCCCAAGTTGGGGTGATTGTAACATCCCTAATTTCGTTAATTTCGAATTAAGAAATTAACGAGTGATTTATTACTCGAGTAAGTAATAAATCAAGTCACGGATATTAGGTTGTCACGAAAGCAATTTATAAATTGCTAGAGTATATAATTTAAAATACATAATTGAGTGGAAATTAGAACACTAGGGGTATTTTAGTCTTTATACCACTCACACTAAATGAGCTCCAAGACACAAAAATATCCAAACACTCTCTCATTCCTCACTTGTGTGAAATAAAGTAAGAGATAAAGTGAGAGAGAGGAAGAGATTATACGGCAGAGAAAGAAAGGAAACAGAAGAGAGTGAGG
Source organism: Oxytropis ochrocephala (assembly GCA_020916435.1). Lineage (NCBI taxonomy): Eukaryota > Viridiplantae > Streptophyta > Magnoliopsida > Fabales > Fabaceae > Oxytropis > Oxytropis ochrocephala. Next base: position 36,190,017 of record CM037093.1, on the reverse strand, counting down.
AACCGAGAGAAATGGAAGAGAGAAGAAAGAAAGAAAAGGGAAAACCTAGAGAGGAAGAAGAAGGGAGATCACCATCATCTTCCATCACATGTAAGTAATTTCTCCACCATTCCACTTC